>VZRS01011873.1:200259-487681 GCA_013398055.1 Ifrita kowaldi
TTCACCCAGCTTTCCTGTGCATCAATAGAACTTGACTTGAAACCTTCTTAAGCACTTTCAAAAAACCTTAGCTGCATGTCTGGTATTGAATATATCAATCATGACTGAGTTATACTACAGACAGCCCATTTGTTTCTGAATATAGGAGCAATCAGCATTGTGGGGAGAAAAAAAGACAATCAAGGACTCACCAAGACTTTCTCTGTGTTGAAAGCTGATGATTTGAAAATTTACTTGAATAAAGAACATCTGACCAATGTGATAATGGTTTGGGTCTGTTAGCTCTGTCTATATTGCCAGATGCACCATTCCCCAACTTCCAAAAGCTGTTTTAACAAAACAGGCCTGGAGTCTAGGTCAGTGCAAAACACAAATGGAAATGGGGGCCAGCCCTTACAACTCCAAGGGGAACTACAGCCAGGGTCAAGTTGTCCTGGCTCAGGCTCTGAGCAAAGGCAATGCTTCATCTTATTCAGAGTGAATATCAGCCCTGGAAATCAAATTAACAAGAAGAGATTGTGCTTCCTTCCTTAACTCACTCTTGGAATGGACCAAAGTTTTACTGTATCTCTTGACAATTCTGTTCAATTACCTAATCCTGAGAAGGATGGAGTGGATTACAGGAGAGCAGGTCAGACCAAGGAAGGCATACTGACATCCAGAGAAGCCTACTTCTTCAGTGAATGGTCAGGAACAGTTTCATTTTTCAACAATTACAATTTGACATGACTTGTGCCATACTTGTGTGTCTTGGTTTCACCTGGGACATATTCTTCCTGGTAGCTGGTGTAGTACTGTGTCTGGGATTTATCATGAGGATAATGTTGATAACGCACTAATTCTTTAATTGCTGCTGACCAGTGTTGGCACAAAGTCAAGGACTCTTCAGTGTGTCATGCTCTGCCAGTGAGGAGCTGCACAAAAAGCTGATAGGGAGCATAACCACAATAGCTCATCCAAACTGGCAAAAGTGTTATTCCACACCATGGAACATCACGTTCTGTTCATAAACTGAGGAGAGTTCTCAGGAGGTGCCAATCACTGCTTGGGGACTAGATAGGCATTGGCCAGTGGGTAGAGAGCAGTTGAATTTTGCATTGCTTCTCTTTATTAGATTTTATTCCTCTCTCTCTTTTTGTTATCTCCCTTATCATCACTATTATTATTGTTATTATTGTTTTTGCTGGTAATGTTATTTCAAAAATTAAACTGTTCGTATCTCAGCCTACGGGTTTTACCTTTTTCCAATTCTCCTCCCCGTCCCACTGAGGTGGGGCAGTGGTAGGGGCAGGGTAAGTGAATGGCTGCATGGCACCCTAATTGCTGTCTGGGGTTAAAACATGACACAGTGGTGCTGTTTTCTTAGGAAGTGCATCATATTTCAAAGATGCTGTATGCATATGGAAAGTTGGTAAATTCTGCTGTGATAGATGTAAAATGAAAAGATGAAGAAGTTAAAAAAAAAATAGACAGTCATTAACTTCTTTGATCAGATAATCACTTACACAAATCTTTAAAGCATTCCCCTCGAGACAGCCTTCACATATGTAGATGTACACTAACTTTAGAGGTTGTTACAGCTGCTTCTGATGCAGAGCTTGACCCCCCTGAATAAAGACAAATACTATTGCCCAGACTGACACTGCTCTGAGGCCATATCTAGACAGCATCCTGAACATTCCACAGTCAATATAACTGAACCCTTTCAGAACAACATGAGTACTAAGCAGCAGTAAACAAAATTCCTTCAAGGGTTTGAAGAAAAAGATGTTAAAAAAAAAAAAAGAAAAAGCAATGTTTTTTCCCAGTTCAGCTAGGTCTACAGTCCCACCATCAGTCTCACTGGTACCTAGACAGAGAATAATTTTTGTGTATGCTCAATATGCTGAGACTGCTTAACTGGGTTTCTGCATGCATTTCTGGATGGGAAAAGAAGCCGGTGGATAAATTATGACATGACAAGAGTTCAGTACTTCATATTTAGGAAGACATACGGCAAAATAGTGTTTCTTGCCCTATTTTTTATATAAATTCACAGGTTTCACATTCATACCCAGCACTCTGCTCTGTTTTAGAAATAAACTATCTCAAGGCCTTTCTTACTCCTCAGCAGACTTTGCAGGTCGGGGGGGAGGGAGGGGGTGATCCTCCCCCTCTGCTTAGTGCTGGTGAGGCCCCACCTGGAGTACTCTGGCCAGTGCCGGGCTCCCCAACACAAAGAGAGATGGTCATACTGGACAGCCTCCAGCAAAGATCCAAAAAAACAATGAAGGGACTAGAGCAGCCCCTACAAGGAAGGGCTCAGACTGCTGCCTCCAGGCAGTTCAGCCTGGAGAAGACTCTGGAGGGTGTCTTTTCCAACATATATCAATAGCTGAAGTGAAGGTACAGAGACTAAGTAAGCCAGGGTATTTTTATGGGTGCCCAGGGACAATGGGTACAAACTGAAACTGGGAGCTTCCCTCTGAAGTTCAGGAAATGCTTTTTTGGTGTGACCAAGCGCTGGCAGAGATAGTCCAGAGCACTTGTGGAGTCTCTGTCCTTGGAGAGGATACTCAGAAGCTGTGTGACCATGTTCCTGGGCTACCATCTCTCAGTGGCTTTGCCTGAGCTGGGGAGGTCAGACCACATGAGCTCTGGAGGTCCTCTCCTGCCTTACTTGTTTTGTGGTTCTGTGACTCAAAACACACTCATGCAAGATAAGAAAGCACCTCCAGGTTGCCTGGTATGGAAAGATTTGAATGTTTCTATATGTTCATAAAGAGTCAGATTTGCCTCATGAAATCATCCATGTCGTCTCCACATCCTATTTTTTTTTCCCTTTAGGGGATTTATTAGTGACTGCATAGAAAACTAACAAGCTAAACAAAAGCATGAGGGCTGCAATGAGTGAAAAATCTCTCTAAAATAATTGGCTCTGTTATCATAGCATGTGTTGCAGGTGACCGTAGCTTTCCCTGTTGGTTGGCAGGTCACAATTTATAATTAAAGCAACTTGCTGCATGTCAAATCTGTGAGCCAGCAAGTTGGCAGCTTTATCTTCATCTGAATTCCTTCACAGCGGCATCTTAAAGCTTCTGTTCTGTGGTGGTACTACTCATGGAGTGACACAAGAAGCGTACAAAGTAGAGGCCAACTGTAGTTAAATACAAAAATTGAATACTGGGGGGTTTTGTCCAATAATTAATGTATTGTAACACCTGTCTTTTGAAAAGACTCCTCTTTCTGCTCCAGTCTTACTTGAAAGTAACAGTTCCTTGGCACACCACTATTTTTTGATGATTTTGGGAGTCTTTGGCCATGGTCAAAGAAGAGCCTGTAGCCTGTACTGCCACTCTGGGCATTAAACCTGAGGCTTTGTACAGGGTGTACCATGAGGGCAAAGTTCTCTGTGAAGGCTTTGGGGGTTATTTTTAAAGTCTCTAAGGAAGCAGGAGGAGAGAAAGCTTTTCAGAGGCTTGCTACCAGGCATTAGATTTAGATTGGCATTATAGGCAGTGCCTTTGAGGCAGAGTAATTGTAAATTGACTTCACTTTTCACTGCTACGTTGTGAGAAGAATGGTAAAAAACAGGAAAAGTTATTCTGGGTGAGTAAAGCATAATAAAACAGGTGTGGAAGGACAAGAGATTTTTCTCATAAGCCGCTGGTGTTGTTGATACAAGGGCAGAAAGGAGAAAAAGTGGTAACATCTTCATTTGATAATACTGTGGAAATACAATATAGGGAACAAAGGCAGTCCCATACAAAATGTTCAGTACCACATTTTATAGAACAGTGTAAAATAGAACATGATGACAAAACCAGCACTCATGTTTCATGCTTGCTATCTTCTTAACCTAAAAAGGCCTTGCAAGGGTGCCTTTAGATTTTCAGAGGCATTTTGTGATGGAGAATAGATCCTTGGCCCCAGCCTTGAGCATTGGATTTGACTTTATTTAGTAGGGGCTTTTTTTGACTAAAGTAGTATCATTCCTGACACTGGGAACAGGGCATACAGTAGTTCCCTTGTTGGTAGGGTGTGCTGCCAGGCTTGTGCCTGGCATGGCTGCGGGACCTCCATGGGAATCAGTTCCTTGCCACCTGTGGTTCAGTGAAAGAAATCCGGCGCCCCCGCTGATGGCGCTCACTCCACCCCGAGGAGCTTGGGATGTCCCGTTCGGGTCTTAGAGCTCGTCCCTCATCACGTTCCATCCTCCTTAGCTTCTCCCGCAGTGTTTGGTGCCAGGTGCTGCAGGACCTCTGTGGGGACCGGCTCCTTGACGACTGCGGTTCAGTGAAAGAAACCCGGCGTCCTCGCTGACGGCGTTCGCTCCTCCCTGACGCTGGGACATCGTGTTCAGGCCTTAGAGCTGGACCCACATTGTGATCCATCCTCCTTAGCTTCTCCTGTAGTGTTTGGTGCCAGGTGCTGTGGGACCTCCCTGGCGTTTGGCTCCTTGTCCCCTGTAACTCGATGAAACAAATGCAGTGGTCCTGCTGATGGTGTTCACTCCTCCCCAAAGAGGCACAGACATGCCCCAGGCCCTGCCAGTGTCCTTGTCCAGCAAATGCTCTCCGCACCCTTAGAAAGCACACAACTGGATGTCTGTCCCTGATGGAGGAGGCCAGGCACTGTTGCCCTTCAGGGCTGCCCTGTGCATCCAAAGCCCTGTTGTCACAGGTGTCACAATGACTCCCTGGTGACATCTGGGGGCTTTCAGGGACCACACCCAGAAGGCACAAATTCCAGCCTCAGAAACAAAAATTTCCCAGATAGCTCATCTCACATGATGCCCAGCTGTTGAGCAGAACTCTGTTGCCATGTTTTTCACATAAATTCACAGGTTTCACTTTTCACATACAGTGCTATGTTCTGGTTTAGAAACAGACCATTCAAAGCCATTCTTACTCCTCAGCTGACTTTTGCAGGAGCAGTTTTGGTGTGAAGTAGTACAATTTCTGACACCAGTACTCTTTTTGGTAGGGTGTACTACCAGGCTCTGTGCATCAGGATTGCCTCCTTGTTGTCTGTCCTTTTTTCTTCCTGATACTGAAGGGTGTGATGCTTTTGCAGAGATTTCTGTGTGATAAAAAAGTTAAAGTTCTTGCCCTTTGGCTAAAAATTAGTTGTTTTATAAAGAGAATTTTTTAAAAAATTATAGGAAAGAGTTACACACCTATCTTGTCAGTGTTCTCAGCAAAACAAATTCATCTCTTCTGTAGATACCTTCATGGTCTTCAGATTAACTGAGCAACCTGCCTTCAGAGAAAAAACTTTGTTCTCTTTCCTGACACTTGTGCAGTTCTGAACACCCTGACTACCTGAATTACCCATCATTGTGATTTGAAGATCTCCTGCAGAAGAGCTCCAGACCCAAGACAGCGCTATGGAGAAAAAAAAGTCTCTGTATTTATCCAAACACACAGATCCACACATCCAGAAATGCACACGTGCTGCAGCTATTGTCATGCCTGTTAGTGTGATCCCAGTCTGTTTTCTGCAGCACTCTCTTCCCAAACATTCTTTAGCTCTCCCTGGAGCTGTACTTACACATGTAAAAACTCAGAGTATCTCACAGAGAGGAAGTTGTAAGTAAAAAGCCACACCTGCCTGATACTGTTCTGGGCCACCAACCCGAAATCTTCAATCACCTTGCTTTACCAACACCAGCCTGTACTTTCAGGCTTAAACCAAAGGCTTTTCTTAACACTTTTTCTACATGTTCTGTTTCTCAAGTTTTGTCTTCCAATGACTAATAATCTACCTCATTTTAGGGTGAGACTGTGACAGAATCTGCTGTTGGAGCTATGAGGGAAAGGTCTAGAAAACATGTCTTCTGAGGAGTGGCTGAGGGGGCTGGATTTTTTTAGTCTTGAGAAGAGGCTCATGGGGAACCTCATCGCTCTCTACAACTGCCTGAAAGGAGGTTATGGTGAGGTGGGGGCTGGTCTCTTCTACTGTGCCTGCAGTGAGAGGACAAGGGGATATGGCCTTAAACTGGGACAGGAGATTCAGATGGGATATGAGAAAAAATGGCCACTGTTATGTTGCCCAGGGAGGTGGTGGAGTCACCATCCCTGGAGGTGTTTAAGAAGCATCTGGATCTTGCTCTGGATGATGTGGTTTAGTGATACAGGGGTTACAGTGGTGGTGCTGGATCAACAGATGGACCTGATGATCTTAAAGGTCTCTTCCAACCTTGATCATTCTATGATCCTCTGATTCTATGAAAGAGTGGAGTAGAATCAGACTGAAACGAAAGCTGCCGTTTTGCCTATTTATATTCTTTCCCTTTCTGCTATTACCACTTGGGTGGTCTGTCCATTGAGGAAATTCAGTACACGGAAATTACATTAAATTTCTTGTTCTTCTCGTCTCCTGAATTAAATTCCAGCAGCCTTTCCAAAATACCATGGAAATTTATGGGAGGAAACTTAAGTGGACACAGATGGCTTGCCTGCAACCTTATTTAAATATCACCTTCCGTGTCCCAAACATTAGCATGTCAGTAATAACTAAGGTAACACAAGAAATGCAAACATGTTAAAAGGCAGCACACCATGAGGGACAGAGAAGCATCAGAACAGCGAATGAAAATCCACAGTAAAAGTAGCCAATTAGTGAAATGCCATCTGTTCATCCAAACTTCACTCAAAGCACGAAGGTTTCCTGTTCAATGGACCAATAAATTCTTCAGGGCTTGGAAAAATGAGTAATTAGTTGTATTCTTTCCCTCTATCTGTCTTTTTCTATTGGATGAATCATTATGCAGTTATTTACCTTGAAAATGTCACTAGGGCAGCCACCACTGTGGTGCTCTAGTATTTTTTGTCTGTAGCAGTGCTGTATGAAATTTGGCAGGATCTATATTTGCTAGACATCAAAGATGCTTTTTTTGTTTTTTTTAATCTGGTGTATTCCTTCAGTGCATCTGAGATAATCTCCTGTTACAGACCATTTTGATTTTGGATAGTTTTCCAAAAAGGAAATCAGCGTGAAACAGGGGTGAGTTTCACACCGGACTGGGTGGAGTGGAACTATCACAAGATGATGATTCCAGTTGAAACATATGCCTGCTTTAGACTTTGTCAAATCTTGGCCCAGACTTGCTGAAAAAACTGGAAGTATGACCTTATTTTTTGCTTTAGACTGAGCTGAAGCCCAGAAAAACTTGCTGAATTTTGTTTTCAAGACAAAAGTACAATTAGTTTTTGCTTCCATACCTGGTGGAAACCAGAAAGAATTATTAAACCACTTCTCTCCCCGTCTTCTTCTACCCTTTTAGCTTTTCCTCTGTTGTCAAGACTTTCACAAACTTCAGTAATTTGGGTTCTGTTGAGGTCACACTTCTAATACAGTTTTTCACATGTTGTGGATCCTGCTGGCTAGTAGTACACAGTGCTCTTAAAAAACTTCTTTTGTAGAACGAAAAAGAAGACGTGCAGCTTCTAAAACCTGTATTGTCCAGTTTTGGTGCTTTCAATATTCTTGATGAAGATAAGCTCTTTGGCTGGAGCACAAGTCTTACAAGGCTGAAGAAACTGGAGTTGTGCAGACTGAAGAAAAAGAGGCCGGAGAGGCACCTTATCACAAAGTGGGGGGGTTAGTCTGTCCTGCCAAGTGACAGGACAAGAGGAAATGACCTCAAGTTGTACCACGGGATGTTTCGATTGGATATTAGGAATAATTTCTTCACAGAAAGGGTTTTCAAGAATTGGAACAGGCTGCCCAAAGAAGTGGTTGAATCACTATCCCTGGAAGTATTTCAACCACCTGCAGATGTGCCATATTAGGGTGCATGTTAGGGATTTGGCAGTATTAGGTTAACAGTTAGGCTGGATCTTAGAGGTCTTTTCCAGTTCTGTGATTCTAAGTGAGAACAGTATTATGACAACAGGCAATAGCAGTATTGCTGATGACTTTGGACCAACAGCTGAGTCCTTCACAGTACGACAGTACAGCAAACTAGGGCTAAATATTTGTCTTCTACACTTAAGTTTTCTAGAAATTTTTCTTTGATAAAACGTTGTGCTGTGTATCACGATTTGATGGATGTAATGAACTATACTTGTTCTTTTATGCTGGTTTTGCTGCAGTGAGAAATAAAAGATTATAGTCTTCAGAGTTTTGCAATGGAATTGCAGCTGTGCTTATTTTAAGGCCGTAGTTTAAATTAATGAGTTCCCATCTACATGTTTGTGTGGCTGTCACCGCTGGAACAGCTGAATGAAACATCCAGATAAGCCTAAAATATTTCATACAGAGCCCAAAGCAGCCCACAGCTTCAAGAACCCCGAAAACTTTAAAGTACAGAGGATTTCAATGGTGAGCAGAGTCTGACCTCCTGCTTCAGGCTTCTGCCTCAGCTGCCTTCTCCAGGAAAAGCTTTCACAGTGCAGCTCCATGATGAAGACTTCCAGACACAACAATAAATTGTTATAGATGAAGCAATAACATTCACTGTATTACGGTGTGTGTATTTGACAGCTAGACTTATAAAGAAAAGAGAAAATGTATTCCTTTCATTGCATTCATTCTTTCTGTAATACGCCCTAACTAAAAGTTATTTGAGACAGAGTTGCTTGCTCTGCAGCCCTCACTCACTGACCTCTGCCACCATCCTTGACTTGGGGTGACTGCTGAACAACACATGAGATCAAGAAAATTTCAAGAGCAGGATTCAGGAGAACTTTAGAATAAAGCAATGTTACAACTAGCTGTTAACTCAGGCAAAGATTCGGCCTCCATCCTGATAAAGGCTTGGTCCTTGCAGCAAGAAATGGGTGCTAAGATGTAAGTTCATACAGGAAACAGTTTCTAAATGGTAGGTATAGCATTAAGCACCCAGATGCAAGGTCCTGTCACATCTCTAGTAAAACATTAGGCTGAAAAGATTTACAAACATATCTCTCTCTTAGTCTGATTCCTAGCAGTGTAGCTCCTCTCTTCAGGCTTTCTCTTAGTCTGGCAATTTTCCGTGATCCCTGCAGCTACAGGAAAACAGTTCCCTTGTTCTCAGGTCTTGTCTTGTCCCTGCTCTAGATGCAAGTCCCTTATGTCCCTTTTCCTCTTGTTTCAGGTTGCATTCCTATAAAACATGTTGTACTAAGCTACACATAAAGCTTTGCATGTTTGAGTGCCAGTGCTGGCTGCCAGCTTAAAGCCGTGAAGCCTCCCTAACTTCTGCATACCCAGGAGAAGCTCTCCTTGAGGAATTTCACTCTGGGCATCCAGGACAAAGCAACCATCCTAAATAAAATCTTTTTTTTCCTAACCACAGCATCCTGGGGAAAGGCCCAGGCAATAAACACCAGACAGGCAAAATCCAAGCCACATATTACATCCCTCAGCTAAAGGCAGGTAGAATCTACACTGTGCTAGTGACGTCTATAGACATCAAGATTTAAACCAAACTTTGCAATGGTTTTTGTTGTTAATCAGTATCCATAGCTAAGAAGCTATGATAAAGCAAGTGCATTGTAAATTTGTAGGCTTAGATAATCCTTTGTTTTGAGGAAAAGGGAACACAACCCCAAAATGAATGGGCTGCCTATGCAATAGCCACGAGCAGTGAGGTCAGCAGGACTGAGAATTAACAGCAGGAAAGGCAACTTGAGCAGAGCAGATCATGACCACCAACCCACTGACCACCTACTCAAATGGAGGACCTACTGCACATGAGGACTATTTAGCATGAGAAGCAAGGAACATAGCTAGAAAATAAGGGATTGAGTACTAATTAGAGAAAAAGCTATGAAATTTGTGACCAATGAAACGTGATACCTTTGTTTGTTAAAACATATAAATAGTGTAAAGCTTTGATGATTGGGGAGCTAGAATTCTGTAGGTTTCCACCTAGTTCCCTACTTTGATAACTAGAATAAAGATGAATATCTTGCCCCATGTCTGTGTAAAGTAATTTTCAACATGCATGATTCTGAAATAGTAAAACGAAATTAAAATCCCTATTTGCCAAGTGTCACCAATTTTTCAGGCTTTCTAATGATGATGAGCAAACTCCACTAGCTGGGAAAAACTGGTCTTGCCAAGTTGTGTGCAGCAATTTTTAGTAACATAGAAAAGAGTTTTCTGTGCCTTTCAGCACCCTCAAAATCTCTGCCTGGGGCCAGTTTTAGAGGCAGCTGCCCATGACTCAGTCGGCCCAGCAGAGCAATTGCCTTCAGGAATTTAACACTTGCCAGGCACCCCAATGTAAACAAAATTACTCAGAATATTACCATCTATTGATAGTGCTTTCCATGGAAATCTTTGGAGTGTGATTTGCCATCATTTAGCAAAGAGATGAAATTTCCATAACAATAGGATGGCAAAAAGGTAAGAATCGTGTGAAAATAACTGGGTTCCTTTTTTGGCTGGTTAGCCCTTTTAACTTTAAATTAATTTCACTTAAAGCCATCTAAAATGTCTTCATCTATTAGATACTATAAGTAACATTTAGGACTGGACTGTGGGAAGCCTTGAAGGATGATCAGTATAAATTGCAAATGGAGCCTGTTCTGCTCAGTTAATGTTGAGAAGATTCAAACTCTCTCAAGTTCATAGCTACTTCTATTCAGAGTTCTATCTGAAACAATTTCTAGATACATAGGAACTTAGAAATGCATACTGTCAGGTCCCAGGTACCAAGACATACATTCCTCTAGCTGGACTCAGATTTAACATTTCTCTGTGAGACTAACAATTATTCAGTTTCATATTGCATGTTGTTAATAGGATGTATTTTATTTTGTAATCTGAGTGGAGACTTATTTTTTTGCTTGCTATACAAATGTCACCTTGCTATTTTTATGGAAAAGGAAATTTCCTTCACATCACAAACATAAACATTGTTCCTGCATCGCTTTCCCTTTCTGGTACAGCTCCGTTCTGAATTTCCCACAGGCCATCAGTAACATAAGTGTTTTAAAGCTGGTGAGCTCTCTCTCAAATTAACCTGAGCCACATATTTTTCCTTTATATTCATTCAGGAAAAAGCTCCAGGCTACCTGACACTTTCAGTCCAAGCTAGCAGGCATAGCTGAATATTAGTGATGGAGACGTCAAAAAAAGAGGAGAGAAATGAGAGAGGTGGGTCTTCATAAAGAACAAGTTTCTTCATACTCCAACCAAACTGTGAACTGGAAGAAATCAAAGCCCTGATATTTAAAAGTCTGTCTTCAGATAGTCTGCGTGAGGATGAGCCACTGGTGGCTCCCGGGCCCCACTGTCTCTTCCACACTGTGAGAAGACCTGCACTGGCAGAAGATCCTTTACTTGTGCTCTGAATAGCATCAGAATAGGTGCCACAGCATCAAGATATTTTTCAAAGAGCAAATTGGATTCCAGATGCAGATACATTTGTCTGCCTGTTAAATTTCAGGTACTGTCACGTATCCACAGACAGCAGCTTCGTGATACTGAGGGAGTATGAAGAGGGTGCTGAGCACATACATCATTCAAAGTATTGTCCCAAATACGGGTTCCTTCAACCTGCGTGCATGAAGCTGATCTGCACACAGAGTCAAGATACTTGTTTATTTCATATCTGCACAGAGACAAGTGCTAGGTGGTGAATCCACAAAGCAGCCTCAATTTCAGTATGCCATGCTCTCATTTTTATACACTTGAAACAATAAAAAATTAGCATTTCTGATATACATAACAACCAAAAGGTATAGTCACAAAAGGTTAATTCTGGAAGGTGGGTAAAGCAGTACTACTTTTCAAACCATTCAATTGCTTCAATATGGCTGGATTTCTTTCACTTGCACATGGTGTTTTGTTCAAGCCAAGATGACCATTTGATCAGGTAAAGATCTAGGGAAGTATTTTTGAGTTTTCTCATCACTGAAGAAGTTTAATATTAAGGACCAGATCTTAGGAAGATCTCATAAGCAAATCAGGAGCAGCAACAGCCACTGGCAAAAGTAAAAGCCACAGCCACGCAAACCAATTTGAACTAAATAATCCCCCCCGAGTTTACTGAACATGTTTTTACAGTGTCATTCACTCCAAAGTTAAATTATACTCTTCTGAAATCTTGACATTTATGGAATCAATATATACCAAGAGGTTGGGAAATAGGTGTGTAGATGATTCAGTACACTTTCCTCTCAAGTACCGGCTTAGCTCACGAAAACTAGAAGAGTTATTTCTCTCAGAGCATTTAGAGCTTCTAAAATTGCTTGTGTTACAGTTTGCTACAAATTTCAAGTAATAAAGGTTTTTTTGTGCCTAAATTCAGTTTACTATATGACTCTAGAGGCCGCAGAAGGCTTGTTGCACTGCAGTATGCTACTGACATTTTAACAATAGCTCCTTTAGTAGCGATGCAACATAAATTGTCACCCAACTTTAGTTGAAGAGATGTTATTTCTGATGCATGGGCATCTGTTTTATACTACCACCATGAAAAATTCTTGAAGGGATTTTCTGACGACATTAGAAATCAGGTTCTTATTCTAGAAAGAATTAAAATATTCTATTAAATACATTGAAGGTATCCCTAGAAATTCTTTGTTCACTGAAATTTCATGGCAGCTTTTCCCCCCCACTTGTTTAACACGCCATGTTTTCTTTATAGATAATTTTATTCCTGTTGGCATTTGGCCTTTGGATTAATTGAAACTGAAAGGGCTAGAAAGCATTTAATTTCTTCTTATGTCGATAGCTGCAATATCTATATTTTAATTAGCAAATAAGCAAAACAGTCCTCAAACCTGTCAATATTTGCAGCAATGCTTATAGGAGGGGATGTAGGTCAAAAAGCTGCTTCTTCAGACAGAAGTAGCTATGGAAGCATTAGGAGTTCGGCATATCTCATTTGCACTAGTGATCCTGATCACCAACACCAGAAACTGTGCCTGGATTGCAGATATGTCAGTGGAGGCAAACAACAGAGCACCTTTTCCATCATTCTCTGTTTGAAAAAGGTTTTTGGGAATGTTGACACATGCCTGCTCCCAGGTTAAACAGCGAGTGGAAGGCAAGCAGTTGAGGATTTAGTCTAGTCTAGACTGAACTGAGGACAAATTACATTTTCTTCTTCATTTTAATTAAAACATTATTAAAATTGGACAGTTTTGGTTGTGGTTGCAGGAACGGGAATACACTCTTTCACTGCAAGCTATTTTTGTATTACACTGAATGCATCAACTTTGTGGGATCTACTAGAAAAAATATAATTTCCTGGATGAGATATTGATACATAGATACAACTTATCAACTCAGTTGTAAGTAAGGTGGATAGGAAATAATTCTTCAGCTACAGGATCAGAACTACTTACATGTCTTTGGAATTTGTTTGACCATGAGCTGTCTGAGCCAATTTTGTTTGGAAGAGTACATAATATTTCTGAAGTAATTTCTGATCGGAGTATGTATTGTAAAGAGATTCATGCTAACAGTGTAACTCCATTTATTTCAGGCATTATTCGATCAGGAGGGAACTTCCTGCTCTGTGAGACATCAAGGTTTTCAGTAGTCCTGAACATAACATGCTTTTAGTCTAAAGCGGTGTTTGTACCAGGTGAGATCCAAGAGTGCTGTGAAGCCTGCAGTGTGTTCAAGTCAGGAAGACCTCATGAGGACAAACAGAAAGGTAATTTAGAGAGAAGACGTTATTATTTCCCCATAAAGACGTGATATACAACAATGGAAAGAATAGATACATCAAGAAGAATATGGTACAGATAAACTATGGCTGTCCCAAAGTGGCTAAAATCAGCTTCTCAATATCACACTCATTTTGTCCACGTAGAATCCTAAAATAACCATTTTCTCCCCAGGATTTTCCCCAGGAATTTGCAGCAATCTAGAAGTAAACAAAGCAGAAAAAAATTATCAGTTTTAATTTGAAAATATTAATTAAAAATGCAAGGTGTAAAATGAAAAATGGATCTTTTGTGTTAGTTTCCTTTTTAAGAAACAGAGTCTCTCAGAGTGGGTGCACTAAGAATTAGCATGTATCTTTTTCTGATTTCTAATAATTTGTTCCTTTTTTGGTTTGATCAAAATTTCAGTTCCAAAATCAGGGTTAGTAAAAATGGAATAGTATTTCTACAAGACAGTTTGATAAATTGAAGCAGAAATCATTAAATGAATATTCAGGTCTTGGCTGGTGAAAGCGATTATTGAAACAACAACAGTCAGAATTCCAATTAAAACAAACCTGTTAAAGACACACCAAAGACATTAAAAAAGAGCTGACTTTTAAAAAATGAAGTTCTATTCAGGTTGCTATTGACACATTGAGCAATTTATTTTCTCATGAAGTCTCAGTAGGTTTTGCCTTTGATATCAGTGAAACTACCTACTGTAAGCCCTGCCATCAGCTATGTAAACACCTAACTATCTTTAGATGAACACAGGAGTAATGAGATGAGCTGTTAGTCATAATCCAAGGGAAAAAATTTGACTTATTGTAAGTGGCTTAAAGGAAACGTTCTTAGTTTGATTTGTTTTAGTTTTGGGGGCTTATTTTGATAGCAGGATAACAAATGCCAACACTGTTTAAACAAAAAATTGTCTTTTCCAAATATTTTAACAAATACTATTGATTAATTTTATTGACTTTCATTTGCAGGCATCAAAAAGAACTGACTCTTCATAGAAATTTTTAATAACATTTGAAAAATTGAATAAGATTTGAGACAGAAAAGGCAGTGTAGGAAAAAACACAGGTATAGGTGGGATGAAACAGGCTTTGAAATTGAGGTAGGTGACGCTATAGTTCGAGGGTCAGCATGATAAAAGTTTCCAGAGAGGGAATAGAATTATGCAGGACACTTTAGGGTGAAGGAAAAAAATAGATGCAGAGAGTGAATGAAAGTAAAGAAGTAGATTTTAGATGATCTGTGCTGTTGAGATCTTTTTTCTTCTGCTTCAAAACACTGTCCTAAGTATTCACTTACCCAGAACTTCTGTTTCTGTCCATTTTTGTCACGTAATGCTCCCCACCTTTTAGAAAAGAATGGTACTTTGATGAAACAACCAATCAGAAAATAAAAGCATGTCTTAGTTGTTGTGAATACCAGTATCAGAACAAAGCATGAATAACAAACTCTGATGATTCAAATGAGGTTACCTGCTGACCTGCTAACCACAAGTCAAATCACCATTAGTGATTACAAAAACTTAACACAAGCGTAATTTCAGTTTTTCATTGCAAAGCCCTGTTTTCATTGACAGAATCTCTGTTCTGGAGACCTCGCCTACTGAACTGAACTGAACTGTGTAGGAGTATTGAAACTAATGTGAACATATTTCTTCAACTCAGCTGAAGGCCCCTAAGAACGTTTTTGTTAAAAGTCTCATGCAGCACCTTTACAGAAATAGATGGCGAGTTGGGACTGAAATACTCCCAGCTTTTCTCAGATCAAATTGAACTGCTGTCAGCCTAATCTGTTTTATTGCATGGTGGGGGCGGGGGGGGCGGGGGTGACCACCAAAGTTACTTAATCATCTTTGAAGACATGTTAACTTTTATGGAAATATCTATGAAATCATACAAGAAATTTTCCCCATCTGCCATCCCCACCTGCCAAGTGACAGGATTTTCATAGTTGTATACCTATAGCTGAACTGCATAGTACTCTGATTTTTAGGCCTCACTTTATACACAGGGAAGAAGAAGTCCCAACCCAATCACCCGGATGTATTTCAGTGAGCAAGAGTTGCACTGCACAAACTGCACACCTTAGGTAGCTAAGTACACATGGTTTGTCTGCTGGAGCTTAAAGCTCTGTCTTGCTTTGAATTTATACAACAAATGCTTGTCTAGTTACTATTCACAACTCATGATGCTTGGGTGCCTATAAAAGGGCACAAAGAAAAAGAAAACCTAGGATGTGAATGTTTAGATGGTTTCCTCCAATGTAAAGTTAATCCTAGGATATATCAAATGCCATTGACAAGGTGTGTACTGGTGTATATTCCATCAACACCACATGTTTGAGCTGTGTTTGCAGTGCTCCATTCGTTTTCAAAGGCAACCAGCAAAAATATGATGAGAAATCCCACACTGTGAATGGGGAAATTGGGATTTTTCTGTCACCCTTTTATTTGAACAGCGACGGTGGCATCAACTCTCCTTGGTTAACAGTGAACCATCATTTACATGGAATACCAGCATTTTCAGCCAAAGGGAAAAAGGAAAGGAAGACAAATCGGTGACTAGCAGAGAGATGAAGTGTAGATTGCAAGTGCAAGCACAAATTGTAGCTACTGACCATTAAATTCATGGTATCATAAAAACAGTATTTGCCATAATGACCCTGGAATGCAATTACTGTTTTTTTAAAGAGGTCTCATGGCACTTTTTCTTTTCATTACCACATGGGTGTTCAGGGATTATCAATAATTGCAGTTTCTTTGCCAAATATATTTCGGATACAATCTGTCATGAGCATAAATTTAAACAAAAAAGATATATCAGAGGCTTTTGAATTTCATATCAGATTCAGATTTACGTCTTTACTCATGAGCATTTTACTAAAAAAAAATTACAGCAGCTGCAATGTGAAAGTCCAATATCTGCATCAGTCTCAAAGACAGAGAAAAATTGCCTTGAATTTATATTCATGTATTCCTGCATTTTGTACTACACATAATTTCCCCCTCTTGCTTGAGCATGATGATGACCAGTTCCCACAGGGTCACATTTCTGTGATTAAATGTTTTTCTGACATTTGTTATGTTCTAAAAGAGTCAATTTCTAATAGGATATTTATTATTGATTCTCAGAAATGTTTCTAGATGAAAGAAAACTTAGAAGCCAAGGTAGAAAAGTAACTTTTTTTTTGTCTTTGACTATAACATATCCATGAATTTAGCTTCCCAGGGTTTGTGTCATCATAGTCAGATACATAGGCACTTGACATATGCATTTTATTTACAGTTTAGAAAGAAGAGCTGCTTTCTCAGTAATGAATGCCGGTGGGTATTCATCAAATACTCTAAATTAAAGTATATTAAATTAAAATATAGAGGAGTGCAGCCAGCAGGTCAAGAGAAGTGACTGATCTCCTTTTTTTCCGGACTGCCATTCTGTGTCCAGTGCCCAGCCTTGAGCTTCCCCACATAGGAAAGGCATTAACAGGCTGGAACAAGATCAGAAGGAGTCCACTGAGATGTTTGGGGTCTGGAGGACATGATGCATGAGGAGAGACTGAGGGAACTGGCTTTGTTCAGCCCTCAGGAGAGAAGGCTCAGGGCAGATATATTTGTTGTCTTCTTCTTTGCAAAGGGTGCGTAAAGAGAAGATAGAACAGACTCTCCTGACGCATTGTGGTGGTCTCCCCACTGCCCCCCTGCCACATCCCCTACTTGAACCTTAACCACCAGTGGCGGTAGTGACAGCTGCATCCAGCTTACTCTACATAGCATTCCAGATCATTTTCCCTGCAGGGTAGCAGCTCAGAGAAAGTGCTGATTGGTCCCTCAGAATCTTCAAAACCAAAATTAAAAACAAAAAAAAGTATAATCCTGAAGCAGTTAAGTGAAGTAACTAAACTCCCAGTGGAATTATTTCCCAAGTGTAATTAACAGAGACTTTAAAGCGAGTTGACACATTTTTGGACAACATCCATTAGAGAACAATATTGCATTTTCTGGAAGATGACCAAAATAACCTAATCATACTCTTTTGTTTGCTTTTGTGATTATTCCAGCTTGATATTTACTCCAAATGAATGCCATTTTAAAAGCAAAGAGATTCTAGATCTCATTACTTGGACAGACAGGGAATTTCTTAGGGTTATTTTTGCAAAGCTTTAGATCACTAATGTCCCTACCTTTGATATTCTCAGGAAATCTTTCAACCTTATGTCCTGGTTTCAGCTGGGATAGAGTTAATTTTTTCTCAGTAGCTGTTACAGTGCTGTGATTTGGATTTAGAATGAGAGTGATGTTGATAACACACTGATGTTTTGGGTTCTGCTAAGTAAGGACTTTTTCTTCCTTTTGTCTCATGCTCCGCTAATGAATAGGAATGCAAAATAAACTAGGAGGAATCCTAGCTGGGACAGGTGATGGAAGTGACCAAAAGGATATTCTGCACCATAGAACTCATGCCCAGTATATAAACTGGGGGAAGTTACCCAGAAGCACATCCAATCCAGGTTCAGTAAGGGGGGTTCTGTGTTGGTCAGCAGGTGGTGGGCAAATGCATTTTACAGCACTTCTTTTTCCCTTTTTATTATCACTTGCCATTATTATTGTATTTTACGTTATTTTTGATTATTAAACTGCTCTTATCTCAATCTACAAGTTTTACTTTGATTTTATCCCCCATTCCACTGAGGTATGTGGGGGGAGAGATGGAGCTCAGAGAGCAACTGCTTAATTTCCAGCTGGACTTAAATCATGACATCATTTCATATCCAAACTTTCCATTTCTATTAAGAAGAAAAAGAAGAGATTTTAAGAAACCATTAAGAAAGTCTGTCTATCAATTACTGAAAATAACTTTTAAAAGGAAGTTTTCTTCTCTCTGGCAAAAATATTCTGTAAGAAATACTCCACTTAGCTTTTCCAAGAGAAACTATCACGATCTTCAATCAAAAATAACCTTGAATAAAAAAAAAGTAATTTCATGAAACTGCATTCAGTCCCCTTTAGGAGAAAAAATTAAGCAATGTGTTTCCATTTACTCAAAGGAAACCTGCTCAAAATGCCTCTGTAAAAAGAATTCTGTTGCTCTTTCAGATAAAAGGA
Source organism: Ifrita kowaldi (assembly GCA_013398055.1). NCBI lineage: Eukaryota > Metazoa > Chordata > Aves > Passeriformes > Cinclosomatidae > Ifrita > Ifrita kowaldi. The sequence continues at coordinate 218,956 of VZRS01011873.1, forward strand.
TGAGTACTTGCAGTCTTATATAAAATTATTTTCATAATTTTGCATCCAATTTTATACAGTAGAGGCACCTTAGCTGTCCTTTTCTGTAATAACTTTTCCTTGATATTAACTCTGTAGGAGCGGGCCCTGAATACACAACTCTGCCTGACAGTTAAAAAGCTAGAATACAAAGACTGTTTCAGTAGTGTTGCAGAGAATGGAAACTGGTTTTATTTGAACATTTCCTAGTTTGTTTTTCAATATATTGTACCACAAAAATTATGGTGGACTTCACAAGAAAAGCATAAAGAAAATTATCCGGAAATAAGTAAGCTGATAATTAATCATTGAATAAAATGATAAAAAACTGGAAATACAACCTAACACAATAAAAAGGGTTATCAGCAGTGGCTTCAAAACTAAGGTGTTTTGGCAGACAACAGAAACTAGGTTCAAGTGTGCTTACACTCACTTTTATCAGTAAAATGCTCTTAACAGCAAATACAGTGAAGACTTCTAAAGAGTGTGCCAAATAATATTACACAAACTCACTCCTTAGGACTGAAGATATGAACTGAAATCTAACAAGGCATTAAAAATAAAGAGGAATGACAGATCTTGGATTTCCAGCTAATTTCTGCAGATTAGGTGTTATTAGCAGAAGTCAGTGCTTTGCATTAACCAAGGATTTAAACTGCTTGCTGGCGAGAAATATATGCAGTCCAAAACTTCTCATCTCCGTTTCTTCCCTGGATTTGGTTGTGTAACTGTCATGATGCTACCAGAGGAAAAAAAGTCTAACTTTTGTGGGTCATGTCCTATTCTTAGTGCTGAATCACAAAAGCCCAGGACATTTCAAAAACTACCAATTATATCTACTCACTTAGAAAAAAGCTTACTTCTTAATCTTGTATTAAAAATAAGAAGGTTAGGGTCACTGGCTAATGTTCACCACAAGAGAAAGCTTCTTAGAAAATGGTTGCGGGAATTTGAAATTATAGTTTTGCCTAGACTTTTCAACATGAGAGGTGAGTCAAATTAAGTCAGTGAGCCAATAGTTAAATCACTCCCACGGATCCCACAGATCTGCTGTAATGAATTGTATAGGGGGACAGTCTCATGGATTTAACTGCATGAATCATCAGACACTGTATCTTTTACCCATGACCTCCTCATGTATTTCTCTTTGTTGTAAAATATGTTTGAATGCTGCTGTTTAATTTTTAACTATAATACCTGACACTGATTGTCTGACAATGATAAAGTAATTCTTTTTTCCCCGTGAAAGAAAAAGGGAACTCAAGCCCAGGTTCCTTTATTCAGGAACAAAACAGTTTGGGTTACAACTTTTGATGGTTTAAGATGTTACTTGCTTGTAGTTATTCTGAGTGTAAGCTCGAGCGAGGGCAAGTTAAGAGAAGAATATAGAGAAAAACATCTCCAAAGCCAAAACTCCAGATATCCCTAACAGTAGCCAAGACTTTGGACTTTGCATAGGTGAGTCATTTTACTGTGTATTAAATCTTAGAATGCTGTTGCTCTGTCTGGCTGTCCCCTCAACACTAAACCACAAGCTCTTTGCCTCACATATTAATTTTATCTCCATTAGTATGGCTTTTTGTGTTAAACATTCAACCAATGTTTTTTCAGGGCATAGATGTTTCAGTTTAGTAGTTGGCTAAGCCATTTAATCTGAGGCATTATTACATTTAAATCATTCAGTGAATTGCTAATTAAAATAGAGGGGAAATGTGTTTCCAGCAAATGTGCATCTCAGTGTCCTCTTATTAAAGCCTTTCGTCATTCTGAGCACCTTCCAAGCATCTGAAAATATATCTTGTTCATGAAAGATTACCAAGGCTTTTAATAATATTTTTCTTGTTTCCTCCAAGCCTTAAGGTGATAGTCCATAGATTTAACTGTAGCCAGGCATGGGCTTTGGAGACCTTCCTGGATTTTTCAGTGTCAGGGTTTCAGCAGATGCTTTTTAGTGTGGTATGGACCATATATTGTAGTTTGGCATGGAGACTAAAATGATTCAGAAATAAAAGTTCGAGAGATGATTTGCCTGAACAAGCTGCAAACATTCACAAAGGATACTTCACTTCACTAAGTTGGAAAAGGGATTTGTTTGAACTAGAACCACAGCTACCAACCAATGTACTTCCTTTACTGAACTGTACTTTCCGTTCTAAGCAGACTATGGCATTTTATGCCAACAAATCTGCCCCAGGTTTGCTTTTCCTATGGACATTACATTTATATTCCTGGATGGAACAAATAAAGCCAGAAGAGTAGAAAGAAGAAAAAAGCCCAGCCAACCAACAAACAAACAAACAAAACCAAAAACAAAACAAAAAACCCAAACAAAGAAGTTTACAGAGAATCTTGTATAGAATAGAGATGACATGTTTGTTCAGAAATCCTAGCTTAAATGTACAGATCTGAAAGAAATCTACCACCAAGTTCATCTTTGATGTGAATTTCGTCTTTTTTATTAAGAGACCTTGAGATAAAAATGAGTTTCACGTCATTTTTCAGCCATCAGTCTTCTTAAAATAACAGAGTGCAGAGGAAAAAAATGAAAATTACCGAACTAATAGTTTGTCCTGCTTAGTCCCACTTGCCATTTGCAGTTTCATTGTGCCTCTTTAACTTACTTTCATTCTGGTGTCATTAAGAGCTGTGATTGTATATGCATGGATCCATGAATGCGCGTATATACAAACACGCAGACATACATATGCAAGACATTCTGAAAATACTGTCTTACTGTGCATATTACGCACCAGTCATTTTGGTTTTAAGCACCTTTAAGATGCCATTGCATGTGGGATTTCTAGTCCAATCTAGAGTTTTTCATTTCAGCTATTTAAGTGTGATGCTATCCCACAAATTCTTTTGTAGTCTACAAGGAGAAATCAGATGCAACAAAGCAACTCAGCTCACCTTTAGATACTCAAGCTAGAGCAGATGAATAGCTATAAAAGATAAAGGGAAACATGCAGAGGTATAGGAATTTAACTTGTCTATGTCAAAACTTATCTGTTATGTATCCCAGTCTCCATTACTCACTCTTTCTGCTTACCTCCCTGTCTCTGGAATACCGACTCAGAAACTGCCTGAGAGATCCTGCTCTCTCTAAGGATCAGTGGGTCAGTCCATCCTGCCTTCAGATTACTGAAAGCCCTGTTTCACTGTCTAGAGAGACTGTGACCAAACCCAAACTCTCTGCTCCCCACAACAGCCTCTGCCTGGCTGTTCCACATTTTCCCCTCCTCCTTCCATGCTGTTCCATCTTTTCATATTCTCTCCTTGAACCTGAGGTCACACAGCACCTCAGTGGAGATAGACTCCCAGTCCTGTCAGAGCTGATTTTATAAGTAAGCCTTTGAATGATAGAAAATAACTTGCAATTTCAAGCTGCAGAACAAGGGAAGCCAATCTAAACATTTAAAATCCTTCTGGTCCAGTGATCAATTAGGCAATTTATATGTGCATTTCTGGTTTTGTACAAATAGCTCTTGCAAGCTTCACCAAATGTATTTGCATTTTATCACTCCAACACCTTATATGTTGTACAGTTCATGGGCAATTTAAGGCACTTTCAAAAATGTTTCTGAGATATTACAAATATCAACTTAATAGGGTCAGTCATTATTATGGCTGCCTTTTACACATATTGAATCTCTTTTATGGAAGGGGTTATAAATAAAAATGAGGCTACAATGAGCATCAACCCACACAAAACTGCATTTTTTATCCTATCTATCAGCATGTCTCTGCTCCTTTTTGTCTCTCCAGGAGCCATCTTGGCTAAGCAAAATGCAACTATTCATCACTATTTTTATTTGAAGTACAACTATGATGAGATTCCTATGAGTTTTTTATTTAGGTCAAGGAATCTACATTTGCCTTTGCTCCCAAGCTATATATGATTGACAAAGAGTTTATACCCACAGCACATATTTTGCATTCAAATTCATTGAAACTAATGAATGATATTAAAAAGTGATGACTTAATCCTGAAGACATTAAAATCTGTAAAAAGAAGTGGTTTACAGTTCATGATGCAGAGTCATATTTTACGGCTGGATTTATCACTGCTAGAAACACCTAGCCAAGGGATCCAACAGCCTCCAACTTGTCAAGATCTAATTCAATTTTTGCAGTTAAACAGCTCTGCAAATATTTTTATATGGCACAGTCTTGGAGGCCACAATATTTGTGCATTAGACAATTCAAGGATTGGTAATTCTTTATATTGTTGGATCCACTGGTTACTTCAGGAATATTCAAATTAAGTAAATGTGTTATTAAGAAAATGCGTTACCCCCATATTAAACCCTGAACAAGTCTGAGGTTTCCCATGTAACATCATCTTCAGTTTTCTTCTTTTCCTTTCACTTCTTATGTCCTTCTTCAGTACATCAGACCAGTCATCGTTCCTTCTACTCTGTGTTTGGCAGTGACCATTCAACACAATCCTGCGTCTCAGTCAAGGCACTCAGATTTTGCTCAGAGTGGCCCCTTGCCTAAGGGCTGCTATCTTTTCTTTGCACAGCCTGTCAGTTCCCATTCAAATCAGCTTCCACTTCAGCACAGAAACACAGAATCACAGAATATGCTGAGTTGAAAGGGACCCACAGGGATCTTCGAGTCCAATTCCTGGCCCTGCACAGGACACCCCAAGAGTCACAGCATGTACCTGAGAGCATTGTCCAAATGCTTCTCGAACTCTGTCAGGCTGGTGCAGTGACCACTTCCCTGGGGAGCCTGTTCCAGTGCCCAGCCACCCTCTGGGTGAAGAACCTTTTTCTAATATCCAACCTAAACCTCCCCTGCCGCAACTTCAGGCCATTCCCTCAGGTCCTGTAACTGGTCACCACAGAGAAGAGATCAGTGCCTGCCCCTCCTCTTCCCCTCATAAGGAAGTTGTAACTGCAGTGAGGTCTCCCCTCAGTCTCCTCCAGGCTGAACAGACCAAGTAACCTCAGCCACTCCTCATACAGCTTCCCCTCAAGGCCCTTCACCATCTTTATTGCCCTCCTTTTTTGGACACCCCCAAATAGTTTAATACCTTTTTTGTATTGTGGCGCCCAAAACTGCACTCAATATTCAAGGTGAGGCTGTCCCAGTGCAGAGCAGAGCAGGACATTCCCCTCCCTTGCCCAGCTGGCGATGCTGTGCCTGATGTTCCCCAGCACACAGTTGACCCTCCTGGCTGCCAGGGCACTTCTGACTCACATGCAACTTGCCATTGACCAGGTCCCTTTCTGTGGCACTGCTTTCCAGCATCTCATTCCCCAGTCTGTCTGCACATCCAGGGCTGCCCCATCCCAGGTGCAGCATCTGGCACTTCCCCTTGTTGAACTTCATATGGTTGGTGCATATGGTTGGTGCATTAGTTATCCCCTCCTCTCTCCCCCCTCAGCCATCACTTTGTCCCCTGGTGCCATTCTTGAATAACCACTCATCTGGGTAGGTTATTCTGCACAAACATGGAGCAGCTTGTCTTAGGGAACAGTTGTCATCACTTATGCTTGCACCAAGCATGCTTCACAGCCCTCCCAAAACTTGAACTCACAGCCTCACAGCAGCTCATCCCTGAGCTAAAGTATTCAAAGTGCACTGCAAATTTTACTGTCTAATGTTATTGGTTTCTCACGGCTGTTCAAATATACCTTAAATACATGCACAAAAACCATCATATACCATCTGTACTCTATAAACATCTTTTACTAATTCAACCCTCCATTTTTCTACACTAAATTCCAGTTTCTCTTTTTCATTCCTTCACAATATTCTCTATAATCATAATTCAGGAGCTTTTCCTCTGCTAGGCTGAGTCAATACTTTTTGTAGCAGTATCAAGTATGATCTTGCATAAGCCTGCTGCTTCTCTTTGCTTCTATGCCACTATCAAGCGCACTCTTGTAATCCATAGCCAGCAGTTCCCACAACTGTAGGCCTTTCCATGCCCTTCATGAAGACATCTTCACTAAGAACACGAGCACGAAATGCACCTTATTTCGCAACTTATGTTCCTGAACTACTTGTTGAAGATACTCTCAGTAATCTTCCTAGCACACACTGAATCATTATTTATATGATATTTGCTTGAGATTCTCCAATCATTTTTCTGTGTACTCACTTGCTGATTTAATAAATTCATCCTTGCATATTCCTTCCATGTCAAAGAATAAAACCTCGTGGTGAGTTCAGTAATTCAAGCATACGCATTATTAGATACTTGTCTTCTTAAAATAGTGGCCCTGGTCTACATTTGAGAGGAAATCCACTAGCATACTACAGACATGCTTCTGAAGCAGTTTCCCAAATAAAATCAGCAGCATCTCAGCAGCAGTTTATTTCTATTCAGGGCACAGAGAGCCCAGACTGCTGTACCAGTAAGCTATGTCATTTAATTGCAAAGTCGCTGCCAATTTTTATGTTTCTATTTGCGTTCTGCTTGGTGGCATGTTTGAAGAAAATTATATCAACTTTGTTCACAACTCACTATGTACTTGGAATATTTAAAAATAGCCAACAAAGTATTTTTATATGGTGTGTATGTATATATGCGTGTGTGTGTGTGTGTGTGTGTGTGTGTGTGTGTATGTGGGTCATTTCTATATTTATATGGGGTTTAATGGCTTATTCTATAAACATTATATTTGAAGTTTTTGAACAAATATTAGAGTAGATTAAAAGACAGTGGGCCTACACCTCTTGCTGATAGTCTCTAAAATTCTCAGAGAAGGCAAAAATGAAACAACAACATTCTTATAGTGGGAGCAAGCAGTGCTCCATCTGTGACAGTCAAATCTTGGGGTTCCAGGCTGGTCATTGAAATTTTATTACACTCATGACTGGCAGAGAAAGAAGGTAAAAGAATGTGCTTTACTCACCCAAGGAGTTTGACTGAATGAGTTTTCCATTTAGATCCTGCTTTCTGGGAGTGTTGATATATTCCCTCCTTGTAAAGGAAAAAATCTTCATACACTTTCATTATAGCTGAAAAATAGGAAAATCACCAGTCAGCAAACATTACTTCTATTCCTCTTTGCTCCTTGTATCTTACCAGTGAAATTCTTGTTGTGTGTTGGACTGCATTAAGTGTACTTTGTGATTACACTAAAATCAATTTCTCAGAAGTGCCCTGCTGTGAGCAAACCAACAGAAATACTTCAACACAGCTCTCTCAAAGGTCTCTTATCAATTTTTTTGGTTTTCCACTTCATGGAAACTCCTTCTCATTGACTTCTTCCAATACAGTAAGAAGAAACATTACCTGGTGAAGGCTTACATAAATTTTGAAACCCAATTCAATACAATGTATCTCCTCAAGGTTCATGTACAAACTACTCAGTTCTGAGTAGCATCTGCATATTCAAGGAAATTATTTAACAGAAAATGTATATCCTGTGAAATATAGTGAACTGCCTTTTTCTGAAACTTAAAGTTTGTCAAATACACAAATACACAGTCATCTCCTTAAAGAAAACTAGATTTTCTGTATGTGTATAAATCATGACTTTTAGTTAAAAGTGTGGGAAAAATCACTCATTTTTTTCATAAAAATGTAAGGTGAAAGAGTGATGAACTGGAAATTTTATGCAAGACAATGAAGACTACAAGTTGCATCTTATGCCCATTTGTTATTTCTTAGGAGTATCATTTATTTGTTTATTAAGAAAATAGTTCTGGGTTTCTTTTCCACACATGTTCTGCCACCTTAGCTCCATCTGTTTTATGGTGGGCTAACAGATCCAGAGAAATGAAAATACTTTTCAGGTCTACACTACCTTTAGATTCCAGTGAATTAGAAGCATTAAATAGAAGCCTAATTCCAACTTATTTTTAGCTTATGATTTTAACTGACACACAGCTTGGAACAGGAGAATGAGTGTAATCCAATTTCCTTTAGTCTTGCACCTTGGGAGTCCCATAAAGTACACGTTTCACTGACCATTTTTTATGTGGTTGCACCATTTATAACATGTGCCTGGTATAGATCTGCAGTATCCAGTAAACTGAGCTCATGCTGCCATTTTTTTCTATATGGCACACCTTGAAATTTCTTTTCCCTACCTGAATATTTTCATAAACTTGAAGGAAATTAGCTATCTTTACAACCTCTATCACATTTGGCTGAAAATATAAAACAGTCACAAATTTTAGGGGATGAAAAAACTTCTCAAAACACAGTTAAATAAGGCCATTTGCCCAGGAAATCTGGCTAAGAATGCACTTTGTTAATGAGGTCACTCACATAAAAAAACGTAAAAATATAAGCTGATAGCAATACACAGGGAATATATAGCCATGATGTCACCTAGGTGGCAAGCTGGGGATATGGCTATATCAGTTAAATTGGAAAAAAATTAAATGTTTTGAATTAGTAATGTTACAGCTTCTGTTGAGCTGCCTGCCAACCAGAGCTCACACATTGACAGCCACAGACCAAGTGGAAAAGTACACAAACTTTATTCCTTATTTCTAGGTGCAAGCTCAGGACTCCACTAGAGCTCTTTGCAAAGGTTCCCCTCCTCCCTCTGTCCCCAGAACCACCAGTGTACAGAGCAAGAAGTTTAACTTCTGCAAATGTCCCTGTACTCACTAGGTACAGTATCAGCTGTAGAGGTTTCTGAGCTGCAGAGGAGCCTGTGGAGGGAGAGCTTGGAAGTGATAAAAAGGAACAGAAAGGGTGAAGAACCCTCCTGCTAGCCTTATTCTAGCTGAGGGTATCACAGGGGAAGTGAAAGGGATAAGTAATTCAAAAAATTACTGTAGACACTTCCCTGGATCTTGTTCTGATACCTTGGCTAAAGGGAGGGAAAGAAATGAGGTTGAATGCAAATACTGCAAAATTCACACCTCCCATGGGAGAACTGAGGTTCAAAGATCTCATCTATCAGCAGGCTGAGACAGGAGAAGGTAGTTTCATTTCCGAGTCACCTTGTTCTTGAAATCAAGGTACATATGTTCAGTTTCAGAAAATAATCTATTCTTTATCAGCAACCCTAAATAACAGACTCATAGAATGACTTGGGTTGGAAGTGATTTTAAAGATCATTTAGTTCCAACCCCCTGCTATGGGAAGGGACATCCCCTTCCATTAGACCAGGCTACTCAAAGCCCCATCCAATCTAGCTTTGAACACTTCCAGGAATGGAACGGTGTTTCCCTGTTGGCTCCTGCTCCCTCAGGAGTCATAGGCTCAACTCTGTATGACTTCACATGTGTTCCAGTGTGGCCACCACATTTCAGAGTCACTGGCAGAGGACCCTCACTAGCACCCTGTCCCTTTAACTTTGCATCTCATCCCACACCTTGCCATGGACAAGCCTGACATTGTGTCCCTTCCCCATCACATCTTTGTTGAAGCTCTGCCAACAAAGACCCACTGTTCCTGAGCAAAGACTCTCCTTCCTCTCTGAGAAAGGTGAGTCCCACCTGATGCCAGCATGCCTGATGCTTAGGCCATTCCATTGTCAAAAAACCCCAACATTTTATCTGTGACACCAGCCGTGGAGCCATGTATTAATAGACTCAGCCCATCTGTTTCTTCCAATGTTGCTGCCTTCAACTGTAAGTATAGAGAAGAATTTAACTTGTGCCTCAAATGAGACACGTTCTTGTCCGTGAAGAGATAGCATACCTAAACTTTTTCCATTGAAATGAAGTAGAAATTTTTGAAGCGTGTTTCCAGAATAACTTTAGTTTATGTGATAGAATTTTATTCATGATTATATATTACATACATACTGCCCACGCACGCACCCTTGTGTGTGCGTATACATACATTTGTATATATATGTAAATATTTATACCTATGTATATGTACATGTATATACCTTGCAATCAGGAGCTAAATAATGATACAGTCTTTGGAGTTAGAGTGGTCTGGGTGCATGAAGTACAGGATGGACAAAGATGATGATAATTCTAGATCTAGCACTGAGACATTTTTATTTATTCAGTGACTTTGTCCTGATACGGACTGTGACTTGGACAGGACGAGATGACCGCAGTCCACCACCTAATTTTGTTCCCTCTCACATAGCAGAGACTTTGCATTTCCCAAAATGAATAGATTAATTATTAATGAATCAGAAAAGGCAGCGATTTTCATAAGGTTTACTGTAGTTCATGCATGAGCTACTTCAGCCATGCTGAGCTTGTCAGATCTATGCATATAGATGCAGCAGATTAAAAGATTGATTCCACTATGGATTCCCCTGCATAAAATTCTTAAATAGGAATTTTTATCTCTTTTTAATCATACAAAGACATGAGAAATAAAACCTGTAGCTACAAAAGGAAACAAGGTTTAGCCCTACACATTAATATAGCCATGTTCTTTCTACAGATCATTTTCTTGTGTTAGCAAATAGAGGAATTTTTCCCAAGATCATGATAGCTGAACTTGTAAGTTTTGTGGGGTCAAAACTCCAATGTATTGACAACAATATGTGAGCCTTTCTTTTAATCAAGACTGACTAATGTGTCAGAGAGGATAATTTTCCTACATCAGCAGTATAATCATCAGAGTATTTCCTAAAGCCCATTAAAAACAAAAAAGAAGAAAAAAAAAGATGAATGGGCAGTATTAGATTGTCCATTTCAATGTTTTCAAAGGATTGGTGAAATTTCACTGTTTACTTGAAAATTGATTTCTTAAAAAAACTAGTATTTCATCATTTGAATCCAAAAATGCTAATTGCTCCGTTTCTGTACCACGTAAGACAATGACTTAGGACAGAGAGAAATTGTCATTCAAACTTGAAAGTTGCATAACACAACACTTGCAATTACATTCCTACACCTACTGCCTCACAGTTGTTAAAAAACCGTAATTTTTCTTAACTTTAAATATGTTCAAAAAATCAAAGTCCATTCATCATCATGATCTTTAAAGGATCTTGAATGTTTTCCAGCTGTTAAACATTACTTAGTACATTAGATAAGACTCTCCCTAAGCACTGTATAAGTTCTTCAGGAATGACAAGTGAATGAATAATGGAAAATCTCCTTCAGTATTTGAAGATAATTTGCAGAAAACAATATTATATGGTTTTAAAATTAGACTTTTGCCCTGGCTGCATTTGTAATATGGGAAGATAGAAGAGAGAATCAGTGACAAATTACAGGATCGTAACTATGATTCATTTAAAATTCACATTATAGCCAAAAGAAAAAACAGAAAGGGATTTCACACAGTGATGCATACTCTCGGTTATATGCCTTTATGTAAATCTTGATTTTTCCACATATAGCATTACCTTAACCTGATACACAAAAAGCATTAAAATTTTAAAAAACTATATGAATTGTTGAGTGGCTAATTCCTAAAAAATGGCTGAATATTGATTATTTTATGTGTAAAATTTAGTACTAACAGATTAACCCAGCAAAATGTGTATGCAAGACTATGAATGCAATATTTGAGGTCTGAAAATCTATCTTGAGGATCCTAATTTTTATCATTTTCTAAAACCAGAAGAAATTACTGTCTTTGCATCTAGATCAAATACACTACAGGAAAGAATATTTTCCTTGAGCAAACATACTTCAACAGAATAAAAAAAAAGAGTGATGATGTTGATCCTGTTAAGTCTGAGCTTCAGATTAATTGCAGCTGCCCACATAAAGAGCTTTAAGAAGTAATTTCAACTCCATGATGCACCAAAATGAGTTCTATCTAATAGTCAAAATCATCTGAATAATAAATTTGAGATTATGATAATTCCTTATATAATTAAAGGCAGTAGAAATGCAGAAGTCCCCTGAAGTAAAATTCTTTGATTTTGCATCAGCCAGCCATCCAAGACAAGCAGACATCCTGCACTATGACCTTTCTCCATCACCCCAAGCCCCACATCCAGCAACCTTTCTAGTTACACTGGCCTGGGGTGTGAGCAGGAACCTGCATTTTCGGCTGTTGCCAGCACCATTCACAAACGGACAGTATCCAGGGGGAAAAAGTTTTTTGCAGCTCCTTACTCAATGCTGAAGTCTCTTTGTTTCTGACCACTAAGAGGTCAGGGATCTTCATTGCAGAGTTCAGCAGAAAAGTTCAAAACTGATAGGCCTCAACAAGAGCATTTGGGCTCTGAAATGAGAAATTCTGGGGTATTTCAGCATTGAATGATTTGCTGGAAGGCTCATATAGTTCAGCAATACCTTCAGAGGAGAGCAGGCCTGGTGGGTTGGCCTTAGCCAGTGGGGGAATCAACCCCAGCCCTACAGAACAGAGCTTGGCTAACAGTTAATTCCACCTGCACAGCCACAGATTGCTATTTCACCAATGACCAAAGAACTGTCATGCAAAAAGGCGCATGGATTTCCTGCACACAGATTTTGCACAAATTTTCAACGTATCCAGCTCAAGGTCATTTCACTCTTTACAGGCTCTGATGCAGTCATGCTGCCTTTAGGGCCACTACTTACCCACCATACGTCCTCGGATGAACTACAGTGCATATAACCAGTTTCTTCACTGTGGCATATAATTTGTGATTTCTAATATTTTGATACAAGGTCATTGCACAGTATAATTATTTCAATAATGTCATCATCCTTTAAATTTACCGTACCTTGCACCGGTCCTCTGTCCATGATTTCTTTCATTATATCGGTTTCCTGTGAGGAGGTGAGAGCAGCAACAGAGAGGGCAAGGGAAGATAACACATTCTATTAAATAAAATTAAAACTCATACTAATTTATCATTGTGTGCACATATATATAATATAAACATACAATTGCACGTGTATTTCTCCTGGAGAATATTTGGTTTACCAAATTGACAAAACCTTCAGAAACATGTTTAAGAAGAACAACTGCACTGTCATGACTGCGTATTTTCTTTTCTATCTCTAATTCCATGGGACCATAAATTATCAGCTTTAAAGAGATGACATACAACTGAGAATCTATAAAGAATTTCAACTCTTAGGAAAATTCAAAGGCAACCTAAAGAAAAATTCACAGCTCTAGTCTTGAAGTTAAGTGAACATATTTTAATACGATGGATAATATTCAAACCCCAAAGGAGTGAAATTGGTGAGACAACAGGAGAACGTCATGAACTTACTTTTGAGGACACCCTGTAGTGAGAGGCACACCGGTATAACCGATTGGATTTTTCAAAAGCACTGGGACATGGCCCATTTGTATAGTTTTTTCCATGTTCACTGGACACATAACAGCGATTTTCTGCTAATGGCCCCAGGTGTTTGTTCCAAAATGATGGATAACAAGCATACGATACAACCCTGTTCAGGTATTTTAAAAAAAGAATTGATAAGAAGCTTGCTTAAATATTTTTGTCATTTTATTTCAAGCTTTTAATTATTTTGCAACTGTTGTATTTCAAGTAATATCCTTCAGAAGTGTGATTGACTCATATCTACAACTGGATGGCATTTGCTTCAAGTGATACACGTGATATTTATGATTAAGTTTCCATCACAGTAGTCCTCTCCCCACCCTTCTCCAAGGAGAGATAGGGTAACAGATGTGTTCAGCACCTGTCACCTGGTACATTCATCTCATCAACATGGCATGAAAGTTCACACTGAAAAGGATCAATAAATTACCAATGTTGTCAATGGGCTTAATTTAGCAAAAATGGCTCATGAAACAGAATACATGGAATACTGTTAGACATTTCTGAAACAATATACACATTTCTGTGTTACTGCCATGAAAGCCTATGAAAAGGTTTCTTTTAAAGAGCATAATTAAATATCTTGCTGAAGCAGAATACTTTAAAATCAGCAGTCCTATAAAAAGCATTTGTATTTAAGTAGTTCATCATTATACTGGACTTTCTGAATCTGAGGAACTGAAAACTACATTTCTATGCAATATGGAGTAGAACTATGTTTGCCAGTGTGTACTTAGTTGTCAGGAGTTTTACAAGATGAGCTCATATAAGCTTCAGCTATTTTGAGTAAGAAATGGCATTTTCCCCTAAGCATTTGGTGATAGAAAATCTGAGAATGTCTTTTTCTTTCTGCCCAGAGTGGACCACATACATCCAGAAGCTTCGAAAGCAATTCTACTTAGATGAAAAAGGATAGTACACTTAAGGTTGTTAGGCTGTTATTGCTTAGGTCTTCAATCTGCTCACTGACAACCCCTTTTAATTTCTTCTGAATTTGACAGTATTCTGGATTCATAGATATCCAGTGGGGAATGGGATGTGTTTAGTCCAAACATGCACAGGTTGTTACTGCTCATTTTTTTAATTTATTATGCTGTGTTTCTTCTACTGGAAGGAAATCTTTGGTTTATATACGTACACATCTCTAATTATTGATAAAATATATCTGTCTCTATATGCATAATCATTCCATTCAGCACTGATGATAGATTTTCAAAAGAAACACATGCTTGCTGCTGAGTGCAATCAGGCCTGCAAGGCAGAGAAGGTGAGCCAATACAGTCCTTAGAGCATGATCAACAATAAGCAGAGCAGGAGCAGGCAATTACAGCCTAGTATCAAGAATGGTAGGACATCTATTCCTCAGGTGTACTTAGAAACACCTCAGAGGGAGACAATAGAGGAAAAATTCATTCCTGGGATAGGGATTTTTTTTCCCACTCCTCTCAGCTGGACTGTCCCAATGGGGTTGTCACAGGTTCTGCATGGATGGGTCTTATTTGTACATCAACAGAAGTGAAGCAATAAAAGTTGCAGTAGCACACTGGAGCTGCATGGTTATCCAGATAAGGTCACTCACTCTGAAATAAGAGCCACATTTGAATCTTTTCACCAACCACAGTTTCTGCAGACATGATTAACATAATTGAACAGCTTTCTGCTGAAGCATGATTTTGTGTGTGCTGAAGCACCAGCACAAGACTAAACATTAAAAACACTTCAAGGAGAAGACCTTGCCAAAAGAGTCATAGAAGAAAAACAGAAATAGATGTGAATATGTTTATATGCACAAATATAGATACATATATACAAAAATAATGTTAGAAACAAGCAGGATCCAGGGACACCCAGGGAAACTCTGTAGTGTGTCCATACATTCTTGACAGAAGTCATTTGCAGTCATGTTTATGTGTCCAATCTAATGAAAATTTTTGTGGATTTATTGCATTTATATGTTTGAATTGTGAGATAAAAAAATAATCCTAAAAATTAGACTATGTTATTTGCAAGTTCGCTAATAACAATAACATCTTTCTCATATCCTGCAACTGCCAAGAGACCTAGGTAAAAATCAGATTAAGCCCTGTTGTGATTAGAAGCACTATTTGCATTTAAGTGTCTAACTTTTATATTATCTGAAAATGAAATGTTTTTTCCTCATTCTTGATGAATATAACCTTTTAGTTTTCCTTATTAGTTAAAATAGATGCTTTCAAAGAACACTTATTTCTCCCAAATTATAGCTTTTAACTGAAATACCTAAAATTAATAATAATTAGGAATAGAATACATATTTATTCTTTAATTAATGGAGGAAGACAAAGAGAGTGATATTTAAACAGTGTTTCAGCCCCATTTATAGCAGATTTCACTGTTAATTGGGTGTTCAGTGATTCTAAAAATTCAGGTCTCAGCACTGGCCTAGCTTCATTGAGCTTTATGGAAATCTTTTTCTGAGTTCACTGGGGATAGTTTAGGTCAGCACTTGACTTTTCTGAACATCTGTCAAAAGCCTGAGCTAAGCACACTCCAGAAATCAAAACACCAGAAACTTCAAACAGCATTGAACACCTGCTGGGATAATTTACAAGGCCCCACAGAAAATCAATGCGTTTTCTCCCTATTGCAGGGTATGGAAATAATGAAAAAATGATTGCAATATAATGATTCCTAAAAATAAGTCACCTGAAAGTGTGAGGAAGCAAGGACTACTTGACAGGGCTCATTCAAAAGACACTTCCGACTTCTGTCCCATAAATTTCCAATTTTTTTCATTGTCACAGGTAAAAGATTAGGGATTATGGGGTTTAGCTACAAAACTGATTAAATTATCAGTCCAGCGAATCAAAAAGGTTAATTTTTTTAATTGTTTCTCTCCATATTATTTGCTCTTGGCTACTATCAGAGATTTAACACTGGGCTAGATGGATCCTTGCTCATACACAGAAGAGCTGTTCTAAAGATATTTGGATATTTCCTTTATGTATTTATTTGTGTCTGGAAGTGTTGGAATGGGTTTTGAAATACCATTTGAACTTGAGGAAAGAAAATCAGATTGTAGAAACGTTTATAAAAATAGGTAAGTAGGGATACCTTCATACATGGTACTTTGATGGCAAATCAATTATCAGGGATAAAAATGGGTAGCAGGCAAAGGTCTGTCATAGCCTAGTGATGTTGTACATGCTGGAGCTAGCTCCATGGCAACAAAAAAGCTTAATAAGTGACTAAGAAAATAATCTTGGATTGCTGAGATTTGTTGGAGATCTAGATAGTTTCCAAAAATTCCCGATGGTTTTCACTAC
Organism: Ifrita kowaldi; assembly: GCA_013398055.1. Classification (NCBI taxonomy): domain Eukaryota; kingdom Metazoa; phylum Chordata; class Aves; order Passeriformes; family Cinclosomatidae; genus Ifrita; species Ifrita kowaldi. The sequence continues at coordinate 235,415 of VZRS01011873.1, forward strand.
TGCCCTTCAGATTCTTTACTCAGGCGATCAGCTGCAAGAGGCTGGTGAACACCATGAGGCTGAGCAATAAGCCAGTACTTGGGAGTGTGGAGGTGAAAAGACAGTTCACAGGTGTGCTGTGTGAGCTGAGGTGCTGTGGCTCCATGTTTCCGGGCGTACATCAGTCAGAAAGCCTCCTCAGCACACCGCTGCCACACTGCTACTCAGTCAGGTCAAACTTAATGTTACTGCATTCACACCAGAACAAGCTCCTGCGAGGGTACAGCCAGGCTGATAATGAACTGTCCTGTAGAGCTTCAGCCTGCCTTGCTTTTCTTTTAAAAATAAGCTAGCTCTTTTATACTTAAATTGCCTCTGCATAACAGGCTATGTCACTAGCCATAGTGCTAAGGTCAAAATAATACTACACTCTGCCATAGGAAGAATCTTATTATTATAGGGCTCACGGTAGTTGTGCCCATACAGGGATAACAGACAGAAGGAATAGAAGACTAGGACATTGTCCTACTGTTGCATTCTTTACAGCTTTTCCTCTAAAAATAACTTGCTCCAGCTATTGTGGAGATAATGCTTATAAATATTATTCTCACTTCTTCTCTTATCAACACCAGCAATTCTTGTGCTCCTGTTCTTAGCAGACAAGAAAACAACCCAGAGAGAAAGAGTTGCAATTACTCTCCCAAAAACATGAGCTACTGAGTAAAATGAGACTCTTCTTCTACTTACAGAAAAGTGTTGCAGTTAAAAAGTGCTTACGATGAAAATGTCAAGATATAACTTTCATTTCTTCATGCATGAAACCTCTTCCCTGACTCCCTGAGGTGCTGGAGGGTCTTTGCTGGGTAGAATCACTCAGCTAAAGGATCTCCTGCTCAAAACTTAAATGAAAGCTGGTTTAGTGTTGAAACCCTGAGAGAAGAAGACAGAGGAGCACTTGATGTAAACTCTCCCCATAACAATACAAAATCCTTGTCAGTCAGAAATAGTTGGATACACTTGCAGAAAGCAGAATTATCACTTGTATAGTGTGACAGGTCTTCTTCTGGATCCCCAGGCTGCCATGTCACCTACAACACATCACGTCTGACATTCTTTTGCTCTTGTCATGGTTTGTTTGTTTGTTTTATGAATAAAATTAAAAGTTGACAGAGAGAACACCTGAGATCCCTCTGTCTGTCAGTTTCAGACATAACAGAATAAGGGATGAGATTGTATGAAAGCAAGACAGGAAATAGATTTTGGTATGGAACAGAAAGGACAAAAAAAATCTGGTAATGTGAAAAACAGCAGGATTTGATTATATGGTATCTAAAATGTGGTTATTGAAATTCTCCTGGAAGCTATTTCCAGGCATACAAACTTCAAGGAGTTGATGGAGAACAGGCAGTGCAGATTTACCATGGCAGGTAATGATGCTATGATGAGACAGTCTGACCATGATGAAATGACTGGCTCCATAGAGAACAAGGAAAGCAGTAGCAATCATTTACCTTGTCTTTAGTGACATTTTCAGCATAGGTTCCTGTGGTGTTCCTCTAGTTTATTGGATTAGGTAAGTTGCTTACAAGGTCAGTTGTGGACTGGCATGCTGAAAGGTCAGCAGGTCAAAGTGACTGGTGTCTGTTTATTAATGGCATTCCCCAGGAGACAACACAAAAGCCACATTTTTGCATCTCTGTTAACAATCTGGGCAGCTAGATGCAAGGCACCCTTAGCAAGCTCATGGAGAATGCAAAACTCTTGGGGAGTGATTAGTATGCATGGCGGCCACTCAGAGCAGCGTTAATAGGCTGAAGAAATGAGCCTGACAGAAACATCCCGAAGTTCAACAAAGACAGATGGCAAATCCTGTCTCTGAGCCAGAACTGCCCAGGTACTGGCAGGGCACTGCCTCTGTTGTTTCACAGAGTAGGACATGAGGTCCTGAGAAACAGAAAGTTGAATGTAGGTGAGCAGTGAGCCCTCTTGGCAAACGTGGACAGTCAATACTGGGCTGTGTTACCAAGAACATAGCCAAGACATTGCAAAAAATTAATATTCCCCTCAAATTCCGACTCAGCAGATGGAGTTGTATCTTCACTTATGTGTTCCCCAGGAAAGACACTGACAAACTGAGCAAGACCACTGGAATGGTAAAAATGTGTCCAGGGACACAGCCTAAACGGCCTGATCTAATTTCAAAGTTATGCTTTGAGCAGAATGTTGGAGCAGGTCTCCTCCAAAAATTCCAACCAAAATAGTTTTGTGATTCCAGAAATTATTATATCCCATTTTAAATTTTCTAGCTGTTCATGCGGAATTTGACAGCTGTTAATTCTGCTTAGTCTAACTTGAAGGAAGACTGTTCTAGGTACAGTCCTTAACAGAGTGTTGCACTCTGGAACAACCATGGGATGAGTTGATTACAATTTTCTTTGTAGAGAAAGATGTTTGATTCTTTTGAATATTCACAATGTTGTCTCATGCAACTGGCTGCTTACTCAAGGTTGTTTAAAATGAAGAGCCTATATCCCAAGAAACACAAAAGCTTTGAGTCCATTTACGGTATTGTCTTATCACAAGTTAAGCAACTGGTTCAATTTAAAATTATCTAAACAGTCAGATAAAATATTTACCCATGTGTTTTCAGATATCTCCAAGCACCATCAATACTTCCACCATTACATCCATGTTGGTTCCTGGTATCACAAGAGATCAAATTCTGAGCAGAAAGGTTGTCTGTGATCTGACCCTTGGAATGAATTGCTATTCTATCTGCCGCAACACCTGTATGGAAATAAATTTTCTGTTATCAAAAACAAATAATTACTCACAATTTTGCATCTGTTTATGTGAAAGAGGGATGGAACTACAATATACAATATACAACCTCAATATTTTCTTTCTGTGCAGATAACTTCCCTAAACAATACTGATATAATCTGTCCAGACTTTTGTGAGAGAGGACTGGGACATTGCAAAGCATCATGAGCGACTTTGCTGTAAAATGACAAATCCCTAGATTTACTGGCTATTATAAAGTTCCACATACCTAAACATCAGATGAGACATTTGCATAATTGTCTCTACCATGTCTGTAAAAGTTTGTTTCCATATACATATCTGGTTGTCTTCACCAGAAGAAGCAAATACTTCCCAACTTTCTGCAGCTGAATCTCCAAATTGCTTTGCTTTCTTTCTACCTCTCTTTCCATTATGTGAGGGGGAAAAAAAAGAAGAACAGTCCTATGAAGAAAAAAGTTCAAGACTGAAAATATGTATTGGTTTTATCACAAAGAATATTTGGCGATGTTCATATTAAAGTGTAAATGTAGGACTCCTTGTACCTCCTTTCCTTATCACACAAAATTATTCTTCTGGGATAGACATCTTATCTGAATTTACTCCGATAATCATGATTCTTAGTACTTACGTATTTATGAACTGATTTAAATGTAGACTAGGTTAATTAAATTGTGGATGAAACTAAGGTACTTCTACCTTCTTTATCAAATGACAATGAAACAATCATTAAGCCTCACTTCCAGCCATTACGTGTGATTAAACTTTATTTGTATTATTTAAAGCCCCAAATTTTTTACTTGGAAAATAAACTTTTAAAAAATCTCTTGAAATCCAAATCCCTGTCAAAATCAACACTAACTTTGCTGAACTTTGAGAAGGACTTCAGAAAAGAAAGTTTATTGATGTCAGGTGGCAACTATATTTTGAGCTTTTGTGAGATGTCCCATAATAATGAATTTATTTTCATAGGTATAAAAGCCTTTTACTGTAAAGTTTTGGAATACTTACAGAAATTATTCATGGTAAGAAAAAATTATACAGCAGTGTTTTTCTGTTCACTGAGCAACAATTAATCTTATAAATTCAGATTTAAAATGTTAGATGCACCTCAAAAATATGAGAAGGTATCTCACATTATATAGCTTTGAAAATAATTACGTGAATTGTTTATGGAAAGGAAAATTTAGACCCAGTCTCTGGAAAGTCTTCCTCTCAGTGATCTCTGTTCACCTCTGCAGTAATCTGTCAGAAGGGCTGTTAAAAGCTCTCTTGGTTTTCTCTTTTTAAATGTGCAGTGGATAAGACATATCAGAAAAAGAGCGTGTTCCGTCTGGTTTTTTCAGGGAGCTGGGATTATCTGGCCTAAGTGCTCCTTTCCTTCTCTTACCGCTGTGATTTAAAGAAGCAGTTGCAGAAACCTGCGCCTGTGAGGACCCACTGGCCAAATTAAGTCATAAAGATTGATCGCGTGATTTTTCTCTCTATCTTTACATATCCAAATGTGCACTGAAATTTATTGCAAGAAAAACATACATTTTTACATCATAAAAACTGATTTTTGTAGCTTCTTTAGAGAAAGTGACCATTGTGCCCATTTCTCATAAAACCAGAATTTGTAGCACATGAGGTTGGATTGCATTATTGGCATTGCTTACAGAATTTGCAAGATTGTTTCTTCCACAAATATCTGAGCAGTTTTAGGTTTTTCTTCTCATAAATTTTGAAAACATTTTAGCCAATTTTCTTGAGTAGCAAGGGTTGGACACTGTTAAATGCAGAAATACATAAACACATATAAAGAAATCAAAGCCTACCTGTTTCAAGTTTTCAAGTCAAACATGTAGTTGCACAGAGGGGAGGGGGACTTTTCAAAAGTTACTCTACTAGTTACAATAAAGTGCATCAGTCAATTAATTTTCTACTTTCTGTCACAAAAAAAAATCTTGTGTTACACAATTTTATGAAATGGAAAGTGCTGCAGCTTAGATTGACATTTTAAGGCTTTGGAACAACACAAAAGGAAAGTTGTAGCAATTTTAAATGTTCCTATTTTCTAATAAAAAGTGAGAAGTGAGCTGAAATTATTTTGTTACTAACCACTACAAGTTTCATTACATATCTAACATCACTGATACTTTTAAAGGGAGGAAAAAAAATATTACTTGCAGTTGAAAAAGCCCAGGATGCTCCACAGTTTCGTTGATCCAAAGGATCATGAATCCACTCAGGCCACTCATAAGTGGCTGAAAAAATTGCAGGAAACTTTTCTTCTGGAAGTGACTTTCCCTAAAACAAAATGTAGGAGATCGGTATGTGCTTCATTTCCTACTTTTATCATAAATTTTACCATAACTTTGTTTGTAAAATTCTTAATTTTTAGACTGAGGAAACCTAAAGCATTGGCCCCTGTGGCTTCCCAAGCAACTCTGTGGTGGTTTCCCCATGGCTGGGTGCTGTAGACCCCTGAGACAGGGAGGGTTCAGACACTCCATTAGCTGAGCTGAAAAGCTGAGCTTCAAGACTGCCAACCTGAGTAACCTGACCAGTTTCTCTCTGTTTTTTATCTCAAACAACAATTCCCTAAGAAATTTGCTAAGTATGACCCAGCTGGCATTTTTGGAATGAAAAGCCCTCTGCTACAAACAATGATGAAGTTAGATACTTGCTACCCTGTTCTCCCAGACACATGGCTGTAGGCAGGAAATTTTAGTCGCTACGGGAGAGGAATCAGCACAGTGTATCATTGATTTGTCTTTTACATAGAGGTTATTGAATGTGAAGCACTTATTCCTGTTCCAGAATAAAAATCAGTGATTTTTCTTCTGCTTTTCAATCTGATAGTGAATTCATGAAAATTCATGGTCTGCTCACTAAAGCAATTTGGCCAGCCATTTCTGGCACCTTCGTCTCTCAGCCTTAATTTATGTCCTCCTCCAAAGTCCTCCAAGCTTTGAACAAATATTTGCATATGCAAGAGCCATCTGGTACAACTGCTAATAATCTGCTCTGTGTTCAACATACCAAAATCATTGACCCATTTTTGGTTTTACTGTTGAATTTCATGGAATGATTGATTATGCTGTGCAAGGAAATAGGAATGGCCATAGAGAAGGCCATGCAGTCTGTTTCAAAAAAATTGTTGATAATATCACTTCCAGAAGGAAGTACAACATATAAAATAAGATTATCTGTTCCTAACCAAAACTCTCACTGAAGCTTCTTTCTCATTAGCAGGCCGAAACCTTGAAGACCAATGGCTTCTATCCTCTTTAAAATCCCTTACTGTACTTCAATTTACTTATCTTCTGATTCTGGGTACCCTTGCTAAAACATTTTCTGAATGGTTTATGTGATTTATAATCATAAAACATCTCTTTTGCTAAGATGATTTAAACATTTGAGGCCTGTTCTTTCAAACTATTTTAGGACTCTTCAGAGAAGCAATTTTAGCCCTTTGCCTGTATCAAGATCACTTTGGTGTGTACACTGCGAGACAGCAGTGTCTCCATCCAGCTTGCACACCTGGATTTGCCACAGCAAATCCCCAGCTGAGAAAAGTGGGTAAGGAAAAAGTAAGCTTGTACCTCAGGTCTGTATCTGACATTAGATTGGGATACAGCCCCCACAGGCAAATTCATACAGTCTGTGTGCATTTTCAGGCCCAGTGGTTCTAGATTGACCAGGTTAGATGCAGGCTGCAAGTCCTGAATCAATTAAAGAATACTGCAAGCTGTTAGGTCACTTCAATGACTTTGAAAGTCTCGCCTCCACCCATAAAAGGCCAGTATTTTTTTTTTAAACCTTGCTAAAGCATTAATCTCAGTATTTTGATCAATCAGTTTCAAAAGTCTGCTTTTTCAAAGGGTTTTGGATACATGCAACTTCAAGTGACACTTAGGAAGCAGCAACTAATTTAAAGAGTAACTTGACAAATTATCATTATGTTCATTATTAGCGAGTAAGAGCAAGCTCAAGATTTACTTTGAAGATGAAACATACAGGAGAAATCCCAAACAAATACAATTTATTTTATATGATAAGACTGTTCACTACCAACCAGTAAAAAAGCAAAATTTGGCAAATGTTTAGCACAATTATGTGGGCAATGGCTGCTTACAATGCTCATTACAATGCCTCATTACAAATGAGGCAGTTGAGAAAAGCAAAATTCTAAATAGATCTCCAGTGACAATGTATTACTTTATGTATTCCTAACCTCCTGCCAATGTATTTATTATCCTCATATTGTAAATGGCAGAGCAAATCCCTCATTAACCCTCAGCCTTGGCATTTAGAAATGCAGGACTGACCTGTAGCCAGAAACATTGGCTTTTTTCTGAAAAAATTGCTGCCCTGATATTGAGAAGTGCTGCTGCTCTGTGACAAATATTAAGTCTAGACAACTGTTTCTCAGTGTATGCTCCATGGACCAGCATCAGACAGCACAAGGCAATCAGCAGAATGACTGGTGAACTATTTTTAAACCTTTATATTTACTCTCTGCAGTGAAGTTAGCAGCTGGCCAAAGCAGGCAGGTAAGAGGATATAAAAGAGCACTTGAATTTCAACTATGACTTCTTCAGAAAAGATAGATGACCAATTAAAGAAAAAAGGCCAAAGATAACTGAATTTGCAAATGCGGACATTTCTTTCCCTGAGGGAAAGCAATTTTTTTTTTTTTTAATGTAGGAAAAAAGATTCCGGACATCACTTTCTTTGTGAAGACAAAATGGGCATCAGTGACCTTCTATTTGCAAGAGAACTACAACTGCCGAGGGTTTTTACTGGGAAAAGCCATATATCAGTGGAACAGAGGGTGTACTTTGTCTACTTTCCATTGTTTTTTTGAGTTTTTAGATATTTAGTGAAAAAAATGGTGCCTTATTACTGAATTATGTATTTCATTTTCTTTTAAGACGGCACTTAGGTGAGCATCTTGTTGCTGAGGGGTGCAGACCCTACCACTGCAATGTGCCTCTTGCCAGGACTTGTGCAGACAGAGTACCACCAAAAGTGCACCACAATGGTTTTAAAGGTGTGGCCGTTATTCTTGTGCTACATGGAACTTCAAGAATGGTTGCACTGTCTCCTGCAGTGAAAATGCCTTCTCAGACGGAGGAGCTTCAGCTTTGCCAGCAGTCAAACAGTTTTAGTAGTGCACTTAGTTGGTCTATACTCAGGTCCAGCCATACTGTGTAACAGAGGGTCCTCTAACAGAGGGTTCAGATTTAGTTCTTGCTCCATATAATTGTCTTTTAGGTATTCTAACGTACCATCATGTTAAACTTCCCTTCCACACAAAAGCATCGCCTTATTAAGCAGGTATAGTCTTTTATTAATAGCAGAACTTTTAAAAGCTGTACGAGAAACTTCAGGAAGTTTGTGATTTCCCTAAAATGAAATGTAGCTCTGTCACACTGTTTAATTTGAATTAATCCTATGACATTTTATTTGTAGTTGGACAGTCAAAGAAACAACTAAAACATCTCTGTTCCAGAAGCAAACTTTTTGACACTGCTGAGATTTGATTGAGCTTTACATGTAAAATTGTTAGCACAGAAAAGCTTAATATTTTCAAACCTTTTTTCCCATGCCTTTGAGTAAGAAGCCTCTTCTACACAAAAATGTTTTTCTCAAGTATCCCCGAAAGACAACAGAAAATAATTCAGAATGTCAGGCTCTTACGTACCAGAAGCCATCATTTTTTTCCCCTTAATAATAGATCAGAAGCATGCTGAATAAATGGTTTTTGTTAAAAAAAAAAAAAGTATTTAATGAATGGTAGCTGCAGATTTCTTTCTACAGTAGCAGAGCTACCAGTTAATCAGGTCAGTACAAGCCCAAAACTCCTGAACACTAATTGTAGCTTTTTTATCCACTAAATATGTGATTTTGGGCAAAGGACTTGCAGTTTTGTGACTTGCAAAATGGGAAAGGCAGTAATAATCCCATAGAATGTATGACTATTTAATTAGTACCAGTTTATCCACAGTAAGTGACCAGTACATTGGCCTGCAAGTGAATTAGTACTCAACAAAGTCACTTAAAGGTTAAGCCATTAAGGTTTGGAAAGTGTCTCTGAAAAATATTAAAAAGTCATTATTTCTGAATTTTGTTATTCATATCTCTTTTATCCTATTCTGAGTTGTCACCTAGTTATAGGTGAAGCTTAATGGATATACTGTCATGAAAACTCACTAATTTTTAATCACTTGGGACTTCGTAAATGGGTGAGTATGCTTCGCTGTATATCAGTGACAGAAAATTATTCAGGAAAGGTGAAACAGGGGCAATAGTCCATGAAAATCTGGTAAGATGTTTATCCTTAAAATTGCCTGGAACTTAACTTCAAGGCTACTTTTGTTTTGCCAGTTGGAAGGATCAACTGATGTATCCCCTGATGAGCCCAATCCATGCTATGAAATTGTTGGATGGTGCAGTGACGGTAGATATGGATCTGCCTGTTAGTGAAGAAAACTGTAATTTTTAAGTGTTGTTGTATTAAAATGTTGAAGTATTAAAATGTGGCAAACGACAGGTAATTTCCTGAGGCAGCACAATGACACTGAAGAAATTATATTCTTCTGGGAAACTACAGAAGGGGACAAAATCAGGGAAATTCGGAACTTCACAGGAAATTTCACGGAAAAATATTTTTATATCACCACTAGCTAAGACAGAAACCATGGGGCTAAAAGCAAGGAAGTTCTAATAATGCTGAAGAGAAGCCGTAAGTAGGAGATGGGTTCAGATACAACTGAGACCCATTTTCTGCAAGCTGAAAGAATTTTCCAGAAGCTGAGAAAGTCATACAGAGAGTACAATTTTATATTTTTAGCTTTTGTAAGTAGAAAGATTTCTTAGAATCCTGTGGAAAGTATGTGATTCCAGCAACATGTAAGGAAGTCTCCTGATGGTTAAATGCATGAATGTGCAAAGCTGGATTTCTGGAGAAAAATGCATTGAATCTTCTTGGGTCTCTGGCAGTGCCAAAGAGAGTTGGTTTGCGGCTCACAGATTTCCTGAGACAGCAGACAGAAAAAGTGTGACTGAGAAATGCATCAGTGGAACAAAGGTTGTAAGAAGCGTAGCAGTGAAAGTAGCTGCAGGAAGCTTAATAACAATGATTCAATAGGTTGGATATAATGCAGGACTGCTTAGTAAACAGCAATTCCAAACTGAATGGAGGAAAGGAAGTACCATAAAGAATTTCTTGAAACGCCTTTCCTGTTTTCCTACGTGGGATTTGTCTCACCTAGCTAGATACCTAGTAATGGAGATATCAGTGTCTGATGACATCCCTTTTTTGCCTGTGCTATATAAGCATCACATTGTATCCCTCAAGGAAAAGGCCAACACCAGCAAATCAATACAACTCTTCTGAGCCTCAGTGCAGTTCACCAGTAACTTAAGGCAGACATCTACTAAATACTGGATTAAATTCTTTTATGCCATTGTCTTATTTTGACCTGCCATCTTCAAGTGAAGTGATCCATCTTTGGCTGCAAAGAGTAGTCCAGAAAATCCTACAAGGCAAAACTCCAAAGGCTTAATTCCTGTCCACTTCTTGCTCTGGCAACCCTTCACAGTGTAATTTTGAGCTGGCAGATCAGGGCCCCAGCCCAATGCCTCTCCATGCTGCTGCAGGGAGCTGACATTGTGTGCAACAAAGAATGAGTCTGAAGCAAGCAAAAGGATAAGGACTGCTAAAATTATTGCAGAGGAAATCCCCTCATTCCCCAAAACCCATTCAAGTGCCAGCTCTGCAATGCTGTCGACATAGGGCTTTCCATCATGCAGAAATCCTTCTGCCACTGATGCCTAAATATTTTTAGCTTTTTATATCCATATTTTTATGTCTTTGCAGCTTGTAGATTTTTGAATACGTCCAGGGTTAGGATTAGGGTTAAGCCTAGGGATAGGGCTACACATAGGGTTAGGGTTCAGAAAACCACAAAGGTCGGAGTTCCAGGGACGCTGAAAATGCAAAAGGCATGCCAAGGCTAAAGTGACAATGCCCTAAACTTGCTCCCTCCTTTCCTTTCTGCTTGGCACTCGCCTCAGTGCAAGAATTCCCACTCCGCCCAGGGTGAGGGTTAGGATTAAGCCTAGGGTTAGGGTTCAGAAAACCACAAAGCCCAGAGCTCCAGGGACACTAACAACAAAAAAGGCATGCCAAGGGGAGCGAGACAATGCCCCAACCTTGCTCCCTTCTTTTCTATCGGCTTGGAACTCGCCTCAGCCCAAGTCCTCCAACTCTGCCAAGGGTTAGGATTAGGGTTAAGCCAGGGGTTAGAGTTAAGAAAACCAAAATGCCAAAAGCACAATGGACATTAACAATGCAATAGTCACACCATTGGGGGCATGACAATGCCCTGACCTTTCTCCCTCCTTTTCTTTCTACTCGGCACTCGCCCCAGCCCAAGTAATCCGGCTCCACCAAGGGTTAGGGTTAGGGTTAAGCCTGGGGTTAGCGTTAGTGTTACGCCTAGGGTTAGGGTTCAGAAAAACCAAGAAGCCCTGAGCTCCAGGGACACTGACAAGGCAGAAGGCATGCCAAGGGGAGCGCAGCAATGTTCCAACCTTGCTCTCTCATTTTCTGTCTGCTTAGATCTCATGTCACCACAAATCTTCCAGCACCGCCTAATATTAGGGTTAGGGTTAGGGCTAGGGTAAGGGTTAGGGCTACGCCCAGGTGCAGGGTTCAGAAAACCACAAAGCCCAGAGCTCCAGGGACAACTACAATGCAGAAGGCATGCCAAGGGGAGCGCAACAATGCTCCAACCTTGCTCTCTCGTTTTCTTTCTGCTTGGAAGTCACCTCAGCTCAAGAGTCTCTGCCTAGGGTTAGGATTCGTGTTAAGCCTAGGGTTAGGGTTCAGAAAACCACAAAGCCCAGAGCTCCAGGGACACTGACAATGCAAATTGCATCCCAAGGCTAAGGCAACAATGCTCCAACCTTGCACTCTTCTTTCCTTTCGGCTTGGCACTCATCTCACCCCAAGAATCCAGGCTCGGCCTAGGGTTAGGGTCATGGTTAAGCCTAGGGTAAGGGTTCAGAAAACCACAAAGCCCAGACCTCCAGGGACACTGACAATGCAAAAGGCATGCCAAGGGTAAAGTGACAATGCCCCAACCTTGCTCTCCTGTTTTCCTTCTGCTTGGAAGTCGCCTTAGGCGAAGGCTGCCAACTGTGCCGAAGGTTAGGGTTAGGGTTAAGCCTAGGGTTAGGGTTCAGAAAACCACAAAGCCCAGCCTCCAGGGACACTGACAATGCAGAGGGCATGCCAAGGCTAATACTACAATGCCTCAACCTTGCTCCATCCTATCCTTTTTGCTTGGAACTGTCCTCAGCCCAAGTATTCCGGCTCCGCCTAGGGTTAGGGTTATGGTTCAGAAAACCGTGCTTTCATTCTTTCTCACACTTTAGAATAGTAGATTACCCTTTCTCACACATTCATGCCAGCTTTTCGAAACTCTGTTTTGTCTTATTTTCAAGAAAAACATTTCTAACAAGGATACCCTGTTTTGCACCAGCACCCAGGAGACATAAAAAAATGTAGGGTGAGGAAGCCCTTGGAGAGACTCCAAGGGGCAGGCCGAAGGCTGGGTTACCAGGGCAACCGGCCTCCTATTCGATCTACTTGATAGAATACTATCTGAACTTATAAAATTTGTGAACATCTCATAATGGGCATGCACATAGATATTTTGTGCACCTGAATGCTTTTAATAAATAACTGCACTTTATATTATCACTTTTAATATTGTTTGGAAAGTTTTCTTTCTATTCTAGGCAGCACCACAACACATAAACAATTGCATCAACAATTGGCTTCTAATAGATAATCAAATGGCATCATTGCCTGAACTATATAGAAGCCAAGGATAAATACCTGTTATACTTGATGCTTTTGCAAACCTTGGACATACAGATTTATACTTGCAATTCTTCTAATTTCACTATGGTGAGCTAGTTAGGTGAGGGATTTTTTGGTCTGTGATTTCCATAAGTTGTGCCGTCTAAGAAAGAAACTAGGCAACTGATCCAAAGCATTAGAAAAATCACTCTGGATTCAATAACTTGTATTTTTTCTTAAATTGCTTAAGCTACATGCATAACTTAAAGTATGTTTGCTTTGCTGCAGAACTAATTTCAGCATAAGTAAATGATAGGAAATTTAATTTAGCTGTCATGAAAATTGCCATGGCCAAGAGGTTTAGAAAACTGGTAGTAATCATTTCATTTTGCCATGATTCCCATAATTTTGCTGTCCATTTGTTCAAAACCTAAAACAAGCTTTCACAGCTTCTGTCAAAGATGGCTGTCAAGTCTCAGTGGTTAGCCCTAATGAACTATGCCCAGATTTATTTTTCTGTGGTTACAGCTATGTGTGCAATGATTAGAAAATGGAGAGATTAGTACGGAGCCCTCTTAAAGAAGTGAACTACAATGATAAGTTAATATTGCTGCAGAGCTTCACAGAGATGAGGATTTTCTTTTGCTCCTCCTTGTTTGATTTCTGTCAATAGGGCTGGACATTTTATGACTTGTAGAACTGTTTCAGGAGCATCATATTCAACATGGAAACATTCAGTGCCAAAACCCTGAATCATACTCATAATTGTCTGCATTTCCTTTTCCATGCGATAAAGTTATTAAAAAAAAAATTAACAAGTGCACATGACACTTACTGGAGCTTCTCTCATATTCAGCAAAGAATGAGATGGAGGGAAGGTGCCCAGGCGCTTTTTGAAACCTTCTTCCACTGTCATTCCCCAGAACTGACTGTAGTTGTCAGCTTTCCACCTTCCTCACAGACAAAAACCAAACAAACAAAGACCCAGGTTAGAGATATCACTCACACTAACACGTTGTTCATTTAAGAAAACAACTAGCAAAAACATCCAGAAATAAATTTTTGAAACTACATTTTAAAACCTTGTATTCAATATGCATGAAAAAAAATTTACTATGGGCTCTTCCACTGCAGAAAAGTGCAGGATGGAGCAACACAGCACCATATGAATAGTGGTGATTTGGGGTCAGCATCACATCAGCCTGCAGGACATGAGCATGCAATACTTCAGGGCAGTACTGGAAAACAAGATGCTCGGTCAACACATTACTGTTCTCTCGAAGTTATGCTCAAATCGTGCTCCAGCCCAGAATCCCACAGACAACTAACAGCCTCATGTAGTGAGTTACAGTGCACCTTCACGCTCTGGTGCACCAGAAGAGAGAGACTGTTGAACCCAGCAGAAAGCCCAGCTGACACCTTCTGCCCGAGTTTTACACCAATAGCCACTGTGAGAGGAAGGGCTCCCCATGGTTCTCTAAGTATTCCCTTGCTACTCTCAGGTGGACTTGACTCAGATTGTAGTGCTGATGTGCAAACTATATGCACAACAAAAAACACCACACCCTTGCAGCCATACACATTTGGAACACACTGAAATTCATTACTGGATAAGGGCTGACTGACAGGGGAGTGAGCATTCTCTTTACCCATTCCTTTCTTGTTTTTATATGAAGAACAAGGAGAGGGATTCATGCTGCCCAAAGAAGCCTCGTTGCTCTTGGTCTCCCTGTAGCCAGTGAAAAGTGCAAGCACGTGGACAAATTGAGCCATATCTCACCTGTCACCCTGTGACAAACCTCATTGCTCACCACTGACAAGAGACAGATTAAGCCTCCAGAGGCCTAACTTGGTTGTTTATCCTAATTCAGTTGGTTTAAATATTTCCTGTGAAGTATTTCAGCACTCATGACAGCTTGAAATCTGGACAGGCTTCATTGGTGAATTTGGTACCCCAGACCCCAGGGAGGCTGCCCCTGTATCTCTGTCTGTAAACAGCCAGCAGGCTCCCAAGACACAGATCCAATACTGGGGTCCCTAATCCCTGTGTACTAGATAGGGCAATGAGATTGTTAGCAAGAAAAACACCCCCAAAAAGCCCCACAAAGTTCTTATAACTTGGTCCCCATTGGGCCCATCTTCTCCTCTTCCAGTGCTACCTACAGTCCTGTAATATGGAACAGTGCTCTCAAGGGAGGAGAAAAAATTACTTTAAATATCTATCCCAAGTAATAAACACGATGAAGAATAAGGGAAGATGATGCAAATTGTGTATTGAGAGAAAAAAATTGTTCTAAAATTGGAGAATATTTTAGATAGATGTTTAGAGTAACTCTTACTAGCATGAGATGTTCAGTATCTTTCCATTCAAAGTTTTGCAATCTGCCAGTGATTTAGGAAAGTTTCACAAATGCACACACTGTCAAATTGCAGTAATGTACTTGGAGAATGACTGCATACCTTGTAATTTGCACATGCACACAAAGAGCAAAACTGTGATGCATAACAAAACTCTAAAATAAAAGGGTTCTCACCCATAATCTCCAGAATTGATGTGCTGAATTAAGTCTTGGCGAACGAGGCATACGTCTGTTGAACATTTCCAGAGACTGTTGAAACATTTGCTGAAAAGACAAGAATATCTTTAAACAACAACAACAAAAAGAATTGTCAAAGGAAAAATATGCACTTTAACAGCAGAAGGCAGATGGGAGGGGGAAAGAAGTGTGAACAATATAATTGTCACACAGTGTTTATGAAAACATAGTGTCATTTCTTCCTGCTTCACCACTTCATGAATTGGAACAAGATGGGAAGGTTTACAGCTTGTTAGAAAGGTCATATCTGAAAAATTTTGCTTCCATCTTTATGAGACCAAACCAAGGAATGTAAAGTTGATGTTGAATTCCTGAAAAAATGTGATGCTTTGAGGGAGTTTTACTCTGGAAACCAGAAAGGGTTTTGCGGCCCCAGATACCTTGCTCCAAGGACACTGGGCTGAAGTCAGCAGAGTGGGAGCTCCAGCCCTGTTTGGGCATCGCTGGAGCTCTTGGACTGCCTGGGACTCCAGCCCCTCCAGTGTGGGACTGGTTTTTGGAGAGGCAAAGCTCAGGCAGCCAGCTGCCAGGGCTGACAGCAAAGCTCCCCTGCCTGCACTGTCTGTTTCTGTCCCAAGGCAGAGAAAGGGGTGCTCAAACAATTCTCCCCTTCCCACATAAACACATATATATAGTGTATATATGTATTTGTTTTTTATATATATACATTCTTTCCTTGCAAGTTAATATAAGCTCTCATCACTTACGAGATAAAAAAAAAATCAAACAAGGAGGAAGGATCCCATAAAGTTTAATGATATTTGTTTGGTCTGCATTCAGGTCAATGCCCAGGTCTAGACTGAAACGATTTAACTTTAGGTTTGACTGAGCAGGAACAGAATTAGGCCAGTGAAGAGAAGATTTTAATAGTCTAATATTCATATCTTGATTAGAAAATCCAGTTTCCCTCTTGCCATGCTTTTAAGTGGACTATAATCTACTTCCACAAAACCTTAACACTTCACTCTACTTTTGCAGCCATTTTGATTTGACTACACTTTTAATATGAATTTCAAGATGCTCTCTACCTTAATTCCTGTTTCGTGACACATATTAGATAAAATTCAATTTGCTGTTTTCTGAAACATTACCAGGAATTGCAGTTGTCTTTAATTATTGTTCCTTCTCCGTAATACCGGCCATCTTTAAAACAACCTGTGAACATAACATATAGATGTGTGAAAATAAAATAATTCTTCAAGTGAATTACTGAAAACTCTTGCTACTATTGTATTAGTTGCTTGTATGCAGTATGCTTGAATTATTTAGTTCAAAGACAGCAATATGGTTCCAGTTTCTTCCAAGTAATGAAGCAGTTTAAAGTATTCAAAACACCCACTGAAGAATTACTACCTTACACATAAATTTAAAAAAATTCTTCAAACAAAGTTATTTTCCAGTAGTAAAAAGAAAATATTTCTAATAAAAATTATTTTCTAATTAGCAATTGAAATAGAAATAAGTTTCTACAGGTATAGAATTTAAAAAACTAGTGAATATTCCAAACCCATTGTAATAAATTCTTTTTCCTTGCCAGATTAATTCCTCTTGAAAAACAGAAGATCAATTACATTTCAAGGTAAATGTATGTTTCATGTACCCTCCAAAACCCACTATAAAACCTAAACTGAGTGATGAGTTCTCCAAAAAAAATACATACCTCTCACTTTTTTTATTTGATAACAATTCACTGAGAAAAGAAGTTGTGTGTGTTTCAATATCTTCCACATAAATAGTTTCATCACTGCATTTGATTGTCAAAGTTTCAGCAGAATAATGGTCCAGAACAGGGCCTGCACAGGGTGTTGGGTTGAGTCAGTAACAAACATTGTACATTTATCACACGGGTCTGTTTTTTCCAGTCTGTTCTGATAGGTGAGCCTGCAGACATCAGGTTTCTTCCCCAGCTGAGAGGGTTTGGATTCTCCTTGCCTCCATTTTCAAGAAGCTTTAACACAGTGCTGATTTCAAATTTGCATGATATCACGCTTTTCCCCCCACCACCAGTGTGAGGAAGGCCATGTCCCTCTCATGGCCAGGGCTGGAGTTTGTCTGCCCAGACACACACACACGCACGCCTCAGCTGCCCACACCTCCTTCACTGCCAGGACAGAAGCACACACTCTAAGCCCTACATAATTTCATAACAAAGTGCAGAAGTGCAGTAGAGGTGATGTATTAACTGTAAGTGCCTTTCTTTCCTTTTCAGCAATCTGTTAGGCTATGAGAGATAGCACAGGTAAAATAAATTCCACCGAGGCAGTCTGAGGCCCAAAGTGCCTGCCCTAATCCAACTTCAGCTAAGAGATGAGATGTTTTTCAGTGAATACTCAAATCAAATTACCAAAGTGTCACAGTTTGTCACGGTTTGTCACAAAGTCAGCATCAGACAACAGCTGGAAGGAGGATCAAGTAAGATATTTCAAAAATATCAAGAGAAGGAAGTGTTGATGCAGCTTTTGAGTGATGGAACAGACCCTCATTGGAGCTCTGCTGGCAGGGCTCACTGCCTGTGCCCAAGATAAAATGCAAACCTGGACTAGTACAGAAGCAGTTTTCTAATGATGTATGCTTAGGGAATTGAAGATTAACACCATGCAGTTTCTTTAGCTTAGCCAAATTAATATTCTAGGGCCAAGAGCACTGCCTGAGGCACCAGTGAGACAACAGAGATATCTAAGCTAAAAGACACATGAGAATACAGCGAAGTTGTCTGGCTCTGAATGCATTAGGCTGGAATATTAATACATTAAGTGGGAAATTAATTAATTTGAAGATGCAGCTTGATGACTTTGTGAATGGGATTTTATGATGTGAAAGTCATTATTGGAAAGAAGAGCATTTGATAAATGGAGACTTCCTTCCAAGTCCAACATTCTTATACCCTTAATGGTTCTTACTTCCTTTGCCTCCAGCATTGGTGTGAGTACTTCTGTCACTGAAATATCTTCAGGTTTACTCCTTTGTAGGTCAGATCATGACTGTCATGTAAACGCAATTAGCAAACTCACTGGATGTCACTTTTACACCACCAACAGGGTGAGATCCAGTGTGTGGATTTTGACAGGGTTTTTTGTACCATCAGAATAATTGAAACAAAGAGATAAAATACATAATAAATACAGTCCTGAGATAAAATTCAAAAAGTTCTTATAACAACAAAAGTTAAAACACTACTATAATGAAAAGATCCTGAAGTTCCATTTGATATCTAAGGCAGGAATGTGCAGTTTCTTCTGAAACTACACATGAAAGCCATAGAAATAAACTGAAGGCTGGGTTTATAATGGCAGAGTCAAAGCAGTTCCACATGGTTAAATCAATACTGACCCCCAGCATGGTGCACCCCCACGGAAGAAGTCACAGTGTAGCTTGTTCCTGCTGTACACTAAGTCAGTGAATATGTGGGGATCCAGAAATAAACCACCGAGCAGTTTTATTGCTGTACGTTCCAGCCCGTGTAAAACACTTCAGTTTATTGATTTATTTAAAGAAATATGATTCAGGAGGCTCTGAGAGCAAAACCTCTGGCAACCAAAAAAGATCAAGATCTTCCAGGTAAAAAGTACTTTGGCATGTGGTCTTCAAGTGCTTAAATAATCCTTAGTCTAAGGCAGAAGTGTAGTCTCAGCTGCTAAAAGTCAGCTAACATACTTATGTCATTTCTAAATATGCTTCCTGATTTGCTTGATCTTCAGGCATTCAGTCCTACTTGTTTCTCATTTTGTTCACGCCAATTCCTCAGACATTCCAGTTCTAGAAAGATTCTTTAGAGATGGTTTTGTTTGTTACTTTTTTCCCCCCACTTTATTTTGGCTGTATTGTTCTACTTTTACCCTCTAAATTACTTATATAATGAATATCAAATAAAGAGATTTTTTAAAACTGCAGACTTTCCATCACTTTAAGGACCAGAGAACCAGGGTTTTTGTGAGATGACACATTTAAAAATAGTATAAAGTCATCTATAGGACAAGTAAAGGTACTTGAATACTGTAAATATAATTACTACCTCTGGCAGGTATGTTAGGAGTTACAAAACAGTGAACACGAATGCAAAAGATTGGATTAAAAGCAGTAAAAATATACCCCTCACCTATTCCCTTATCTAAAGCTTCTGTAACACTGCTACCTTTTAGAGGTATGCTTGTGGCAGTGACCACGTGGCAAACTGCTGCAGGTTTTGTAGTGATCCAATTCCATGAGACAGTTTGCCAAAGTAGACTCACCAGCTGTCAGCTCCGGAGCAGAAATGCAACTACATGGTTATGTACAGCTTGCAACAAAAACCCCATGCCAAAAATAACATACATCACAAATAAAAATTAAACAAATGTCTTTATTTACATGGAGTCCTAGAACATTCTTTTAGATGGTTAGAAACACTTTGGAAAATCATATTTGTTTTGCAGCATTTCTGTCACTCCCACTTATCAGTGGTTTTGGATGCAAGCCTAAGAGCACAGCCTCCTGAAGAGCTTGTGCTCTGAATGCTGAACTGCAAGCAGCAACATTATTGCAAAGACACAGTTAATTTTAAAAAGTCACAGCATTATTTTGTTGATTTTAGGCTTTTGAAACTTCGGTACATTCTCTACATCTTTGGCCAGATTTGGTACACTGACAGTAAAAAGATACATCGTCTTAAAATCCACAATACCATATTTTGCTCACCAGCAGAGATTTGGCCTATCCACAAGTCAAGGATAAGACCAGCTGTTTGCAGATGGTTTTTTTGGGGTTTTTTTTTCAATCTTTAGTACTAAAAATAATTAGACTTAGTTTAGAGTAGTCCTGGAGAGACTTCCACTGCAAACTAACTAGTAAGAAACTAAAATATGACACAAATCCTTGTTCTAAACGCACCCCTTCACCTACTCCTTGTTCTAAGCACATCACTTCATTTAGTCCTGCACCTAAGCTGTTGCCAGAAAAAGTGTCCCACAAGAAAGCTATGCTGCATCAAAACCACTGCAGAACACCTCAGGGCTGTATAATTCAGGATAACCCTCAGTTTTGTTGATGATTTGTTTGTACTGATGGACCCAAATATTTAGAGCTTGCTGTTCATGCCATGTTAATCTGTGAAACCCTATTGAAATTGTTGAGATTACACTAATTATTCTCTGAGAAGTTTCAAGTAAAACAGAGGTTCTGTCCAAGAGAAATACAATCAAATCAATGCTAATGTCCTAGAGACAAAGAAATAACAGCAAGTATAATTCTTACTCCGATTTCATACTCAGTGTCTTTGTCCACTACATCTTTAGTCACATTTTCAGGATGTATACACTCTAAAGATTAATCAGTAATTCTGCTACTTCTATGTATATTTTCACTGTGATGCACTAAAGCCAACTGAGCATTTCCTCTCAACTTACCCCATGCTGGAGGTGGCCAAGGCTCCTCCGACCTGGTGGGCCCCAGAGGGTGGTTGCAGACATCCCAGTAGTCAGCACAACAGTCTACAGGCCCAGGAGAGCCTGAGGTACAGTACTGGTCACAGTAACATATAGCTGCCCTGGAGACAATGGTAAAGCTGCAGTCGTCATCTCTTCCTGTGCAACAGCCTCGTATCCTGCAGGAATTTCCCTGATACAGACTCCTTTTAATCCTGTTCCACTTAGCAGAACCACTGTCTTCTACAGAGTAAAGCCCTCGAGGGAAATTTCTTCTAGAATCAAGCTGCTTTGCCACGGAAACTTCACTTGCAACGCAATATAAGAGCAATATCTGAATTTTGTGCCACATTCTTGTGCCTCTAGAAGCCTTTTCTCAGGCTTGTTGTCCTTCACTTTCTCAGCAAATGTTCATTTACTCTAGATGTAGTACCTCCAGTCAGCAATCAGAAAGAAATCTGAACAGAAAGCTGAAGACTATGGTTTTCTAGAAAGACTCTGTATGTGTTAATGATTAGTCAGACATGTTGTAAACTGATTTATTTGCCCAAGATACAGAGGTACTGGAAACAGAGTCACAACTATGTATTCATCATTATGAAACTTGGGGTGCGATCTCCTGCAAATGAGAAACTTTATACTAAAGTTTTGGAATATAAAAAATATACATGATCCAGTATTTTAGTTCCATACTTCGGACTTCTAAAATCAAAACAATGTGAGGAATGAGTGATGGTGTCAAAGGAAGGTCTCTTTCTTTTCATGTACCTATAACCAGCATGTTCTCCATAGGGTTAGAAAATATTTAACATTTAGATTGTATTTCATGCTTTCTGATAAGCAGGGTTACATCATTGGAGTAAACTTATCCTGCATCCCCCATTTCAATTTTATTTCCAGTGATCTAGCTTAGCCTTATATGCTTCACTTTTTTCACTTGATTTACTATGGGCAAGTTCAGAAAAAACATCAGGTGATATTCAGCATAAACTATTACTCAAAGGTATTCTTTTAAGGTTTGCATTTCTGTAGTCAAAATGAACTTGGCAGTCATTCTAATTAACATAATAAATATCCACTGATAAATGCTCATTCCTATTTAAAAAAGAAATGGCTGTATTTATAAATGCACAAAAAACCAGAGCGGATATGAAGGGTAGGTCTCACAGCCTTTGCCACTTGATCTGTAATCTCCTCTGTGTTTTTGCACAGAGGGCCTAAAGAAATATACATGGTACTGTTGCCAAAACTCAAAAGATTCGGAAAAAAGTACCAAAGAACATTGAAGTTCCTACCAGAGATAGCACATAAGGCTTAATAGAAATAAAAAAACCCACCCACAATTTCAAATCTGAACAAAACTATTTAAGTCTCCAAAGCTGAACAAGCAGAGGTAAAAACCAGTCATCCTTCTGTCTCCATTCCATAAGTGAGAGGAACCTGAAGAAGTCGATGGTGGGTTGTTTTCTAGGGAATGAAGGGGATTTTTCCCTTTGTGACTTCAGCTGAGCCGTTTGGGAAGGCATAGCATCAAAGGGCAGCTACTTTTGAAAGCACAGCCAGTGTGGATGTATTGCCATGAATGGTAGAGACATTAAGAGGAAATGTGTGTGTACGTTTATATATTTGGGCTTGTAATCCAAATATTGAACTCTTCAATACAATTTCTTGCCAGCAGTGCTTTTATTGGACCTGCCTCCTACACTGTTTTTGTAACAACTAAGGAGGTACAGATGAGGGAAAATTACATCTGACCACATAATTTTTATTTTGCTCTCTTGCAGGCAATCTTCTGCGTGAAAGATAACAGGAAGGCCAAGGCCAGCAACAGGCAATCACATCAATAGTACATAAATCTTAGCCTTCAAATTTGCTCTGCCTTTTTTTTTATTGTTTAGTTCATAACAGAGAAGTCTGAACATCCTTAATTCTGCCACTGGCTGCTATAATGCAAAAAAATATAAGGGAGATGAGAAAGGACATGTTCATGAAAACAGTGAAGTACTCTCCGGAAATTATAATTCATTTCTTTTCCGTATGTCTGTGCAGCTCTGTCAGCTCCAAGAGAATGACCGCTGATTTGCACTGACATTAGCAAAATTCAAATCTCCTTTGTATCAGAAATCCTCAGAAATACTTTTATCTAGTTATCTCCTTGCTCTGGAAGCATAAGAAAGAATAAAAGCTGCCATATGTGGTAAATGTCTGTCAGTCAGATTAAGTGAACACGCATATCTCTTTTTAACTTTAAAGACCTGCTGATGATAAAACAGAGGCAAGCAATTTGCTTGGAAATCACTTCAGCTCATTTCTCATTTACACAGGAGTTATATTTCTTTTAAAGGAACACAAAAATCAACTTGTGCTTCTAAGCACCTTTGTTTTCCAGCAAAGCTGATAAAACACATTCTTCCCACTTAATGCCTTGCGTTCAAACCTTAAAAAAACCCACAAAACTGTTCCACTGTGCTTCAGCAAATAGGTTTTTTTTTTCAATATTTATCGCTATCTCGAGCTCTGCAGCTTCTGTGCCGGAGCACGAGGTGCTGTGATCTCTCAAAAGCGTCTCCAAAGTGAAGCCGCTCAGCAGGATCAGCCACACACACTCACACATGTGCATGCACGAACGCACGGATAGCTTCAGACGTATGGGTTAACAGCAAGGAGACAAGAAGGATCTCTGCACGGAGTTCCACAGGAGCAGCTTATTGCCGCCACACCGTGAAGGGCTCTAGAGGGAAAGACCAAGAAACAAGCCAGGGTCCAGGTTTTAGTACGGGAGCAGAGGGAGCATCAGGGACCAATGGGGGAGCTCTGGGGGAGTGGCGCAGGGCAAAGGCCAATGGGAGAAACAGGGAGGGGAAAACCTTCTGCGGCACAGGACATATTAGGTAGCAAAGGGGTGGAGGGGCCACGGGCCAACCAGGGAAGGAGAACGGCAGTAGATTAACATAACAGAACAAAGCATTCTGGGAGAAGGCTTTGTGGTCACCCTAACCTGGAGGTACTTTCGGTACAAGGGACTTGTCCCACCAGCAGATTCTTTTTGTTCTTGATAACATAGGCTCACTGGCCTCCCCAAATATTTTTTTGCTGTAAGCCAAGCAGCTCTGTCCTCACTGTGTGAAAGCATGCACTGAATTATCTGTACTAATTTAGGAACAGCTAGGCATGATTCTTTTTCTCTGTTGAAAATCATACTCCAAGCACAACAGCTCTCCTAAGACTTTGAGTTAGGGTTCTAGTCCTAGTTCTAGTCAACACAGTTAAGTGCAAAAATACACGTCTAGTTCCTGTTTCAGCAGTCTTTGATGTCTACCCTCGAGCTTCAGAAAACACCACACAATTGGCCAGAATTCAAATATTAGCATCACTGAATGATTGGTGGAGTAACAAATTGAAAAAAAAAAAAAGGCATAAAAATAAAAAAAAGGCAAGAATCTCTTTGAAGCTGGACCAGGATTATTCCACAGCTTTTCTTTCAAAAGTTGTCCTAATTTGTCTGACTGAGCCTACTGGGCATCATAAAAATCTCATCACCTTCAGAGAAGGGTAGGATAGCAGTGGCTGGCAAGACTCTGGGTGCTGAAGGTGGCTCCCAGGATGGACAGCAGAGCCCATCCCATCAGACCCCTTCCCTTCTCATGGCTGCTGCACACTGACTGGAGTCAAGCCTTGTGCAGGGGGAATTGCGGTACTATGACCTTATGCCAGGAAAATGAAGGGACCCCTGACAAGTCAAGGAAGAAACCACGATGCCAGACCCCCGGTCAGTCATTTGCCAGGAGGCACAATTCAATGCATCAGAGAATCCATGTAATTGCTTGTCTCCAATTTAAACTCTGCAATGATACAGTCCATCCCTTTTGTTGAATTCAAATGGAAATTTAACTGGTGACTCCTGGCACAGAAAGCATCAGTGATTTCTAATGGCTACAATTCTTTATACGTACTACACATTTTCATTAATGGTTGCAAGGCAGTAGAAGTTTTCAAAGCAGAATTACTTCAACGAAAGTATTATCCCACAATGTATTTTCTCTACGTTGTACTAATGGCAGAATAGGATTCATCCTCCCAAATTGTGAATGACTAGCTCCTAGATGTGTTTATGCAGAGACAAGCTGTGTGTTAAAGTGATTTTCTCACTGTCAATTCAGTCTTTGTATGTTTGGAGCAGGCATAGGAATGGGGGTGCCTTCACCCTTTTGGCAAGAGCCTGGCAGCTCACTGGTGTGGGTTGTTGGTGTGGTAGCAATCAGTGCCACTTTTAATTCAAAATTTCAGGGCTGCCTATCTCAACTCTTATGATGCTAATCCAAGTTACATGTAACTCAAAATACTGGTCTCTTACGTGAAAAATTTCATCAGATGTCTGAGTCCTGTCACAGTGTGACTTGTTACTCACAGTCTTTGGTACCAGGTCTCCCAATTCATCAGATATTTGAATCCAACAGATTTAGGGCTGGAAGTAGAGGAAGAGCAACTGACCCAAATTGTGCATGCCAAAGAAATCCCATTCCTCACACACAGACATTCACACACACAAATGCCCAAGAATTCAGAGTCAACAACTGCAGGTGAAAGGAAATTGCTTTACGAGTGTTACACATTTACACTACATGGTATATTATTATGATTAAATTGTTGCTATGCCCTCACAGCCTTTTCACTCTTCCCACCACCATAATTGACTGTGCATATTTCCCACACCCACAGCTGCATCACTTGGTCAACCTCGAGGAAGCTGGTGCCATCTCATTCTTCTTGCCAGCCATGCTCTTGCTTTGTGTCAAGGTCAGCCCACTCTGGGGTCAGCCCAGTGAAGCCTGTGCAGAATGGGGGACCCTGTGCATGCCCCAGCATAGTGTCCATGCAGTCATACAGCTGCAGCTGCTCTCCTAAATGGTGTTTCACTAGGACTTACAGAACAGCTAGCAGCAGTCATTGTGGCTCATACCTGAATAGGAACCTCTCAAGAAACACAATGAGGCATGGAAATTTTGACAATGACCCCAATATAGGATGGATCACATGCCACCTTCGTTATGTTGTCAGTGTAGACTATCCTGAACATATTAACCTGTGTATGGCTGCATATAGCTTCAGAGAGGTGATGTTTACTGTGAGCTTGCCAATCCCAAACCTCATCAATCAATCAGAGGTAAAGGAGACAAGGATTATACTGTATTTCATTGTCAGTATGAGCTCTCAGAAGGTTTTGTGCTGGTGTTGCAAGAAGTTATGCACACACCGGCATTCATCTCAATCGTGTGGTCCTATGTGATCCCACCAGTGAATATTAGAATCATAGAATCATTAATTTAGGAAAAAATACTTAAGATCACCAAGCCTATCACTGCGTTCTCCCCTAAACCATGTCCCCAAGTGCCGCATCCACGCACCCATTGAACAGTACCTGGCATGGTGAATCTGCCACTTACCTCAGCAGCCTATTTCAATGCTTGACCACCCTTTCAGTGAAAAAATGTTTGCCTAATATCCAGTCTAAATCTCCTCCGATACAACTTGAGGCCATTCTCATCCTGTCACTTAATACTTAGAAGAAGAGACTGATCCCCACCTGGCTACAACCTCCATTCAGGTAATTGTAGAAAGTGATAAGGTCTCCTCTGAACCTCCTTTTCTCCAGACTAAACAACCCCAGCTCCCTCAGCTGCTTCTCGTAAGTCTGTATCTTAATCCCCTTAACAGGCCTAATTGCCACTTCCTGATTCTCTGCTTTCAAGGATTTTTTTTTATACCTTAGGGTACAGATTTTTTTTTTCCTTTTCTGTCCCTGCTGCTGTTACTGTTCTAACAAAATCCTTCTCTCTGTTTCACTTTTCTCATTATGCATAGTTTCAGCTTGTGATCTCCCAGAGATTTAAGCAATTTTCTCATTAAAACTGAGTCTAGACCACAGGGCTGTGCCACATCAAACCAGGCTTTGGATGCCAGCCAGCTGAACCCTGGGGTCAAGGACTGTCCTTATTCTGATGCAGCATCCAGATTTTCTCAAGCATGTCACTGTGCAAGTACACCTCTTGTGCTGGACACATTTCCCTTCTGACCACTCGGGCCAACTTTAATAAGTCATTTCCTTGATAGCTTGAGTTGTAGCACATAGCAACAGAAGAAACATCACAAGTGTGCATGGGGTGGTGGGGGGGAGGGGTGAAGGTGGTATATCAGACTGCAAGAGAAGTTGAGGCAAAAAGGGAATCATAAGCCCTCACTAAACACAGGCAGTCATTTTGATCCTGATGGGAATGCGTATTTTACCAGAAAATAATTACTAAAATCAGGGTAAAGGCATCAGAACCTGGACTGAATATATTATGCTATTGAATAAGCAGCATCCATTAATTTTCTAGTACTTCAGAAAAAGAAATCACTTTCATGTTGGTTTGCTCTTTATAATCTCTCCTTAAAGATTTTTTTCTCCTAATACTTTTTCCATTGGTTCCCCAGGATACGGTTTCTAGACTGTAACTGTCAATATAATGTCATTTTTCATTCCTAGATGGGAGCTGTTTGAACAGAGAGTGAAACTGTTTCTTAAAGTATGCACAGATCAACAAACTCACAAACCCAAAGGTCAACAGAAGGATTTCTCCTTTGTCCTTCCTCTAATCTCAGTAGTTCTTTTTCTTGCTTGTGTTCCTTTCACCTGTGGGCTTGTATCTCATGGGTTAATTTAAACTTAAAACTAAGCCATGTGAACAATTCTCTCAGCTAGACATGCTAGAATGGATTTGGGCTCTACAAAAATGAAATTCAAGTGGAAAATAAATTTGGACTTGGAACAAATTCAGAAAAAAACAAATATCTTGAAAAGAAATTGGGCAGGAAAGCAGACTAAGACTTTGAGAATCACACAGATCACGTGGCTTTAAATATGAATTTTTCCCACTTCAGTGCCTTGCTGGAAACAAGAAATACTATTAGGTCCTTGGTGGGTAGATCTATTACAGCTTCTACAGTATTTTTAACACATTTATAGTTTTAGATATGTTTATATGTATGAATTTTTATCTATTTTTTGAAGTTTTTTATACTTTTTTGTTCTATTTGTATGTGTTGATTTCACTCCCCACAAACTCTCTTGAACTCACTGAAATGCTTTTTCAGGTTTTTTTCCACCACCTGGTTAATACGTATGCAATTCACAAGGTCTATACAGTTAACTTCTGTTATTTTTGCATTGAGAAAGAAAATAATACAAAAAACACCACTCTTAAATGTGTAGCAATCTTTTCACAATATTCTGACAAATTAATGTATTACCTAGAGAGAGAGAGACTTACTGATTGCTGACCTTTTCTTCTGTTTTTACAGCTCCAGAGTCCAACGGCTTAAAAGTAGGCTGGATTGAAGTCACACCAGGTCCAATATGGCAAGAGGCTGAGTAGCCCATGGACTATTCCATTTAAACTGGTTTTAATTTTAATGTTTTTACTTATGGTAGTATTTCATAAAACAGTTCATCGCATTAATTTTAATGAAAACAGCAGGGATTCTCATTAAAATATCAGTCTTAATCACAATGCATCAGGAAATAAAATGCTCCTGCACTCTGGGACAGGGCAGTGATGCAAAGGTCCTGAGCATGTTGTCAGAGTCCCCTGTGGAGTGCCTTGTGGTTCAAAGGACCAAGAGACTGGGGAGAACTCAGTTAACTCACGCAAGCGTTGACAACCAGGTTCCTTAGACTTTCATAATGCATTTTGAAAGCAGAACATTTAAGATCCAGGCTTGGACAACATCCTGTGGAAGCAGCACAAGATCAAAAACCCAGCAGCATCAACTGGAAAGCAGTGTTTCTTCCTGGTGTGCAGGAGTGCAGACAGTAATTCTGCACCTGGCACAGTCAGAAGGGCCATGAATTTTGCGTGGCAGGGGAAAATTGCTGTGCATGTTCACTGCTGACTGCTGTGGGTGCTGACACAAACGTGAATAATCCCTGGAGTACTTCACAAAGTACAAGTGTCTGTGTGGTGGCAAAATGTGACCAAGGTTAAGCACGCAGGAGCATTCCTTTCCCAGCAATGCTGGCATTTGTTCTCAGCTGTCTGAAACCCATGGAGCCAGATTTACAGGAGTAAAAACAAGAATCACAAAAAATACTTTGCAACAAAAATACAGCTTTATTTAATTTTAACATTTATATTATTTCTAAAGAAAATATGCTGTGTTATATTGGGCATCTCTTAAACCAGCAAGCACTTCAAGAAATGGCATATTCCTGTGTGTGTCTCTGGGGTTAATTATGCTAGTACATAGGATTATCTCTTGAAATAATATTGGATTGTTATTATTGCCTTGCAACTAGCATACCAGAAGCAATTTTTTTTAAAATGGTGCTTTAAATAAGACTGGTGCTGTGGATTCCTTCTCAATATAGAAACAGGCTTCAAAAAACAGTTTTAGCTCTTGATCCTAATTTGGGGCTGCAAAAGAAGAATTTTTAAATTAACATAATTTGTCAAAAATGCAGATTAGTAAGATGCATAACACACACTGAGGTCACTTAGTTTTCCTAATTTATACAACCTGATGATCTGGCTAACAAATACAATTCATAGTTTTGCAGAAAAGAAGCCAACCCTAAGGATCTATTCAGTCACCTTCTTTGTGCTCCAGCTGTGGGAGAAGATGAGAGCTGGCAGACCAAATATATCTTGTGAGAAGCTTGCCCGTCTTTGCAGCAGCCTGAGGCAAACTGCTTTTAGGACTTAAATTTTCACAGAGCTGTAACTGTTCAAATTCAGACTAAATCTCTCTCCCTGAAATTCAGGCCCATTTCTTTTTCTCCTACTCTCAGGAAAGATGGAAAAGTGACTAATATCCCTTTATAATAGTCCATTATGAAGAGACAGAAACTGCTGTGCCTCTGCTCTGTCCTTATGTCTTATCTTCTGTGTGAAGACACTGAAGCATTTACATCTTTTCTAAATCTCCCATTTGTTTCCCACATCCTATGCCACTGATTTTGCACTAATAGTGAAAAAAAATGAGTAATTATCTTCATCATATTATAAGCATTCCTTTCAACCACTCCCTGGACGCATCACCTATTCTACTCAGACTCAATTTGTCCTCCCCTATAATGCTCAGGTTCTCACCTGCAGCATTATTGTCATTCCTTTTCTGTCTGTACCCTTCATATTTCTTTGTATTTTTCTTCAATCAATTGTACCATATTTATTTCAAGCCATTCTTGTAAGTGAATTTTCTTGAATTAAAATCCTGGCTTCCATGCTGTTTGCAAATCCTCCCAAGTGAGCATTATTTGTAAATTGGGTAAGCCTATTGTCCATGTCATTGAGAAAATAATTAGTGGCGAAGTTTTATAGTGCTAGAGCTACCAGACAGCATTCTGGAAGTCTGTGAGATGTTGTCCCACTTTGGCAGCAAATAACTCTTCTCAGAGTCCTGCTTTCCCATCAAGTACATATCTACCTTATAAGAGTTTAATTTAGTCCGTATCTGCTCTGCTTGCTTATGGATGTCGTGTGGGACTACATTGAAGGCACACTGTATAAAACACATCCTTATATCTGCTTTGCTATCACAGAAGGAAATGAGATCAGCTTGATAGGATTTGTTTCTGACGTGTCCCTGTGCAAATAATCTTATCTTCTTACCGTTCTCTAGGTGCCTACAAATGTGTTGTTTAATACTTTGTTCCAGTGTCTTGGAAATGCTATTAGGACTGAATTTTCTGTAATTCTTTAGAATTTCCTTTCCTCTTTTGCCTAGATAGAACATTGTGTTTGCCTTTCTCCAGTTTTCTGGGAGCTTACTCATCCTGCTAATGACTAGTGTTTGAGAAATTGCTTAGGTTAAGTATTTTAAGGGTTAATTTCATTAGGCTGTTCCATCCTGAATATTCCAATTTACCTTAGTATTTCTTCAGGTGTTATTTTCCATTTCTCTCCATGATACTACTCTCAAATTCTTAATAATAATAGAAATAAACTTTCAGTCATAATTAACATCTTTTTTTTGTGAAGACTGAAACAAGGAAAGAGAAAAAAAAGGCATTGAACATTTCAGCCTTTTCAGTATCACCTATTTGCTGACCTCTCTTGCTACATCAAATCAGCTCTCAAGCACAGTACGTTATTTGCAGTATGGTAGTGTTTAACTCTAGCAAACCATTCTTTTAATGGCACTATGTGGTCATGTGCTCAAATATAAAAAAAAAATCATCTTATTTCCCTGACATCCTTTCACAATCTAATTCCAGACTGTACCTCAATTTCTTCCAACTGTTTGATTACATCCTACTTAAAATTAATTCTATTGTGACTTTGTTCTGTCATGCTTAGGATTGGAATTATTCTGCATTGGCAATTATTCATAGAAAATCATTCACCAAACATAATCATCTTGTTATCCAAACACTGAATTTTGTACCTAAAACATCCTATCATCTTTTTAAACAAAATGATAAAAATTTGATAAAGTGACACCAAAGTTGTCACGTATTCAAATTGTGACTGTAATCAAGTTAGAAAAAATAGTAATACTCACCATCATATTTAAACAGAACCTCTTTCATTGGAAATCTGTAGAAAAATGAAAAAAAAGGTGAAAACAAAGTGAAGAGGAGAATAAAAACTGCAGTATGTTATGCAGGAACAGTTGTAAAAACTGATGGACAACTTCATACAGCAATTTGCTCTTTTTTTTTTAATCGCTGGTTTGCTGCACTCTTAATTTATAACTCTGCTTACTGAACCAGGAATGATTTTTCATGCACAGACATGCTTGAGGAAGTCTTCTGCACACAGCAAATTTCAACAGACAAGCATCACCTTGACTAAGTGCACATCAAAGGACATTTCAGACTCATTCAGGTTTTCCACTTTCCACTCCTTTTTTGAACCCCATGCTGGGAGGACAGAGCATGTCGCCGCCCTTGCATTCACATGACATAGGTGTTGCTTTCCTCCACCTTAGCAAGGATTCTGCCACAGTCTCCTAGAATAGCCTGGCACCCAAACCTACGAGGCGTAGGACAGACTACAGGGTGGACCAATAACCACCTGGTCTAAAAAGATAGTATTCAACAGTTCAAAATCTCTGTTCCAGGTGGTATTTCAGAGGATGCTAGGGTGACATCTCCATCAGAGATCTGAAGAGCCTGTATGTCCAGGCAGTCTGTGGATGTTCCTAACGTGGATGGGCGAGAGAGACTGATACTCCAAGGGTGTGACTCCCATTCTGGAGGACTTTGCCAGACTGGAGGAACAGACTAACAGAAGATTTGTGAACAAAGGCAAACACAAAATCCTGCCTGGGGCAGGGGACAAGGAGGGATGGAGGAAGTGAATAACCCACGCAAAGGCACAGGGCAGTGACTGACTGGCTGGGTAGTAGCTCTGCTGAGGACATGAGGTCTAGCTGACACCACTCTGAATGTGCATCAGTCCAGCCTTGTTGTGATGAAGGATAACCCCACATACACTTGCATTAATTAGAGCATAGCCAGCAGGTTGAAGGAAGTTATTCCCCTCTGCTGGGCACTAGTGAGGCTGCATCCAGAACGTAGTTTCCATTTTTGAGCCCTCACAACAAGAACAGTTTTTTGCTTTGTCAAACAAGCAGAGGAAACCAATGGACGACTACCAGGATGGTTGCAAGCGTTTGTTGATTTCTGAGAAATATGTGTGACAGATGAGGGGTGGCTACAGACAGCACTTCTTCAATCTGAAGAGTAGACTAAGCGGTATCTATTTCCCATTTCCAGGTATTTAAGAAGGATTTAATGACAGCTCAGGTTTGCATGGTGAAAGAAAACAAGGCAGCAAGTGGGGAAATTTTAGTTAGCCATAAGGAAAAATATTTTATATTGTAAGAGTGGTCAAACACTATAGCTAATTTTAACCTGATTCTACAATTCTAATTACTTAATGATTACTTAAATATTGAATAATTTTTTAAAGCCTTCTTCAGCCTACAACTATGTTTTGACTACCTATTCAGGGCAAGTTCTTTTCCTCTAAAACTATTTCTCAGTACTCCTTCCATTCTTTAAAGGGGACCAATAACAACAGCTGTTTCTTAATGCCAGGTAGAATTAGATTAAAATTGTACTTTGAATCACATACTGATATTTCAAACTTTATCATTCTTACATTACTACGCTTTCAGAATTTTTAATGTAAACTTATAAAATGAATATATTTACAGTAATTCTTTTTATGCAATCACCCTACAAATAAAATTCTATAAATACATATAAGGCTTTTTTCTTGTTAAAGCATGGTGATTTAATATGCCCTTTCAAGTTAGTAGTCTGTAACTGAAAGTTTTTACTTAAAACAAGGAGATATAATTGAAGCTGACCAAAAGTATTGCCCAAATACCTGTTGCAATATAAATTTCCTGTTGTACATATAAAATCTTCAAAAAATAAAAATTTTAAAAGATTGTTTAGATATAAAGTAAATAGAAAGTTTGTTGGCTGATATTTAAAGTTTTTATTTGAGAATTTAGAAGTGTGCATTGTTTGACCTGCCTTTCTACTTATACGTATCAGAAGGCTACAGTTTACTGTTCCTTTTCAGTGGCCCATCCAATTTAGAGGTTAAAGAATTTGTCACAGCTAACACCTGAAAATCCTACTCCTTTAGTAAAAGCAGTAGTTATTCCTACTTTTAATGTTCATTTGCAGGGTCATTAAATTTTCAGCTAAATGAACTGTTATAAGGATATGGAGAGAGCTTGGGGTTGCAGTCCTTGGCTCGGTCAAAATAAACTAAGAGCAGTGAGACCACTACCCCAGAGAGGAACGGGCAACAATGTTCTGCCATACCAGTCTACACCAGCTCTCCACTGTCTGGGGAACAAGGCTGCAAACTTACGCAAGATTGAAAGCAAAAACGGAATAGTACATCTGTGATATGACGCATGAAGCGCCCATGTTTCTGTCTCCTACAAAAGCACGAGGAACAATACAGTCTTTTTCCCCAAAACATCTGAAAAGATCTGTCCCAGCACCAAATGGAAAAAGAAGGTGCTTGCATGAAGTTGACATTTGAGTGGGAGTGTTTCCAGTTAGAGTTCCCTCTACTTCCGTTAGGTATCTACCACATCCCTGTCCTTGCTTTGACAAGTTGGAATCTTCTTTACAAGTTGAAAAGGTATTGAGCAGTATGCAAGAGCTGAACCATTACAGAATAATTCTGGGCCCAGTTAGGAGGGCATTTAACTGGAAGAACATCACTTTGCTGTGATAATGCCATTTAGGTTGGAGCTTTTGTTTAAAGTAAAACCCTTTACATAAATTCTTTAGTACAAGGACACTTTCATAAAATGGGCACACTTTCCTCTTATATGTAGAATCTATCAATGATTAATACTATTGTTGACAGAAGTCAACAGGAACACTCCTTAAGTAAATAAAGACTGAGAGCAGTGTATAACAGAACTTTGGACCTTATTGATGTTTTCATAGAATTTCAAATTTCAAAAACTTTTGCTACCTTGCACAAAAGACAGTCAGTGAAATCCTGTTGCCACTGAAGTCAATAGAATCAGCTTTTTCTCATGGGATCTTTTTATGAATGTTGACTTTAGAAATGCTATTGATTTCTCAAGTAAATATTGCAGATCTTTCATGAATAACAAACAGATAAAACTGAGTGATTACTCAGCTGCAGCAAAAGATTACATGGATCTAAAGTAATTGTATTAGACACTGTAATTTGTCATTTATTAGTAATTGTAATTGTAGACTTGGGATTTTGCAAATCATAGATGAATAAGGGCAATGAGGACATACTTTTAGCCCCTGCACACAGTGGTTTTTTTCAGTTTATAGAGGTACATATGCCCCATGTTCTCTCTAAATGTTCTGACTCAGTAAAATTGTGAGAATTATTATAATACCATTCCCACATCATAGCCTGGGCAAACACTAGCTTTACTTGAAAGGAAGACAGTAGGTATCAGAAATTATTGGCATACTGCTTGGTTAGGTTTCAAAGAGTATCCTTCAGACCTCCTCCATTTAAAATGCACTGGTTGTAGAGGTGGATTTCACAAGGAGGAGAATGTCACTTATTTATTTTCTTGCTTTCACAGGGAATTCACAGGTCTTACCTGGTGCATGCTGTTACAGAATGATGCTAAAATTACACAAAGAATAGAATGCTATTCTTCTGAAGACAAAGGTAACTCCTTTTAAAAATTATTATTATTATTTCCGGTGAATACTTTGCTTTGAGGAAAACAATACAAATTACTAAGCAGGAACTAGCAGCACATTCCCCTCATTTCCTCTCTCACTCCTTCCTAGAAGTCAGGGAGGTGTTCACCTTTCACAGAACATCTGCCCATCCATTTGTTTTTTTGGAATTGCACAAATCACACTGACTTTCTCATTCTGAGGGAGGAACATTGCAGGAGAAGTTAAGTATGAGCCTATATATAATTTTAGATAAAGAGAGGAGATAATAATTTAGATGATATGGGACAGTGATCTAAGGGTCTTATGATAGCAGTAAGAGTAATATTGGGCTTATGACTTGGCAGATTTTTTCATAATCAGTTCATCATGCAAACGGAATTCACTGATAAAAAAAAGACATTTTAAATTCGGTGGGGAATTGTGGGTTATGTAAGCTCATAAGGTGTAAATTCAGTATAAACTGTTGCTAGAGTCAAGATAGGTTCCTAAATAAAAAGGAATAATGCAGGTGCCTGAAAGATGTTGTGATTATAAAAATCATCAACCAAGACCTACCTCGCTTTTTTTAATGTGCTGGAAAGGGAGAGCATTATAACATACAGTTCTGAAAACCCAACCACATGAAAGAGAAAATGGTGAAAATGTGTTTGTTTTCCAGAGATGGCTCAACAACAACTTATCTCCCAGAAGCCACTACCCTCAGGGCAGCTAAGAAGACTGCCACAAATATCTTGAGCTGCTTCTAGCTCTGTGTTGCTCTCCTATCTGTCTCCAAGACAGCATAAATGTTGGTCTCCTTCTGGGTATCAGTGCTGTATCCTTCCATTTCCAGCAGTAGATGTCAAGGGAAACAGATGCCTTTGTTCAGTCCCTCTTGACTGAGAATGAGAAAGGGGGGTCATCTCTAGATGCATTTGTGTCTTCTCTGCCACCCATTAAACATATAAAGAGATCGCTCAGCCTTCACAGGGCCAGCATGGTGTGCCCTGGTCACCTCCTCCTGCTAAAAATGAGATTAAAAACTGGGGAAAATATTACATAATTTGCTCTGTACAAGTGAGTCGAATAGTCCTATGACCAATATTTTCTTTGATTTGCAATAGAGAAGATAGTAAATGTGTCATCTCTTGATGTCACTTCCCGAGCAGCTTGTGGTGAGCCTGGCACAATTCTTCCTAATATATCTACATGGACTGGAGTCCACCTGCATAGTCATAGCTGCAAAATACACATTAATGACAGGCCCCAGGGAAACAGCACAAATAGTCAGCTTGCTCAGCTGTACAAACTGGTATCTGACACTTTTTTGGACCTTAAAGCATACTACTTGCCTCTAGCTAACGCTATTATAAGTCATCCAATAAAATGTTAATCAAAGGAAATACAAAGCATTTTGTGCTGATAACAACACTTATAAATCTTCCTCTTTCCCATTGATTGTCCTTGGTCCTTATAAATGCAAAGATACAGTTGTTCTACCGGTCATGGTACAAATTCTCCTACTGTTGTAGTATATTTAAGCTTTTTAATAAATTGGTTGATAGAAATTCTGTTCAAAGTGTTTCTTTAAAATATAAGCAAACTTATAGAAGACAGTTCTATATATATTACCTGCCTTGGAACAGACCAAGTTGGCCTCTAACCACAGGAATTTTGCACTTTTGTTTTGTCTGACATTACTATGTCAGTACAAGATCCTTCACTTTCTGAACTGATCTTAATAATGCATCAGTTAAATTATGTGTCTTGTCTCTTAGAGAATTCTCTTTGAAAATACCTGTCTTTCCATTAGATCTGCAAAATTCTGCCTCAATGTGCAAACTGTAAAGCAGAAAGATGAGAGACAAGGATCTAGCTGTTTTCTTCCCTCTATCTTATTTTCAAATACAGGAAAATCATCTGCGTCAGCAGACGCTGCAAATATATACACGCACACTTATACAAATACACAAATATACATATATGTGTATATATACATGTTTTAGAGTTCCTGGTGTATTGCAAATCTGCTTAATCTCAAAAACAAATTTATCCTCAGAACTATGTAGTCCCTCTCACTGTCTTCTGATGATATACCATTACTTCAATAATATTTCAGAAACTTTACAGCTGAGATGGAAAAAAACAACCTTTCTGAGAAGATCTGCCAGGTATTTGTGGTCTAACTTCACTTTGTGAGGGCATTTTGGGTCTTTCTTTGAATAGTTCTACAGCAGACACTGTAACACCTCCTTTTGAGAGAATCAAGAAGTGGCTCCTGGGAGGCAGAGGAAAGGGGATTGATGGTGTAGAAACAAGCAGAAATGTCAAAGGCAAGGAACAAAGGAGGAGATTTGGAAGGCTGTGATGGAGATTCAAACAAAAAGAGAAATGAAATAGCTCTAAGTCCCTGACACCCTGCACAGAGAGCCCAGGGATGCACATGAGAATAAGAGGCTACGGTCATGCCTATATACTCCTGGTGCAGAACAGCAGTCTGTTGATCCACCCAACGACTGAGATATCAACCTCTTTTCATTTTTATCTTTTTTCCTCGTTTTTTTAAAGTGGAAACTGAGATAAACTGTGAAGATATATTGATATGTTTTCAACAAACTCAGAATTCAGGCAAATCCTCCACTTCCAAAATGCGAAGGGCTTGACCCCGAAACTCCCACAATATCTTTCAAAATTAAAAATAATTTACTTATTTGGTATAAATTATTGGCAAATACCCATTTCATTTATTTAAATTATCATGTTGCTGCTTTTAGACAAACTAAAATCTAATTTTAAGATTCATTAAATTCATTTAAAAACTAGTGAAATAATTGTGAGCATGCACCTGGTAAAAGAGGTCTCGGAGGTAAAAAATTCATTCTTGGGTCATAAACATTCTCATGCTGTTATTATTGGCAGTAAGTTATGCCTTCATAGGTGAATTTCTAAAATAGTATTGAAAATGTCCTGTAATGAACAATGTTCTATGACATTCCAAAGTCAGAGTAAAGAATGTGATGGTTAATTGAATTACATATGTTTATTTCAACATTGAGGCTATAATTCAGCTTCATGCTCATGACCTTGTTGGAAAAAGAGGGCTTGCCAATGCCAGCTGTGCCTTTTTAATTTTCTGTATGCTCTGTCTCAACAGAAAATTGATAATGACTAATAGATTGCCTCTGCTCTCACTGTCCAGGGTGGTAACCACTATGGTCCTGGAGTTTAGATATATAAATGTAATAGGGAATTGGCCACTGAATTTAGACTTCAAGAAAATTTTTATCCATCTTCAAAATCAAATAAAATTGGCACTGAATTTTGATACTGGGCAAACTTGAACTACATTTGATGTCTTATTGACTGTCTTTTGTGAAATTCTCAATAACTAATTATCCTAAGGGCTTCTGGTACCTGTTGTAGTATCCAGTATTTAAAACAGGAGCTATATCAGCAACTGAAAACTGTGGAATGCGTTATTTAATTATGGCTGCATAATTTAACAAACAGCATAATTTAACCATTCCCACTTTCTAACATCCAAACAGCACTTACCAGGAACCTGAAGCATAAATGTTAGTGTTACTTCAAATTCACATAAGCTACACAGGCAGCAAAACACCTCTGTTTTTTTTTCTTCATTGACCACTAAGAACAAATAATGTTTATGTGGCCTCTGCACTGGATAAAAGCAGGTTTGGAAGCTCAGCACATTTTACTGATCAACTCTAGATGAGCTATGCAAATAAAAGATAAAGCTAGCATGCAAATGCTTAAACCCATTAAATGTCAACTGATTACCTCCTTGGAGATGAGTGTCTCATTTTCTGGAATAGGCACCATGGGATGACTGGGCTGTCGAGCCAAGATGTCACAGGTTGGCGAGAATGTGAGGTTAAAAACAGGAAAAAATAATTCATTAGCAGTTCAATTTCTATTTAAAATTAAAGCAAATACCCTCAGACATACAAAGGATAGCAAGGCAATGAGATCTCATTTGTGTTCAACAGACTCTTACTACTCCTTGTTGGGACGAAATCTATTTCAAGGTATTGTCTGTTTTCTGTTATATATATTCCCATAATTAAAAGGGTGGAAGGGATAAATCTCCTTTGAATTTCGAAGAGCCATCTCAAGTAAAAGTCACAGCAAAAGTACCTACTTTATGATACACTTAGTATGAGATAATGCACATAAAGTTATTTAAAACTGCAACCATACTTCTGTCACTTTGAATACCCGTCTTCTCATATCTCCTCCAAAAGAGCTTTCCTTAATCTGAAATTTCATAGATGTAAATCATACAAACATTTCACAAAAAAATGCTGTGTAACAGTAATTAGAATGTGCAGAAAACTGTTTTCGATCTTGGTAACTTTCCCGTGTTTTGAATATTATATATCTTGCATCTGAGTAATGAAGTTTGATGGCTGTGACTCAAGTGAAGAACCATACCAATTTCAGTGAGATTTTAATTAGAATGCAGGGAAATAGATCAGCTGCCTTATAAAGGCAATGTTAAGATCATAAGCTTGTGACATTTTCTTATAGGGTGACACAAAGACATCGCCTTTAAAGAAAAGGTTGCTGCAAATTTTGGGATTTGGGTATTTTAGAATTCTCCAAAAACAAGATTGGAAGAAGCCTGCTATTTTCAGGGTATCAAAGGCATTAATTTGTTTTGGCATTTAGATCAAATAGTAAATCAACAAATTGTGTGGCTTAAAAATATTGCTCTTCTAAGAAAATTGATTTTTACACTGTGCTTTTTGAGAAGCAAAACCGATCTGCTAAACAGGCCCTGTACACAAAGAAATATACTGAAGTGGAATACACTCTAATTTTCTGCAATTACTTTATGGATGTGCTATGTATTTCTCTCTTCCTTTATAAATTTGCCCTGATTCCTTTCCAGGGAAGAAGGAATCTACTTCAGCAACAACAGAAGTTTTGAACCATTTAACTTCTTTTTTCATTATTATTATTCCCAAACGTGAAAAGGCAAAGGAATAACTTTAGGCAACAAGTTTATTTATTTATTCAATAGATTTTCACAAAGGAATAAATTTAGGCAAAAGAAGGGTCAGAAAGGGATAAGGTGCCTAGACTCTCTCGGGGGCAACATCCCTCCCTCTGACGCTCATGTGGCTCCCAACATCAATCAGGTAGCTGCCAAGGCATCCCCCAGACCTCACACCACCCCCAGCTGCAGCACACACAGGAGGTGTTGGATGGTCTGCATGGACGACAGAAGTCCAGTTTCCAAACCCAACACCCCATGATTACCAAGGCTGGGCAATCCTTGATGATACACAGGTACAAAGTCCTAGCAACGCCTGTGGTATCCTGGCAAGTGTATTCCATTGAAACAACCCCAGAGCTGAGATATTCATTGCCTCATTAGAATGTGGCACGTCTGTATCCCAGCCAAAGTAAGGAGGGTCAACCACAAAGAGAAGGAGGAAAGTATTGTTCATATTCTCTTCACTTTCTGATGTACAGCTAAGCCCTCTGAGAAGAATTGTCCTCTACTCACAAGAAAGAAAAGTTCCCTGGGCAGGCAGTGATCTGAGAATGCAACAGCTCTTTTCCTCAAATTGCACAGAGAGAAAAATCAATGAAAAATGCACTTCTATTGTGTTATCTCATCCTGGCCTTTCTTGCCAAGTATTCATTTTCTGCCCTGTTAACCTGAAATGCCCCTCTGAGTCATGATTCTGCCTTACCCTTTTTCTTGAATATGCGGTCTCATGTCCCTCCTTAGACCTGAGAAAAGAAATTACCTTTTTTGGTCTAAGAAATATATTTCCTTCCCTTATTTTGATAGCACCCTCTTTTCAAACTAAAGAGCCAAAGTGTCTGACAGTCTCCATAGAGAGAAAAATTATTTCTATTTTCTGAGCAGACACTTAATATTGATTATTTTGGAGAGGCTTAATTGAAAGAAAGGAATTCACTAATTAATAATGAAGAAAAAATGTTAGTTAACAATATACAGTTCTCTCTGTTTCCACAAGGCTTCTTTGACCTAAAACTGTTGAAGTTATCACAGAAGAGTCTATACATTCTACTCGTCAGGTGAGTCTAGACTTAAGGAAGTCACATATGGCTCATTTATAAAGAATTTTAAGTAGTACTTTAGTGAATATGGAACACATAAGCCTAGTGCTGAACCCTTTTTCTGCTGAAATAACAGAATCACACAGAATCACAGAATCACACTTAGTCTTGCAGGTCCCTGAAAAGAAGGTGTTGGGTTCTTCCCTGGAATCATACAATTCTGCCTCTGGCAACTGCAAAGGAAACAAATGCCTTGGCTGGGTGACTTCATCCTAAAGAGCTGGAGGCCAATTATCTGTGTTATTTCCATCGAGTGTCAGTGCAAACCAAAATGTGTCTGGCTTGCTGTAGAAAATGTCCCATACCTGTCCTGAGTTTAACCAAGAGTCTACTGAGTCTTATTCTTTCCTTCCTGAGTTGTCCTTAAAAATATGATTTTTTGGTGTGCTGGAATGCACACCACACAGACTTGAAAGTACCAGAACATGAAGTAGGCAGAATGAGGCTGGATTGGCCCTTTCTTAGTAGACATTGTCTGGCTACCACCCCTCAGAGTCATATAGGAATGTGCTTGTGTCCACCAGACCTGCAGTGTGAATGCAACTAGGACTTCGTACTTTTTATGGATGTGTAGTCTCAGTGAGACCTCATCAAACTCTGTCACTGGCATTCTTTCATCTTCAGGTCAAAGTAGCTGGCAAGAAGCCCTACCTCCCATGCAAATGTGAAAAGATTGTGTCTGTT
This sequence comes from Ifrita kowaldi, assembly GCA_013398055.1. Taxonomy (NCBI): domain Eukaryota; kingdom Metazoa; phylum Chordata; class Aves; order Passeriformes; family Cinclosomatidae; genus Ifrita; species Ifrita kowaldi. The sequence continues at coordinate 277,043 of VZRS01011873.1, forward strand.
GATGATGGGACATGAAAATTGCTTTTATAATTTCTACTCTTGTTTTCTTTGACAAAGGAAAAGTTTCAAAATTCTGCATTATTCTTGCAAGGTTAATCAATAATATTTAACTTCTCCAGACGTTACTCAGATTTCTCGTAATGTGACATTTTTGTTTTATTATTTCTAAGAACAATGGAAGAACAAACTAGACAAATCTGCGTTTGTGGCTGCAAAATTATACTTAGGAGAGCAGAGTATATTTACAATATGTAAGTATTAGCAGCATGTAACTTCAAAGAGAAATTATATACCTGCCCAAAATAACCTCTTACAGACTTAGACAAGGCTTGGAAAGAGGTGGTTATATAATATCTTCATTAGACCTTTGCTCATTTAGTTCTGTAATCAGCAAGACATATTTGCCTTTAAAAGGTCAGTTGATCTTTATTGTGCTATGAATCACAGCTGCCTCTGAACTAATATAAAGCTTTCTGAATTGTTCTCAGTGTAAGACATTTTTCATAAATCTAAGTCGCTCTCTAGAGGGTCTGCAACCTTTGCTAATTGAGGCGCCGGTTTAAAACTGGAACCAGTGAGAGATAACATACATAAGAAATAAGAATATTTCAACTATAGTTACCAGAGAACATTCACATTTACACTACTATGTCAAGTCTTTAATCACCTTTGAAAATAAATTAGGTACTCTAGACCCTTATTAAACACAGACACATGCTTTCACAATAGGAAAAATGACTGATTTCTCAAAGACTAAAAACATTTATTTAAACACGCACAACAAACAAACATTTTTATAAAACAGTTTTGTCTCTTCACTTTATCTGAGTGATAATGAACATGAAATACTCAGTACCAATAAATGGTAAAACACCCACAGCAGCAGAGCAAGGACTACTTTCAACTGAGGGTAAAGAAAAAAATATAATGTAAAGGGGCAATTTATGACTCTAATGTCTCTAGTCTCTTTGAAATGATACAGTATAAAATCTATTTCAAAGATTCAGCACCGAATTCTTTTGCATCTTGTACCTCTATGGAAAGGAAAAGTAAAGTAGAAACAGCGATCACAATACAGATTTACAACGTGCCTTCAGATTTACGCAGTAAAACATCCTGACAGACTTGCAAATCCTTATTATACACTACTGTAGCTGTGCATTTTTATTTTGAAGATTTCAAAACTCTTTCCAGGTACTGATGAATACCTGCAAAAAAGAAACAACTCTCACCCAAACATGGTTTCCTGACAGGTCCTTACCAGACACAGGCCTAAAGGACACCAGACTGTGGTGAGACTGAGAGATTTGAATTTAAACAGAATGAATCGTAGAACCATAGAAAAGTTTGGGCTGGAAGGGACCTTAAAAAACACCTAGTTCTGACCCTTTTGCCATGGGCAGAAACACCTTCTACTAAACCAGCTTGCTGAAATCTCCAGCCAGCCTGGCCTTGGACACTTCCAGGGATGGGGCATCCACAGTTTCTCTGGGCAGCCCAATACCAGAGAATACCAGGGGCTGGAAGAGTTGCCGGGCTTTGCCGTAAGGATTCCTTGTCTATAAGTGGAGTGGGAGGGATATGCATGCAAGCTCAGCAATGCATCAATTTTCCTTGGGCTGCTTTTTCCCAGACCAAGTTTAACTTCACATGCAGGGCCAGTCTACAATGGATTTGACTGAGGATTTTCTGCCAAAATTATTTTTCAATGAAAAATAGTAGCAACAAAAAAAATTAAGCTTTCTGCAAAATATTTTGATTTCTCTTGCAAAATTTTGCTAGTAATTTAGAAAATTAAAATGAAGTATTCAATTGCAAGAAAACCCATCTGTAACTAGAATATTGTGTTGTCTGTCTTTGGATCACTTCCATAAAATATTAAAATGCATTTCACTATCCACTTTGTGCCAGTCATGTTAAGAGCCTCTATATTCTGCTGTGGGCTAATGAAGTGCTGCACTTCCTTGCAGGGCTGATTTCCCTATTGGGGATTACAGGAGCTAGTGGCCAGCAAGGATTTCAGACCCATAATGAGGACTTGTGGCATGAGAACCACAACCTACACATTCATAGGGTAAGGCAGCAGAGACAAATCTCTTCCAATCACATCGATTAGAACTATCTGCTTTGAGTAAGTTCATGTAACCCAAAGGATGCATATTGGTTTTTGGAGTATTTAAATGTTTTCAAAATTTAATCTGTATTGGAAAGAAAATGTCATGATTTCCAACAACACAAGTATTTGAAATTTCCCTCAGCATATTGACTGGAAACTATTTATGGACTCAGGGAAATTTAGTCATTCCTTAGAATTGATGATATTTCCTGGCCCAAGGAAGGGGCTCATTTCTCATTGAATGAAAACATCCAAAGAACTCTAACTGCTTTCCAGGTGCCACTGTGAAATGAACTGCATTTAATTTTCAGAGCTGACTTTCCCCCACATATTTTCTTACCAGATTACCTGTGAAACTGGAAAAGCCCTGTTTTCTGAGCAAGTTTCTGATGCAAGAGAGATCTTTACCTTAGCTACTTTAAATCCAAACCAGAAACTTTGAATGAATCTTCAAGAGTGCACATCTGTAATTGCCACCTATTATATAAAAATTTGCATTAAGATCATATTCTGCCCATAACTACTAAAATTATAGCCAGTGTTTAACTGAGAAAAAGAGAAAGCTAGTTCACAACATCTCTGTCAATCAGTAAATACTGACTTATTGAATTCAAGCTCTGAGTACATCCTTGGAATTTCACCAGAACTAGTTATATTTTATGCCTTTATCTAACATAACTAAAATTGGAGTGAATTAAGACCATGTTTCAGGGTATACATTATACAAATATTTGCAATAAAAGTTCAGCAAACTCTAATTTGCCCTTTAAAATATAAAGTTTCCAAAGGTCTATTAGCTAACTGTTTACTTTTTCGTGATACCTGAGTAGTATTTTTAAAAATCTAAAAAAGCAGTGGGAAATTGCATAGAAACATCTGTATTCCATGAGGCCTAAGATATAAACTTCTATTTAGAGCTGGGTGTTTTGGGATAGTTTCCATCAATTATGATTTTCTTTTTTCCTTCAGACCTTCTTTTTCACTATATACAATAAAAAGTGTGCAAGGATAATTTTTGTTTCTCATACAGGTTTCACACATGCCAAAACTTGTTTGATATTCTTCACTCATTTACATATTTCTACTAATGCTATAATGACAGCCTTTACCTCTGGGTTGCTTCTGTTCTGAGAAGCAAGTTGCTAGCTAGGGCCAGAATTTCTATTATGTTTGGGAATGTTTATTGTATAAAAAATGTCTGACTGAAATCCACTATGCAGAAGACTAGATGCCATCACCCCTGAAAGCCAGATACAAGGATGAACTCCAATTTTTTTTACATAGAGACTTATTTGATGCTTAAGACTGGTTTAATCTGTCCCAGCAGAGACAGCCTGTATAAAAGAAAAGGCAGAAGGAAACAGAGGTGGCTGTGACTATGTTCCAAGAGGAAACTTGAACACTCCTGGATGTGTTCACTGGGAAGCACATTTTGGTTTCTAAGCATACAAAGTGTCTGCTGGGGCTTGATCCCTTGCGTTGTGCACGTTTTCTAAATGAACAGAAGCGCACCAAAGAAATGCCAGGGTCCTACCATCAACAGCTTCTCCTACTGGAAATAGGACAGAAAGGCTCTCAAACTTGTCTAACTACCCAGGCCAAAAGCAGTGACACAGTAATCAATTCCTTTCTCTTTCTTTGGAAGAGATGTCTCCAGAGAAATGGGTAGCAGAGTTCATTCCAGGTGGTGCCAGACTCAGGACACCTCCATGTTAAGGGCATGTTCCTGGGTCTCCTGTTGAGCCTAAGATACCTTCTGTTGCTAATTAAATGGCCTTGAAGAAAGCAATTGATTATATTTAGAAAATTATGAGCTTTCTAAAAAGGGATTCAAGAGAAACGCTTTTCTTTACAGATAGGCTGAGCAGGAACTCCACACATATTTTCTGTAGGCATTATCAAACTAAGTCAAATGTGATAGAAATGTCATCTAAATATGATATCATTAAAATAAATCATTAAGCCCAAGAAATGCCATAAAATAATATACAAAGAAGACACAGCAATATTAAGCATTAATATTTTCCCAACAGGGAGGTCCAATTTGTAGCACAGCACTAATGAACTGGCTTGTTTACCTCTGCTATCTTTTTCTACACCAATGCAATTTTTCTGGATCACAGATAGTGGATTGATCAACCACAATACACCTAAACAAGTGCAACATTTAAATATCAAAGTTCAAAAGAGAGAAAGAAACTGTCTTCTAGAAAATAAAAGCTGCTGGGATGATGTCTGGGAGAAAAGTGCTTTTCCATGGCAACCTTGAAAGGCTACTGTATTCACAGAATGTCAATTCCCACCATGCTACTATTAATCAAATACAAACTCCAATGAGTAGGAGATTGGATGATGAAGTAAACACCACTGATTTCATTTAAAAAATAATAAAGATTCCCTTTAAATATTCTGCTTACCTCTGAGCCTGGAGACCTGTAAGTGATTATGAAAAGTTGACACTTTCAGCATGACTACATTTAGTGATTTCAAGAAAATTCCATTTAGGCTCAGGAAAAAAATTAAATTGGCTTAGCGCAAAGTTGGACATTAAAGAAAACTTGTCCTCTGCTACTGTTGTAAGTAATGCCTGACCAGACAGAAATGGTAATTTTTTAACATTTCTCACACCTCTTGCAAAAAGACAGTTCCCTCCAATCCATTTTCAAAGGCTGTGCTGCTAAATATTTAACAAACAGGGAGATTTTCATAGGGGTGTTCATAAATCGTGTATTCTGCTGACAGAAAGAAAAGGCAGTTTGAAAGTCTCTAGGGACTTAGAAGCTGAGGGAGATACACCCAGTTATTTCTTGCCTCTTTGCTTGGGCAGGTCATTCCTTTCTCCTTCAAAACGATAGTTGGTTTTCTAAAATCTGGTGCTCTCTGCCCTGACAGATAGTTACATCGACCATGCCTCCTGTAAATCATAGAATCATAGGACAGCACAGACTGGAAGGGCCCAGACATTTGAGGGAAAGAGAGCCTAGGTGAGGTTACCTAGCACCCTGTCCAAACACATCTAGAAAACCACCTGTGGCGGGGACTCTACCCCATCCTTAGGGAGCTTGTTCCAGTGACAGGTCCCTCTCACTATAAAAAAAAGTCTTTTGTATAACAAGATGAAACCTCTCCTACTGCTAGTTGAACCTATTGTCCCTTGTCTGCTCCATGTGGCTCCATGAGAAGAGAAAGCCTCTGTCCTCTCTATACCTATTTTTTAATACTGGGATCTCGTGAGGAGGTCCTCCCTGAGCATTCTCTTCTCCAGGAAGAAAAGACCTAACTCCTTCAGTCTTTCCTCATAGGACAGGTTCTTCTTCTCAGCCCTTTGATCATATTTGGACCTTCTTTGGACTCTCACCAGCCTGTCTGCATCTTTTTTGAATTGTGGCGACCAGAACTGGACACAGTATCCCAGGTGCAGGGTTGTGCTCTTCCACCCTACACAGTTCCCCCTGAAAGGCTGGAGGGATTCCCATCAGAAGAATGCTTTGGAGTAAACTACACGTAAACTAGAGCTACATGTTTCCTCAGGCTCTCCACCACTGCAATACTTCTATATTAGTCCTTTTTCCTGAGTTGTTTTGTTGCAACCGAAAGGTAAAGGAGCTTTCTTAATAATAAAACTTTTAATTCATATGTTTATTCAAGTCCAAGGAGTTTAAATAAGAGCAGCAGCACCTGGTGGCTGGGCAACAGAGGGGGGAAGAAGGGGGCAAGAGAGATAACAAAGCAAGTAGGCACAGAATCAGCTCACTTAAATGGGCAACATTTTTATTCCAGAAGCAGCCTGTTCACAGATGTGAGGAGAGAGACACAATACCTTGGTTCCCACTGCCTCCTCCTATCAAAGCTTAAAACCACATAGTGAAATTATTTGAGACACAGGTTATGGATTTCATCAATTTCAACAGTATTAATCCACAAAAATTGCCAGGTCTATCTTTCAGCTTCATCTCTGTAATTTCATCATCTATAGAGATTCAGGTACTTCAAAAAAACCAATCTGGCACCAAGTCAAGCCTGCCTAAACAACACCACAGTGCCCTTTCAATAAGCATTTCAGATCAAGACAGCTGATATTATCTTAGACCCCAAGGCAACAAATTAAATGATCCTGGTTTTAGGACCTCACCATATCCAGTCTCCCTAATGTAAGACACAGGTGATCATTCTGGTTGTTTCCATTTCCCATTTCTGAGGGAACACTTGTTTAAGGTATTTTTTTAACGAAAGTGCAGGTGGAGAATACCTTCTGTGACCTCCTGTCCCTTTTCAATACTATATTTGTAACAAATTAAGAATGGTTATAAGAATTTATAGCAGCAGGTTTTGCCCTCTAGTGGAAGGTGAAGCAAAACACAACGTATAATTAGAAACATAGCATTCATAGACTGACCATGTGGAGACTGAACACGTGTTCACTGGCTGGAGAGACTGCAAGTGAGCCACTGCATATTATTCCTTATCCTAAGGGATGAGAAGTGGAGAGGGGAAGGTCCAAGGAATTTACAGAGAAAATAGTCCAGGTTTAGTAGAGAATAGAAAGAAATTCCCATGCTGTCAGGATGTTGTTTACAGAATTGGTCTAACTCTTTGAAATTTCGACACTTTTACTGTGTCTGCTGTGCTATGTTTTCAGCTACTGCAAGTATTTATGACAATAAATTAAATAATTTCTTTTTAAATACATTAATATCTCAGAATTTAGTTGGGTGGTACAGGAAATAACAGGCAGATATTGTTAGCAATTTTATCAGCATATACCGATTCAAATGTTAAATATTGATATGTAAACAAAATCGAAATTAGTCTTCCTTTGATTATCAAAGAAAGTTAATATTATAGACCAAAACAGAAGCAATAAAAAATTCTAACTGATGAATATTTGCTTTTGGGGTGAAAAAATCTCTGTTTGTATTAAAATAGCCCAGTATTGCCATCTGATTATTCTATTTCCCAAAGAACAGCTGACATGATATACCAAAAAAGTACACTGTCTTAGTTATCTTCAGACACCTTTTTCCTGACTTATTCACTTTTCTATTCAAATTTCTAAATTTTTAGCATTGTTTTCATTAGCAACAGAAAATACCCATTTTCATTATTAAAAAATGGCTTTAGTGGTCCTATGAACTATTTGTTTGTTCATGTGAATGCCTTCAATGAACCAGGAAACTTGTCAAAAATATTTGATTGTAAAATCTTTTCTGCCTAAGTAAACATGACAGTCCAGTTCAGTAAAAATTTAAACAGAACTTTTGTTCTGTTTAAACCAGATTCTCAGATATGAGAAGGTGCTTTTGCTCAGGATGTCTCAAAGACAGAAAGGAAGCTCAATTTTAGTTTTATTTCTAGTTCATCCTCATAAGTGGGTGAAATGGTAAATTCTATAAATCCCACAGGATGGAGGGGCTGATATCAAACACTACTGACATTGCCTGTTACCATAAATTATGCTTCTATTATGGGGAGAGAATGGCATTTCCAGGTATTTCTTTGGAGTCTGACAGCTGATCAACATGTATTCTCTGCAGAGATGATACATCTTTCCAAAGCAGTCTTGACTCCCTGTCAAGTGTGCCCGAAACTAGTGACACATATTTCACCCTGGGACTTCCCCTGAAGAGGAAACCATGACATGGCCTAAAGAAACAGCACATAATGCCTATGTTTTAACCTCTTGCATCCCAAACAAGGCACGCTGTACATCTGAGTGGGTTAATCTCTCCTTGCAACAAGGTTTGATCACTTGCAGCCAGATTCTGTGTTAGGAAAAGAGGATATTGAAGGGATGCATCTGAGAGGTTCCAAACAGCATCTTTTATGAACTTCCACAACTGATGCAGGGCTCTCTTGAGGTACTGTAAATACCTCGTGCCAGCTGCTCTTCAAAAAGACTTCAGTTAAGGCACAGAACACAATTTTCACCTTACAAAGCTCATTAGACAGACCTGTTACCCACACACCTTGGACTACAGAGATTTTTGTCTAACTTCTCCAATGCTCTTTCAAAGAAGGCAAAAATGTCAGCAATAATAGCACTCACTTTGTACTGGCAAGAGACAGCTGCTTGTCAGGATGACAGATAGAGCCGCTGGAAAAGTCTGTATTTCCCTCAGGTTAGCCTCCCTTCACTCAATCACCAAGAAAAAAAGAAATATCCCACTACTTTAGTGTGGGTAAGTGTTAAAACTAATGTGAGCATGAGGGATGAAATAGATTATTCCTGCTTTAAAGAAGAAATAGCTTGAATGAAGAGTGCTCTGTCCTAGCTGGTCTAGAGGAAGCACTGTGTCAAAGAAAGGAAAAGCTGTAATATTTCCAGGGACACTGGACACACAGGCTCATCTGAGATACATCTCCCATAGCACTTGCCAGCACTGAATCCTAATGACTCAGCTGAATTCTGCCTAGAATTAAAAGGATAACAGCCTACAAAGCTCTTGAATCACACCACACTTGATGCTCTCCTTATTGTACAAAGGGTTGTGTCGGTAAGGGCTATAAGGATTCTCATGAGCATCACACATGATGGAGGACAAGTGGCTGAAAGGTCCAGAGTTTGGACAGCCGGTGAGGGAGATGGATGGAGGATGCTAAGGGGACTTAGTTGGAGGGATCAGTTTAGTTGGATACAGAGAGTGTAGGAGAGCAATCTCCTAAGAAAAAAAGAGGAAAGTAAACAGAAACAGATTAATGGGTGCAAAAAAAGTAGTTTGGGCAGAAAGCAAAGTGCTTGTCTTTCACCTTTTTATGTTTCATGGGTCTTGATGGTTAACCAGGAAAGGTACTCAACTTTAATGTCAATACAACTGATTTACACTATGCATTTTCATCGGCATGAAAGTGCACGCACAAAAACCTGCAGTAGATGTCCCATTAAACCAGTTGTACTTATACTGGGGTCCAGTGCATCTCCCTCCTGCAGCTCAACTGGTGCTCAAGTGACAGAAAAGGAAATCCCTGAAGGATCCTGTGCTAGGATAAAATGGTCATGTTGGGGGGATTTAATGAGGCAGTGGGCTGGGAACAAAGCCAATGTAAAAACAGTGTCTGAGAGGTACAAGAGAAGGCTGTATCTGTGTATGAGCAGGAGCACTCCAGGGTTTTTAACAAGACTTTTGGGACATTGAAGAGTTAAACCAGTGAAGGCGCATACACAATATTTTTTGTTGCTCTAAGTTGTCAGTAGTTAATAGTGTTTCTGGTTAAGAAACATGCTCTTTTTGCACCTAAAGGACAAAATCCTTTTTAAAAAGAGATTTTCAATAGATTTGGGATAGAGTCAAGGAGGCTTACCCAGGTTTTGGCACACATCTTGCACTTAGATTTTGTCAAGGCTGTTGAGACGATACATCCTGGATTCTCACCCAGTTGGCTGGCTGTCTAGACCAGAAACTCCCCTGTGCTGTGCCTTTGAGCTCAAAAACCAGAAAATTTGTGACAAGAGCTGTGATTAGTTCCAGCAGAAGCTAATGCATTGCCCACCAAAAGAGTGAGCATGAGCAAGCAACGCAGCCACTTCACACCAGCCTTGCCTCCTGCCGAGCCTCTTCAGAGGCACCAGTCCTGCTTCTATTAACGATAAACCTCAGCAAACTGGTTGTACAAGTTCACACCAAGTGTAGCTAATATCTCTTTAGTTCATCCTTATCTTTCTCCTTCCCTTGCCCAAAGTAATTTCTTTTTTAAATTACTAAGGGGTCTGTGAACATTTTTGCTAATAAATATTTGCAAGGACACGAATTCTGTAACATTCGTTATGAGTCATTTCATATAATTATGCAACAAAATGCTTAATCTTCGTCCAAAAAAGATTTTGTTTCCCCAATTTCAAATTAAAATCTTCATAAAGCTGTCATGTCAGCACTGCTCAGGAGTTATATCCACTTCCAGTGTATTTCATGGTTCTTTTTTGAATGAAGTGGAACATACGTACAAAATTCCTGGAATGTTACTGAAATGTACTAAGAGGAAAAAAATTCTTTCTCATGATGGAAAAAATACAATCTCCAGTAAAAGCATCTAAAAATGTGGGAAGCTTAATACTGTTGGATTGGAACCTCAAAAATATTATACTCTGTCTGTAAAAAGTGTTTGAGGGGTGAATATCCCCAAGATAACAGTAATAGCAGTGGTATATGCCCTCAGGAAAAAAAAAAAAAAGGTGGCAGCATATGCTAACATGAAAAAAAAGAAAAACAAAATAAATTGGGATTTTTCCTTGGTTTATAAATTTTATTGGCACATGAGTAAATCTATGTACACTGTACCCAGAACACAGATGAAGAAAGATAATTGTGAGCTGAACTACATCCTTTCCAGATGATCTTTACTAATTTAGATTTTTTTTTTCCTCTATTAATTACTTTGGATTATTTGTATGAGATCATCTACCTGTTTAAGGAAAAATTACCATTTATTTTTAAGGGAAATGGACCTTTTCCACAAAGGGACATTTCTTAACAAAATGAAAAGCAAACAAGCTACTCTCTGGTGTGCAGAAAACACTGTGTGTTCAACAGAGGGATGTGAAGCTGAAGGTCAGCACTTACAGCTGGCTGCATCATTATGTCTCAAACTGAATGTCACCCACATAGTCACCAGTGCTCAGTGTCACACTGAAAGGTTTGGCAGGGCAGAGAGTTACTGCAGAGGTCTAAGAAAAATTGAAAGAGATAAATTAATAAAGCTGATGCCATCTGGAATCTCATCCACTCTCTACCCTCCTTGAAGATGCAGTCTGAAGGGGTCTGTCCTTTCAAGATGGGCTACGTGAAGGAGAGGCAGCAGCGTTAGAGAGGTTGTTGTTGGCAACGGAATTAGAAAGAAAGGAAAAAAAAACTCAGAGAAAGGGAGAGAATAGAAATGTAAGAGCTGAATCTCCCAGCATGACTGGGAAAATCTTCAAAGAAAAGCAGGGAAAATCAGTAACAGTATGAGCACTTTTGCCCACAGCCATAGTCAATGCCTGGTAAGTTCTGATCTGAGGACAAGTGGATTAGCACTGGCTCTTCCACAAGGAGCAGAATGCCTAGCTCCCAGTCTCCTAGTTTTAATTCCCAGCTCTTATATCCAGTGAAAGCAGTAAATTTACCCAATTTGGGGGAGATATTGGTAGGAACAACTCCCTCTCTTTGGAAGTCAGCCACCGTGCAGCCAAAAATGCTTTTACTGAGAGCAGGTGAAGGGGGAAAATGAGTCTTTAGTCTTTACGGGCTAAAAACCCCCATGGTTAGAGACAGCCAGCGCAATTTTCAAGCTGTTGTCTTGGCACCAAGCCCAGTTCCAGAGTCAGTGCTGCAGCCCTTCTACAGGCACTAAAACCCCTCAGGAAAGTTTCACAGATGATGCAAGATTGTGAACATCCTCACTTGGGCATCCAAGTCTCCTCCACCCACAGGGGACATAATATCAGCACCATGAACCTATTCTGGGAGGCAGGAGCTGAAATTAAGAGCATGTACTGTCTTGTTCAGCACTTTAGTGTTTTCCCTAGATCCGCATATTATTGTACTATTAATTTTTCTATGAGACAAGCACTACAATCACACAGCCATTTCTCCCACAAACAAAACCAGTTTCTATTAAGTGAATCCATCTGAATACAAGTCACTACTTCTTTTTTCAGAACAAAGATGTCTTAATAGAAATCTTCTAAAATAACAAGTATTTTACAGCAACTTGTAGTATTACTTAGCTTAGGACAAAAATACCAATTTATCAGTACTATAAGGCATATGACATAATTCTTTTAAATAAAGGAAGCAAAACTGAACCTATTAATTGTGAAATTAACTTTTCCATCTATTAAAGACAGTGCAGTATTTGTTTTGTTCATTTTAATGTGTAGCTTTTATATAAAATACTTTCACCTTCTGTTGTAACAACAACATTGGACTTATTATGCTGCCAGTATTTCAGTAATATGTGCCACAAGTAATTTATAAAATGTAAGTTGATTGGTTTCCACAGTTAGCTCCAAATGTCATAATGCTTCAAGCTCTGGCAATAACCCCAGGTTTGTATTTGCCTGAAAAGATGAAGTTTGGTGATTACAGAATTCTTTGATCAGTAAAACTATAGCCAGCATAATCAGTGTCCAGCCCTGATGACAGGAAGGTCTGAGCTGCCCCTGTCTTTGCATGAAGGCTCTGCTGAGGCAGCCTAGGGCAGAAGCTCTCTGGGAACAGCTCCAGATAACTCTCCTGCTCTTTCATTCCAGGCAAATGGCAGCACAGTACCTTGGCATCAGAAGATTTTCAGTAAGTTAAAGCATGAATAACTCACTATCAACTCACCTGTAGGCACTGAACTCAAATATTCACTGTCAACCTCAAAAGTTCAAACTCAAATTGTAAATCACTATTTTTATTCATTTTTCTTATATTTTATGTAAACTCCACATTCTGTAGAAACCTTCTGATGCTACCCATATGTGTTGCTGGAATCCACTCATACCACAATTATTTTCCTCTGCACTGTTGCAGTACTCATGAGAAATTCTTGGATTTTTCTACATCAAGTCAGAGCTATGGAGAGGAATGGAAAGAGCTAAAATTGAAATATTAATTAAATTCTGTTTTAAAAGGAAGAAGAGAGATCTACCATTGCTAAAATCTCTAATGTGACTAGAGAGGCATAGGAGTAAGAGAAATTCAATTAGTAAGGTACTTTATTCACATCGTGTCTGACACGAGGACTATTGGCTTCATCTTACTTCCCTCCAGACAGAAGATTCAGAACGTACTGGATAGGATAATAACAAACTCCTACAGGGACATTCAGATTATGTATCATCTTTAAGGTTTGTTTCCCAAGTAATGCACACAAACACAAATGCATGAGAAAAGGCTGTCACAGCCATTTATCTGGATTTGCTCTGAGATAATGCCTCAAACATATCAGCAAAGTTCAAGATGTATTTTTGCAAAGTGATCCTATGGCTTCATGCAGAGAGCTGTGGGAGGAGACAGCGTCTTTGCTGTCCCACGGGCTGCCCATTAATGCCCATCACACGTGGTAGAACTGTACCCTCAGTCTGTGGAGGGACATGGGCCTGGGAGAGCTATGGACAGGAAGTGACACAGAAACACAGTGGGGCTCCTCTGCAGTCTCCCTTGGAGAGGAAGGCGTGAACCTTGCCCGGTCATTGGTGTCATTTCTCTTCAGAGAGGATTCAGGTCTGGGCCCCAGATGAAGGAAGCACTTTCTAGTAGATACGATCTAGACATCTCTTTGACAAGGAAGCACAGGATTTCAACCCTCTCTTTTAAAATGTTTCTCACACACTTCATAAAAAGGTCCTCTCCTCAACATACAGGTTTTTACATCACCAGAAAAAAAATGGCCCTGTAGAAAGCCCAGCTGCCCATCTCAGCTTGAAGACTTTCCTTTAGGAGCCAGGTGCCCCTTGGGGAATCATCTAACTTCGCACAAAAAGTGAAGGGACCAGGACAAAATAAGGATCTATGTTTATTCCTTCATCTTTAAGGAAACTAGCGGAGGCTACAAAATCCTTCGGAGTGAGAGCTACTCACCTGCTCAATATTTTGATCACTGATTTCTTCAAGGTACTTTTTAAAAGGATTGGGTTGATAGGGTTCCTCCTTTTGCTGTGTACTCTTTCCTTTCACCAGCACAGGACGAATGACACCAGGTTTTGTCTTGACCCATAGCACACCCAGGAGAAAAGAGATGGAAGAAGAATAACATAAAATACTTTACAATTTACAGACTATTTGTTAAACAAGTTAATGCCAGTGGGGCTGTACTGACTATATTTTTAAAAATTTTATTAATGACATATTTCACCACCAAAATTATTCAGGTGTCATGCTGCCTGGGATACTTCTAATACAGATTGTGGACAAAAGTGGCAAGAGCTGCTTTTAGGCACGGAACTTCATCATTGGCATGTGTTTATTACTGACAAAAAGTAGCTACTGAGCTGTCAGACCATGATTTGTGGGTTTTGCTGGCTGTTTTTTTCTGGCTGTTCAGCTGCAGCTTGATAAGTTCAAGTCACGCTTCATGCACAGCCACACATCTGCTTTCACACTGGGCTCCTCAAAAGAGTAGCTGTGAAACAAGGAAGGACAACCCGTGATGCTGTTAACTTACTCCCAGGCAGAAGCATCTTAGGAAAAATCTTTCTGGGGAATAATATCAGTGATTGCATGCTGGATTTTATAGAGACAGAGTTACTGAATCCCGTAGATGGGAAAAGACCCTTTCAGTCATTGAGTCCAACCATAAAACTAATAGTGCCAAGTTCACAACTAAACCTTGTACCTGAGCACTCCATCTAAACTACGCATTAAAGGTATCTTTTAAATACTTGCAGAATATTATGTCCAATGAGTGGAAATTTTAAGACAGAATACAGAAAGTGGAGACATACTATCAATTTCAGGTACTATAAATGATACAAATGTAGAATAGAATCGTTTAGATTGGAAAAGGCCTCTAAGATAATCGAGTCCCACCGTTGACCTACCACTGCCAAGTCCACCAGTAAATTATATCACTAAGAGCCACATCTACACATCTTTTAAATACCTCTATGGATGGTGATTCAACCACTTCCCTGGGCAGCCTTAAGAAATTTTTCCTAATGTTCAGTATAAACCTTCCCTGACACGACTTGAGGTCATTTCCTCTTGTCCTATCCCTACCTCACTACAACCTCCTTTCAGGCAGTTGTAGAGAGTGATAATGTCTCCCCTGACCTTCCTTTTCTCCTGGCTAAACAATCCCAGCTCCCTTAGCCCCTCCCCACAGGACTTGCTCCAGACTCTTCACCAGCTCCATTGCCCTTCTCTGGACTCACTCCAGCCCCTCAATGTCTTTCTTGTAGTAAGGGGCCTAGAAATGGACACAGGATTTGAGGTGACACAGGATTTCCACTGGCATCACCAGTGCTGAGTACAGAGGGACAATCACTGCCCTGGTCCTGCTGGCCACACTACTGCAGATACAGGCCAGATGCCACTGGCCTTCTTGGCCACCTGGGCACACACTGGATCATGTTCAGCTGCTGTTGACCAGCACCCCCAGGGCTTTTCCCACTGGGCAGATTTCCAACCACTCTGCCCCCAGCCTGCAGCACTGCCTGGGGTTGTTGTGACCCAAGTGCAGGACCCAGCACTTGACTTTGTTGAACCTCATACAGTTGGCCTCAGCCCATTGATCCAGCCTGTGCAGATCCCTCTGCAGAGCCTTCCTACCCAGAATATCAACGCTCAACTTGCAAACCGGCTGAGGGTGCTGGTTTAAATCCTCTCATACAGATCATCAATAAAGATACTAAGCAGAACAGGCTTCAGTACTGGGCCTTGGGGAACACCCCTTGTGACCAGCCACCAGCCAAGTTTAACTCCATTCACCACCACTCTCTGAGCCTGGCCATCCAGGCAGTTTTTCACTCCAGCTCCCTCTGAGGTTCCCCCAGCTTGGGAAGCCCCTCTGTGCACACCACTGGAGCACTCCACTGCCGATCATGCCAGCACCAGAGCCATTCGCCTCAGTGACAGACTGACAGTATCTTCAAGCATTCAGTTGGAAAAGTACAATTTTAGAGAATCTGATCAGCATGGATACGTGATACCCATCATTTCAGAAAATTGGATTATTTGACCAAGAAAAAATTCCTTAGTGAGCAAGCAGTCAACCAAAAAATTTGACTATTAACTTCTCAATTTAGTATATCTGTGAGTTTTTTGAATACTTACAGTAAAATCTGACAAGATGGATTGTGGCATAAACTCTAAATGGAGGCTAAGGGATAATTGTAAAATAGACTTGTTCAGTGAGCCAAGAAAAGGAAGAAAAAGTATACTTTCTCATTGGAATTTTAGTAGCCAAGTGTTCGAAGGTCTGTGATTGAATTTAAACTTTTAAATGAGTCAGTTGTATTCTTCTCTGTTACGACTAACCCATAGAAAATGAGTGGTCTCTGTCACAACTTATATAGGTAACAACAGGACTGCCACTGAGCTCCTTCTGTGGTTGCAGCACAGAGGTGCAGCTTGCCCAGCTGGGACTGAGGAATAGGTTTTGTCACAGCTCCCCATCGTCAATATCCAGCTGGGTATAAAAATGCAGAGAAGAGACTTGATTCACTATTCGATTATTTATAAAATAAATATGTATACGTAATAACACCATGCTGTCTATTTATAAGAGCAATACACTTCAGGAGTCAGTCTGGAAAGTAAAGAAGCTTACTATGAAAGTAAGCTTAAAATGATGCAGCTAAGATCGCTGGATGTAGCATGTAAACTGAGTCATGGATCACCTTAAAACAAGATCTGCAGGCAAGTCCAGCAAGGAGGGTGGCCATGCAAGGACAAGGCAAGAGCAGTCTCCATTGGAGGGGAGGGTGCAGAGGGTGTTTTGTGCTCTGCTTCTGCCCTGGGAAAGAACACAGCAGAGCCCAGGGTCTGAGGTGAAGGCAGCAGAGGCAGGCAGGAGCACAATGCACCTGGGAAGAGCAAGGCCCAGGGAGCAAAATATCTTCCCTTCGATTTGTGTTTTATCCTCTCCCTCTTCTCCACACATTGGGGCCCTTTCATTTGTCTCATCAAATAAGAAAAATATTCAACTGAAAGCAAAATATCAGCTGTGAAGTGATAGTAATTTTTTTTAAAGAGTAGTAACTGTCAAGCTGCATCAAAAACATTTTCATTACAAAGATCAACTTTCTGAAAGATGCAGCGCTCATTTAATGAATTTATAGTTCATTACTATATCTTTGTATGATTCACCAAAAAATACTTGTTTTTCTATCAACATTTCTGAAAAGCATCCGTAAAACGTCTGAAAGGTAAACACAAATCTAAGAACAAAGGTGCAGTTGTTATCAAATCATTATGCAAAGGACCCATGGCCTTCTAGCACTCCTCCACGCCATGTAACCATGCAATTAAAAGCCCGTTGTGGTACCTGAAATCATCAAGGATAAGCTATTCTCCTTTTGTAAGAAACTTCGTGCAAAAGCATGCTGTAGAAATGCTTTTAAGGAAGAATTTTCTAAACAACATCGTGTACTCAAGTGCTGACTGAGTCATATGCTTATGTCTGACTCTGCTAACAGAGTGACAGATATCAGCCAGCTACCAGAATTCTAAACACTTTATTAGCACCCTGACAAGCTATATAAAATCTTTGATCCAAAACTAAGATCTTGAACTCTTTCTTTGATAGCAGATGTCACAGCTGACATGCTGAGAAACAATCTAAAACTAAGTTTTTCCGAGGAAGCTGTTGGTCTTCCTACAACAACATCGAAAAATGGTAAAGGCTGTTATGGTAGCACGGGGCTGCCATTGTATGGGTACAGAACTTTCAGCAAATTACACGAGGCCAAGGCACAAGATCCAGAGCTGACCCATAATCAGCGATACTAACCCAGTGCCAGGGTGTTCCCTGGCATGGGGTTGGCCCAGGTCAGCAAATGCACAATTAGAAATAAGCTATAGGCTGGGCCAGGGTGCCTCTTCATAGGCAGTATGGGCATGGCCACCCTCCTTCAGGAGCAGAAGGTATTTCACATGAAAATGAGCCTTGCATGATATCTGTCTGAAGTCAGAGGACTGAACGTCGGCAGATGAATGGGCATGGTCACCTCTAGTTTTCTCCCCTGTTGACACTGGTTGCCCCTGAGATCTTGCTGAAACTGGTGGGTCAGGTCCCAGCTGCAACCCCATTCCATCAGTGACAGAACAAGGGGGATTTGCTTCAAACTGAAAGAGGGTAGGTTTAGATTAAGTATTAGGAAGAAATTATTTACTGTGAGAATGGTGAGGCACTGGAACAGGTTGCCCAGAGAAGTTGTGGATGCCCCAGCCCTGGTCAGGTTGGATGGAGCTCTGAGCAACGTGGTCTAGTGAAAGTGTCCCTGTCCACAGCAGCGGTGTTGGAACTAGTCACAGAGTTCCTCAGAGATCTGCTCAGTAACCTGGGCTTTGAATTATGGATGCAGATCAGCTAGAAAATAATATCTGGTAAGGTGACAAAGTTTGCTGGTAATACTGATTAGGGGAGTAAAAACGAATATCATTACAGAGAGTTACAGAGAGATCTTACAATACCGAATGAATGGATGATAAAAGGCAGGTGAAACATAACTGAATTCAGCATGGATACATTTCACAGTTAAAAATTAAACTACATCCTAAATTTGCTCATGCTCATGCACCAATGATATAATTAGCTGAGAAACCAGCTCTCACTACTCAGGAAATATATCTCGGCTTTATTGTGTACAGTTCCGTGCAAACACTGGCTTGCTGCTCAGTACAAGTTAGAAGAACTAAATAAAGTACTATAAATGGTTAAGAAAGGAATAGCAATAGCAATAAAGGACCTTGTCACACCCTCGTGTATATTGAAAGTTCTGTATTCAGAGCTATACAAGAGCAGTTTATGATTTTAGTCTCCCAATGCCAAAAACAAAAACCTGAAAAATATATAGAAAAGGGCAAGAAGAATCATCAGTGATATGGGACAGTATCCATACTTTTCAAAGAGTGACCAAGGAATTTTCAATTTTCTACAAGAAACAGAGATGACTGGTAGTGTATTTTTCTTAATACCTAGAAAATAACTGATGTTACTTAGAAAGTGAAGAAGGAAATATTAATTTTCAGTACAAGAACTGAGGTCAAGTCATAGGTTTAAAACTAAGAAATAAAGTACTATTTTGCACTATGCATAATTAAAAAGTAAAGCCTATTGATAGAGGATGTTATAAAGACCAAAACATAACAAAATTCAAAAAGTAACTGGAAAAGTCATAAAAGAAGACATAGATTGCAAGGCAGAAGAAATTGATTGAGGAAGTCCCTAAGATTCCATTAGTTAAAATACAAGGGGAAAAATTCTCATCCACATCTCCTTTTTTCCCTAAGCATTCATTAGGGGTCGCTGTCACTTGGGCAGGTTCCATGATTTCTCTTCTGACTCTTCTTCAGAAAGTTTGGCTCCAACAAGATGAAACTGTGATCAGAGCTAAAATCAACATCTGATATATAACCTCACTTTCTGGCTTGACCTTACCCTTGCTTTTCACTAGTTAAAGCAGCTTTGATGTAAAACAGAGTGTAAGAAGAAAACAGATGCTAGAGTCTTCTTGCATTCAAACAAAACTGTAGAAGTGGAATATTAAAAGATTCGAAGAACCAGCAGCAGACTCTACTGCTGTCATACACCTCAAGATTCACCACGACTCTGTAGTTTGGCATTTGGCCCACGGGTTTACAAGTAGTGTCAGAATTTATAGGTTCTTAACAGGTGTGTATTCAGCACCAAAAGAAAAGCAATACAGCTCTGTAGATGCAATGCAGCTTTGTAAAAAGATATTGACAGCAGTTTTTTTCAAAGGACTAAGAAAGCAAATAACAATTCATGAAATTTTGTGCTTGTGCAAATTTTGAAAAACAGTGTATCACAGCTGTGCTATACATACCAGCTGACTCTCAGTTACTATAGGCACCGATTTATAAAGGTTGGCCTGCAAAAAAGATGAATATATACAGTATTATATGCAATATCGTTGTGACTATAATGATGATAGAAAAAAATCCAGGTACAGCACTAGGCTTAGCTTAGCTACAGAAGCTTTTCCCACAGATGCAGCGATATGACAGAATATAAAACATTCTCATTTCCAGTTTATTTCTAGAATAATCAAATACCTGTTAAGATTTTAGGGATTCTTTTTTTCTAAGTGCAATAATACTTCCCTTTTTCATCTTGATCTAATCTTGAAATTTAAATCTTATTATTCTAAGCCTGCCATTGGCTGTTAATTTGCAGCATCAAAGTTATTAACATTACGAATAGTACTGAGCTGAGTACCTTCTCAACCTTTTCTAACTTCACAGTAGGAGAACCAGAACAATCCTACTTAAGCATACATGTCAGTAATATGGACATCCATTTTTCCAGTTAATCATGAGAAATTCCTATCTAGAGAATCATTGTATTATTATTAAAGGTCAGTGGTATCATCCCTAAAGCCAACAGAGATGCATTATTATTCAATGATGAATGGGATCATATCAAAGACCATACAGTTTTAAAAGTTGTTGAATTACAACTGTAGTACTTAAATGTCAGCAGGTGTAAACTGAAGTTAGTTTTCATATTTTCATACACTCCCTTGCTATTTGTACTATCACTTACATCCTTAAAAGGTTCTGAAGTGCACGAGAAGACAAAAGATAGCTGAGGCCAAGGCAAATCTGTAACATTTTAATTGTTAAATGGCAGGCTATCCCAACAGACTTGTACAATCTACTACCCTATATATGTAATTGTTGAAGTAATTAGCAATATTCCCATGTGTTCATAAATATACCTTTATATGTAGTAGTTATAAATAATACTTTAGCATTACTCATAAACAAATTTAAGCTCCTCTTTTAACCAAAAATGCCCTCAAGGCAACATTTTGACAAGCATCCCCATATTAGATATTGTAAATACGAAAAGAAGACAACACTGTGGGAAACCACTTCTGTGTGCCCTTTCCCTAAGGGTCAGAGGACAAGCCACCTCCTGGATGACTAACTGGGGCAGAAATAGCCTTTTTATATCCTACTAAGGAAGCAGAGCAAGAGAGGGGGAAGAGCTGTGATGCACCTATGCTGTTATAGACACCTGATACATCCCTCAGGAGACTGCTGCAGAGTACAGCAATGCCAGAGCACAGCAGAGCCCGGACCCATCAAGTTCAGGCACCACAGCCCAGCCTGGAGACCCTGGTCTGTCTCCTGACACATAAAAAATTCAACACACTTGTAGAATTTATAGGAAAGATTAGCCTACCAATAATCCTCTGTGTTATTCCCAAACGTATTTTTAAATATTGATTTGTTTCATTCATCTATGAAGTTCTGGTGGAGACTGAAAAAAAAAAGTGTTTGTAAGGGTGATTTTCCATGCCAGCAAAGAGACTGACTGTATCCCTAGGCATCCCTGAGCTGGATGCCTGAATTTATGGTATATGTTAGCCCCAGTTTTGGGAGCTGGAGATCTGCACTGGAGTGTTATTAAAGTACACTGTTCTCAAAGACTACCTCTGAAGTACACTCTTTTATTTCATTAAAAAGCTCTCTTCTGATATTCTTCCTAATTAGTATGAGCCAGCACAATCTGCCAAACAAAAATCACAGTATGCAATAAAATATGCACACTGCCACATTCAGGAAGCAAAATTGAATTGATCAGTCAAGCATTGTGTTGGCATAAAACTGGGAGACCTCTATTGCTTTGCCAGCACTGCTTTGATTTGAGGTTCAATAGAAATGTTGAATGATGAATAGTAAGCTGAGATTTCTCACTACATGACTAGATGAGTTGCAAGTAAAATGTGGAACCTGCAGTAACTGTGTCTTATAGAGAGAATTAAAATGTTCATTGAGTTTAATGTCTCAATAATTGGACAAATTACTCAATATAGATATTTTCATCATATGTTGGAATGTGTGTGTATGTGACAAAACAGCTTCTATTCATCTAAAGTGTGTGTTTTCAGCCAGCTCCATACCTTGGAAAGAAAAGTTTGGATCAACCCCAGATTCTGAAGGATAAGCAGGAACTAAAGGACTTCTACCAAAACAAGTCCCCTACAGTGCAGGCTGAGTCCAAAGAAATGCACCCTTCAGCACCCTCAACAAACAGTCTGTTTACCAAACAGCCGAACTCCTACCCCAGGCTTGAAGGAAACAACAACAAAGTGTGTGAGGAAATTAATTTTAACATCATATTCACACAGGTAAAATTATCAACAGACACAGCAGTTAAGAGACTCCAGCCATGATGGATTTACTACAGTGGGAGGACACCTCAAGTCTCAAATGCGAGCACTGTTTTATACGTGCTTGTCTGTGTTAGTCAACACCTGATATCACAAGTAGATACCTGTTCAGACACACCCAGTATCATTTAGGAGCAAAATAAGCATTTCTGCATGCAAAATATAGAGCAACTGTAAAAGTACTTACGTATCTGGTTTCACGCCCAGCTGCTCTCTGCAGTGTTGTTGACATCTTGTAAAAAAAAAAAAAAATAGATGTATGATTAATTTATTGTGTTACTCTGAACAGTAACTCCAAGAGACTTTCAACATTCTGAGAATTTATTAATTGCTCAAATTCAGGAAAACTTAAGTTTTCCAGAAAGATTCACAGCATACATGAGACTAAGGCATATTTAAGTTTTGCTTGTATATTTACTGTAGAAAATGCTACTTAATTTTACTGCTCAAAAACATTGATCCTGCTCTATTGAGGATGGCATTTAATAGGAGAACTCTCATAACAAAATGCTTATTATTAGATAGTCATAGGTATCATTGCCCCATGAAACTTAAGTTACATTTGCTCACAAAATACCCTAAAATATTACCTCTCTGTGCTCTCATTAGCAAGAACTTGCTTGAATTCGACTAATCCATAATATTTCTAAGGCATTTACTTATCAGCTCTTTTTTCCTTCATGTCTACGACCTTTTTTTCCCCTCTGTTAAGCATTTTTTGACCTCATTCTGAGATCCTCACCACTTTTAGCTTGGTCCCTATGCTATATCCTATTAAGCTCACCTTTTGCCCCCCCTTTATTTGATATCATGACTGCTAAAAGATGCCTTCCATTCTCAATTGCCCAAGGAAGTGGTTTTTGGATACTATAACTCAGCTTAGTAGCAGCATTTTAAACACTTCAGATTCTTCAAGCTTTGGAAAACACTCTCAATAACAGTGTCTGCCCATCCTTCAGCTATCACACTTCTGTCTTTCAGAATCTGGGAGTCTAATTCACTGCTGCATGGTGACTGACAGAAGTAATTTCAATTTCAAAAACGAAAATTAAATTTGAATCGTATATTCAATATAGCCACTCAGAAATGCTGGACCTGTGCCCTATTCTTGCATGGTGGACTGGACATTCAGCATAATATTTTGAATGGATTAACTTTTTGATGTGTTCATCTGCCAGAAATTCCTTTCCTCCCATTTTTAGTTGGATTTCTGCTATTTTCACTTTCTGATAGCTACCACGAGCAGCTTAAATTTACCTGGAGCAAACTGAATACAGGACCTTCTTCCCTTGGTTAGCCATCCTTCTGAACTCAGAAGGCACATCAGTATAATTTAATGAAAACAAATGTTTAGAAATAGAAAATTAACCCTGCCTCTTACTACCTATTTTATAGTTATCCAGGAGAAAGAGATGTTGCAGATGTCCTCCTTCTGGGAGTGGTGAGACTTAAAATGAAATCAGAACCTCAGAGCAAGTCTAATTATTAATTAAATACTGCCATTATTTGAAAATAAATAATGATCTTCAAAAAAAACCCCTATGTTCTGAAAGATGCTTCCAGCCATTGAAGCTAGAAACATTGGTTGCTTTGTAGTAAGGACACATGGATGGGACGAAATCTGGGAGAAGGCCAGAGACCCTGCCATAAGGCAGGCAAGGTATGACAGATTTTTAGCCTCTGAAGCCTTAATAAACTGCTTCTCTTTCATAATATATCTCCTTCTGACTTCAGGAAAGCATCCTGCAGCAAAGACTGCACTGACTCCAGGGCTACAGTTCTGTCCTTCCACGCTTTTTTAACCACCAGGCACTTCTGATGTTGCATTTCTCAGCTGCAGATTTGCGTTGCCATTGGTTTTACTGTTGCAGCAGTCTCTACTGCCTACTGGTTTTGCCTGCCTTGATATCTACCTGAAAAGAGCCCTTGCTGTGCAGGTGGGCTTATTCACTTACCTTGCCAACATCTGACTCCGTGCTCATCTGCAGAAAACTTGGAGAAGACTCACACCGGCGCTGGAAAATTATTTTCAACACAGAACAGACATATTAATGACAAGAGACAAAAAGAAAAGTAGAGAATAAGTCCATTCCATGTACTGATGGGTTACCATAGTCAATGGGTCCTGCAGGACTTGATCAATGACAGCACACAGCTCTTCTGTTTGTTGTCTGAGCTGGGCAGGGGAGCACATCTGAAAAGGGAGAATGGATCACTCAGTTAACCTTTGCTTTTTGCTTTCAAATGTAGACCTGAAAGATAAATAACATCACTACCTCTGAATGAGTGTCCAAAGCAGCGCCTTCAGTCGCACCAGCAGGCTTGGTCGGCTCTTCTAATGCCTGCAATTCAAGAGGTATTGGTGTGATACCAAGCTGAAAATTTTAAAAACCAAACAAACATACGCTTTTTGCAACACTCTGTTTCCAAAGGTGGCACTTCCTCTTTCACCATGGAAATATGGAAAAAAAAGAAGTTACAGGCCTAGTGATGTTCTCCAGGTTACCAACACCTGATTCAGAATGTAGATATGGGTTTACAGAGAAGAGAGTATTCAAGCAGGGTGAACCATCTCTGCTTTTGAAAATCAGAAACTACCAGTTCAAATTGTCTTCTCCTTCAACAATGCCCCCTCCTTCACAGTAAATGTGACACAGTGAGTGTGCACTCTGTGCCACAGAGGTGTTGGGGGCTGACTGCTGCCTGCCATCGGAGATCCACCAGCAGGTGGACAAGGCAGGGACCCAAACACACAGGAGGCCCTTTATTTTTCTTCAGTAGATGTTTTCTGTAAAAACTGTCTCCTGTTTAAAGGGGATGGTGATTTCACCTTGCAACAAAAATAGTGTTTGACATTCTTGGGTTTTAGCCTGAAATCAGAAATGTACAAAGCAAATTATGCTCTATACTCTATTTGTGATCTCACAGTAAGCAGATATGCAAACTCTCCAAAACAAAACACAAGCTTCTTGTATTTGGCTATACAGCTCACTTTCCTATGCTGGTACTTGGAGCAGGTTTGAGAACAGTGGAAATCAGTTTGCGAAACCTTTCACTTTATAAGGGTCACAAAACACCCTCAAAATCCAAAATCCACTGCTCAGTTCCCTTTTCATCTTTGTCCAGCATCTGTGAAGCACATTCTCCCTGCCATCATCCATTTTTGCTTTGAAGTGATTTTCAAATAGACACCGTGCTGAGACCAAAAATTACTCTGGAAGCCTGCTGATGTGTCTGCTGAAGTCGGACTACAGGGAAGGGAACTGCAGGGTTTGTGGAGTTTTTTTTTTTGTTTAACACATTATGGTTTTGTAAGGTTTCATTTTGTCAATTTTTTTTTCTTAGGTATAAGAGAAAAAAAGAGCGTTCCAGTAGAGCCTTTTTTCATGCATGTGGGATTCTGCAGGAATGGACTGGTCCCAGTGAGGTGGGTCTGAGGGCAGCCAAATACAGGAGACATATGTGCAGCTGTGAGGGAAATGTCAGAATCTTTAAAAAATAAAAAAGAATAGAAGCATGCTTATTTCTGCATTTTACTTTGCTGAGTACATTTGATTTCTTTCCTTGTCCAGCTACTGGCAGCATACATCTATGTACACCTAAGTGAAAAGTTAATGACAATTTACATTTAATATTATTCTAATACCATCCACAAATGATCCTGCACAAAAGCACATTTATGGAACACCATGTCTTCTACTAAAATTAAAAGTAGTTGCTTTCCAAACATTTCTTCCTTCCTCTCCATCTCTTGACAAATGTGTTGGCCTTAGAGTAGTTGTAGTTCTAAAGGTAAAAAATAAAAGTGATTCACTTTAATACACAGAAATTAATGTAATCTTATCCCAAGACAGACCATGAAAAGACAAATAGTCTTTCTCTGCTGCCTCATCATTGTTACCCAGATAGAGTTTCAAAAAGACAAACAGACAGTCCTGTCGAAGAGGAAGGCTTAGCTAAGGAGAGCTCAGCACAGCACTCAAATACAGTGGCCCTTGTTGAACTTCAGGCAATATTATATCCTTCTGGTAAACTTAAAATGAAGCAATAAAATTAAGTAGAAGAGTCATTTCAGTACCTATTGGGGTCAGGATTGACAAAGCAGCCCATCATAGAGGGATGATAATTTGAATGTGAGTTAGGAAAAAGGAAAATTTTTAATCAATCATGGGTTTGGAATGGGGAAATATCTCAGCTTCTCAAAACCCCCAGGAAACCAGTAAGATAATAAACATAATAAAGGAATTGTTAAGAAAAAACGGCATGTTCCTGTTTCATATTCACTTCACCAGAATAGTGGGTGAACGTAATCAAGGGTACGAAACAACTACCCTGAAGATTTGGGGGAATCTTTCTGGAGGAATTACAACTCATCCAAAAGTCTCTGCTCAAAACCAAGACTGGCTAATTTAAGAATTCATCAGTTTCAGTAGAAACTGAGTTCCCAAACATCTTTCCATTTTGGAACCTTCAGTGACTAAGGAATCCAAGTGAGCACAGCACCGGAGGTCTGTGTCCTCCGCAGTCCCTCTGAGATACAACCATCATGCAGGAGCTACACTAGAAAGAGCTGCAGTGTTCTCCCTTTCTGTACCTTTGGGAAGAAAAAATTTTAATCTTCAAACCAATTAGTCTACTTTCATTCTTTCTTTCACCTCTTCAATTCTTCTTTTTTTCTTTCTTATTTTCCTTATTTTTCATTTTTTCTTATTTGAATAGCTGAGTCCTCCAAAGAAAGAGAAGAAACAGGAAACTGTACTTTCTATAACTATCCCTATCACCTCGACAAAGATAAATGGTTCCGTTGAACCTGTTGTTAGCTTTTCAAAACACATTTAAATTTTTTTTTCAGCATGCCTTCTTTTTTTTTTTCACATTTCCACATAGAAAAAGATTGAGATAAAAATGTGCAACTCCTTTTTTTCAAAATTACTGGTGTTATCATGCAAAAATGTTATGATTAATTTAAAGCAGTAGTGCTATCTACATGCTGCTGATTAGTGCTATCAACAGTATTCAAGATTCTCTTCCTGTGCTGATGGTCTAACAATATCAGAAGTGGAACATTCTTATTTAGACATTCAAATTTTTGATTATATATGAAAGAACAGTGGTACCACAATTTAAAAGAAGATTGTAATTTAGATAATGAAAATGTAAAGCAATTTATATGAAATAACGATGTGGTGAATCACTAATTTTTTTGCCATGAAAAGGGCAACTTTGAGGGTGTGATGCATTTGTGCCATTGACATCACTGATGACTACAACCCTTCCCTCCCTCCTCTTTCTTCCGTTTTGAGCGCTAAAACTTTATCAGAGCTGAAAGGATACTGGCAAATGATCCAAACACAATCTCCAGTATTTTGTTAGAAGACTGAAATGTCTTGGCTATATATAGGAAATACAGAACATTAATTCATCCACCAATGGACCACATCAATAGAAAGAGAAAAAATGAATTTTGTGACCTAGACCTGACATAGCTTTCTTCTCCCTGTATTGTGAAAACCCTGGACTGAGCGTATTTCTCCCATCACTATCTTTTCCTAAGCCCTCAGCACATACAAAAAAATCCCACTGTGTAATGGAACTTCATATACCATTAATTCCTTTACCTTATTTCTTGAAGCTTCTGGGGGATTACACTGAAAATTTTGCTGAAATTGTACTGACTATTTTCTGTCTTATAAAATAATTAATACTGAAAACTGCAAGGGCCATGAAAAATGAGGGCGCTCATAGGCTGCTCCTACATTGGCACGTTTGATTATTATTACAGACAAACTAGATCTTTCATTTATTCCTACAACTGCACAAATTATTGCCTTTCTTTCTTACCATGAGGTATTTATCTCTAGCCTTGAGAAATACTTCGGCGTGAACACATAATGTGGATGCAAGAAATTCACCTAGTAAGTGCACACCAGAAGTATTTGGAGATAATTAAAATCTATTTTTAGACAAAGTCTTGTCAGAAATGCTTTCCAGGTCCAGAAAGTTCTGACGTGCCTGATAATAGCCAATTGTCCAGCAGTTAGGTCAATCACCTGAAAGTGAGAAAAATTTGCTTCCAGGTTCCTGCTGTACGATTTCAAAGAGCGACCTGGATCTGCATTTGCCATGATCAGTTCCTATAGCAATGGATTTTTGATAATACAATAAGTAAGAGTTTCCTGAAGGCAAGAACTTTAAGCTGGGTCTTCAATGTAGCTGAATGCTGCCGTATTTCCTCAGTTGCATTTCTTCCTTTTCATTAGAAAACACCCCAAAAAACAACCAAACCCAAACCCCAACCTGCCCTCTTTTTCCTTCTGCATGCAGAGGAAAATACCTTTTTCTTTTTTTTCTTCCACAAGGAGAATATGCTGCACTTCCTATAGTCTGTTTTTGTAGGTAATGGGATGCAATTAACAGGTCTTTGGAGTTTTCTAAGAAGTGTAGCAAAACATGGGAAGACTGTTTTACTTTTTCTACATTTATTTAGAATTGAAATTATTGTTGTGTGCTTGTAATTAGTTGTTAAATGCAATCCAGATAAGTCACCTTATTTGCACCTCTTCCCCCCATAGCCAGTTATACCTAGTGTTTTTCAGAAGACTTGGTCAGTGTGGGATAAGCCCCAGGTGTGAAGCAGGTGTGTTTCCTGACACATCCCATCACCCTGGCTTGTAACATGTGTGGCACACGTCATCCCCAGTTCAGGTAGAGGGAAGTCTGAGCAGAATATTTACAGCACCAAGCCTGTATGCCCATGTTTCCTTCCCATCAAAATGATGCTCAGATAAGGGAAATTCACCCCAATCAGCACGTAGAGCAGGTGTGTAGCTGGACAAATACAACAAACCCAGATTTCCCTCCATAGACCTTGCTGTAGACCAAAGACCACTAAAGCGCTAAGAGAAGACTTTTTTGCTTTGTAAATCTGAGGCCTACAACAGCTTTTGGGTTCCATCTCAAATTTTACATAATCCTGGAGATGAAGTTGGATCTGTTTTGAGAGACTGTCAACTTTCAAGGCCCTGGAAAGAAAGAGGGAGCTCACAGGCTGCTTCTGCATTGGCACATTTGGTTATTAATAGAGACATACAAGGTCCTTTATCACTCTACAACTGCGCAATTATTGCCTTTCTTTCTTTACATGAGGTATTTAAAGTTATGAATTTTTCTGTAGCTCCTGGAAATAAACTCTTCATCTATCCATTTTGACTGAAAGACATTGTAGTAGATGTTTGATAAATATAACCTCTAAATAATAGAAACATTACTTTTTAAATAATACCCAATTAAGAATGGAATTTTGAATTAGACTGTGATCACATCCATATAATTGTAGAACCTACACAAGAGCGAGTCTCTGCAGAAGGGTGACTCACTGTCTCAGCATTAATAAGGCCAGAAGGAATGACAGTGCTCGCCTAGTCTGACTTCTTTAAACCACAGGACTACCTGGAATTACTATATGAGGAGCCAGAAAAATGTCCTGTCTTGATTTTTCAATTATTGTGATAAAGAGCCTATTTCAATCTCCAGCAATTTTTTCTAATGGTTAATTATTTCTTTCTGTCAAATTTTTGCCTTATGCCTATATTAAACTTGCTCAGCTTCTTCTTCTGGCCAGTGGATCCTATCATCAGCTGGGCTGGAGACTTCAGTATCACACTCTGTGGACCCGCTTCATAGTTCTGAATTTGTGTGGCTGTGATGGCACTGCTGACTGACCCTGGTTATTATCAACTCTTCTGCCTTGCTCAGGCACTGTGGAGCTGTACCCTTGCTGATGAGGACATTGTCCTGCCATCCTTGCTGCCATCTCAGCTCCTGACACACCTTTCCTGTGGAGCAATCCCCTCTCGCTGCTCCCTGACAGAGCCTGACCATGCTGAGAATAAATCCCTGTTGTAGGTTGACCCTGAGTTGATGGACAGTTTTTTAGACTAATGACGCTTCTCGCAATTTACTTATTTAAACCACGTGGAAGGGGCGGGACTCTCTCTTTCGTTCCGACCGGCCTGCAAAAAAGTCAGAAGCGGAAAGCTCTAGGCCCGGCCGGGCCGAGGCCCCGAGCCCTTTCTTTTTTCCCCTTTTTTCAACGCCGCAGCACGAACTCTAAATTACCAGTGAAAAAAACTATTTTAAAGCTGCAGGCAGCTAAAAACAGCTATGAACTGCCTTACGGCTAAACTTATTCAGCGCGGCTTTCTCGAAACCGGCGGGTCTCTCTCGCTGCTCAAAGCGAAGCTGGTGAAGTCAGCGAGAGCCAGCAGAGCCTTCTGTTTACAGCCCGGACACTTCGTGTTGAACTGAAAAAAACACCATGCAACAAGCAGCACAAAGAAAGCGAGGCTTTCTTTATTATAAAGCCTAAACAAAAACACTTTTTAACATGGCGACTTCAAAGTCAGAGAAAAAAAAAGTAAGTCATGTAGAACAGAGCTGAAAATGGCGACGAGAGAGAAAAAGGGGCAGTGCCGCGTTTTTCTCGCGCGCAGCTTAAAAAGACTTTTTTGCATGCCGTAGTAAGAAATTGTAATACCGCAAACTGTTTGTCTCTTTAATTCATTTAAAGTACATAAGAGGATGAAAAATTCACGTGTAGCCCGTAAAAATTGTGAAAAGTGCCCATGCCAGAGTGTGTAAAAGCAGTTAAAAGGCTTTTAAAGACTTGTGACAAAAAAAAAGCCTTTGTGTTCAGGAAAAGCGCCCATGCCAGGTTGTGTAGAAGCAGTAAAAGGCTTTTAAAGACTTGTGACGAAAAAAAGCCTTTGTGTTCAGGCCAAAATAACTCATCCTTAAAAAAAAAATTAATAACCCCATGTGATGAACTGTAAAATTTTTTCATAAAAGAGATGTTTTACACCACAGCAAATTGTTTTTTTCCGGGCGGATTTTGCTGCTAGTGGCAGTTTGGGAACCACGTAAAGCAAAAAAAAACCCTTTTTCCCTTTAAGCATAAAAAAGAAACTTTTAGAACTGCAACTCTGACTGAAATCCCATGTTCTGTTATCTTTTGTGCAAGCTGAGTGAAAAAAAAAAGGGCTGGAGGGAGGGGAGAGGTTTGTTTTAACTTTCTTAAGTTTTTTTCTTTCTCGTTTAATTCTGTTAGTAATAAAACAGTTTCTTTGTATCACAAATGT
The DNA here is from genome assembly GCA_013398055.1 of Ifrita kowaldi. Taxonomy (NCBI): domain Eukaryota; kingdom Metazoa; phylum Chordata; class Aves; order Passeriformes; family Cinclosomatidae; genus Ifrita; species Ifrita kowaldi. The sequence continues at coordinate 308,121 of VZRS01011873.1, forward strand.
TTAAAGTTTGTGCCTGCTTTGTTTTTTTTTGTTTCTTTTAATTCTTCTATCTCACACAAAAAATCAGTAAGTAATCCATATTCCAAACCAAATTCAACCCGCTACAATCCCTTAAAAGTAAGTTTTGTTCTTCTGGCTGTGAAGGAAGTTAAAGCCCAATCTTCCAAGACATAGCCTGGATAGGCCTTTTTCTGAGCAGAGAACAGGTGATGCGAGAAACATCAGGTTCACACAAACTCAAACAGCTGGGAAGTTTTCCAGTGAGGAGATTTTATGAGATTAAGCCACTTCTGAGTTACTCAAAGTATACACATATATTGTCTATCAGCCTTTTCTTCTCTACGAATGGGCACATACTTGAACAACTCTGTTTGAGTAAGAGTACTGGAAGATAAGAAGAACATGTTCTAGAAAAAGCTTTAAGGTAATGACAGCCTAATGGTTTCATAAGCAGGAGTTGAAAAATACCAGTTTAAATTAAAGCATCTATGCAAATGTAAAAGAAAACTTGAGAAAGTTAGACACCAGGAGACAATTTAGAGGCAGACAAATCATTGCACCTTACATGGCACATGAGTGGCGGTTTTGTCATGGAATCTAATTAATACTACAGATGAATTGTTACTAAGATCACCCACAATACAATTCTGACTAATTTTATTTCTCGTGACCACTTCAATTAAGTAATATAGTTACTCACTCAGTGGGAAAGAGTTGACTTCAGACAAAGTGCATTTATAATTTAATCACACAGCAAAACACTTTTTTAGCACCTTAGGCTAAAAAGTGTATCCTAAAAAAATGTATTTCTAATCACATAACTGTTATTTTAATGTTAATAAAACATCACTTATGCAGTTAAAATCTCATTGTCTTAAATATCTCTCTTTTTAATGCTGTGCATAAAATGCTTTGCATAAAATGGGAACAACACCACAATTACTGTCATTGAGCTAGAACTTATCAAGAGTTCCCCACCCAACACTTTTGAGGAGAATACTTGGATATTAAGGCTTGCTACAATGGGCCCGAGTGTGCCATGTGACTGCTTCATGCTTTCTCGTAGGAGTCGTACTCTAAACTCTTATCAGCTAACACAACGGGACTAGTTTAGGAGCACTATGATTAGCTGCTGCTGCAGATCAATAGGAGATTGTTATCCATAGTTCTCTGGAAGAAAGCATGCATTGAGGCAATGCTGAAACACACACTTAAAAAGTTAATTAGTCAAGAGTCTCTCCTGAAGGCAAATCCTAGAGCAGAGAATTGATTTCTCATTAGTACGACATGACCACTCTGACTACTGAAGGATACACCAAGGCTACGATTTCCAGTAAATCAGTGGATAACCAAAAGTCTATCTAAACACAGATATCTTTTGAGTCATTACTTTTCCTGCAGATGGCTGGCATTTAGATTGCACAATTCAGTTTTATGTATTGGGCATAAGCAACATGCAGGTTGTGAGTCAATGCCCCAGAGAGCATTAGCAAGACTATCAAAATAAATCCATTTTCTTATTAAAAAGTGCAATCAGATAGCTGACATAAACCCCCTAGTTCACATCAGGAGTGTGATCTTAGAGTGAATACCCTGAGAGTCACCTACCTGGCTTGGGTTGCAGAGTGGTGCAGCCTCAGAGTGCACAAACAGTGCCTTTCAGGTGAAGTCAACCATGAAGTGGTACTTCAGGAGTCCACCAAATTCTTCCACCTGCTAACAGGCTTTCTGCTCAAACAAAACCCTCCCAAAATACATTCTGTAAGGGTGTAGAATCTCCTGCATCGGCTATTTTCCTTTACAGAGCCGTTTCTATTGCACCACATTGCAAGCTAAAGCAAACATAACCTTCATTAGTGCATTCAAGATTTAAGTAAGGGAAGGATCAGGTTTTATGCAAAGGATTAAAAAAAATTGTTCAAGATTAAAAGAACATTGGAAAAGAAAGGAATGTCTCTTTTTTTTCTGAAAAAGAATCTGATTTATAGTAGTTAACTGATAATTACTAGATCACAATCAGTAATATTTCAAGGAGATAATTATAATCTTCAAATTTTGTACACAGTTAAGTTCACCCTCTCCAATAACTTTAGGCTTTGTAAACTACTAGTGAAATCAACTGAGCTGTACATGTGAATAAGTATTTAGATGTGTAGTCAGGAATGCTTAGTCTTAAAGAAATTAATCAGAAGCAAAGTTCCTCACCTAGGTCCTGAACAGAAAGATTTTTTGTGATAAAGCTACAAACTGGATGTTAACATGATTAAGCATCTAAGACACTTGGCTCATTGATCATCAGAGAAATTTTTTGTTAAACTTAGATATTCTCTTGAGCAAAACTAATTTGGGGAAAATATTTAGAAAATATATACCCATGGGTATTTAGAATCCTTAATGCAAGCTTAAATTTTCAATTAACTTTTAAAGTTGCATTATCTAAATAAGGAGTATACAGCCCAGCCTTTGTTGGCTGTGACTTTGGTAGTAAATCAATGCACTAAAGTCTGGGGTTTGCATATATCTGTCTGTCCTACAGAAAATGATTGTTACCTCTAACTACATACTGGGAATGGCCCACTGGCTAGCTCTTAAAGTGTTCAGGAAGAATGGAAGTCAACAGAGGTCAGAACAATGGCCAGGATGGTTCTCACAGTTTTACAAGGCAGTTGGTCAAAATTGCATATTTTGGGATGTTAAATTTACAGATATAAAGACAGCTGTCCAATAATCATTACCTGACCAAGATCTACTGACTATTAGGTCCCAGAACAGCACTGCTCCAGAAACTTTCCAATAACAAAACAGACTCGGAGATGTTGCCATAAAAGGCAATTCCTTTAGAACACTGGGATTTTTTCCTTTTTTACAGTAAATTGATTTTCAGAAATTCAGAGTAGTGAAGTCTTTGATCTTCAGTGAAAGTGTTTGACCCTGAAAAATGGCTGGCATTATAATCCTGAGTAGTTAGTTCCCAGAACTTACATTCTGCAGTATCCCGCAACAGAAATGTCAGAATTTGTACATAAAGTTGAATGGTCTCAAATATACAATGCAATGCTCGTGTCTTTGAGCAAACACTAACCTTCTGTTCCATAAGCAATGTGTTTGTAGGGATTGCTGCAAATGCCTTGTAGCTTGTCTTGATCTTGTACTGCTAAAAGGGTAAACCAGAAAGCAGGAAGAGAAGTAAAACAGGGTAGAAGAGGGAGAGAGAGGGAAGAGAGGGGAAAGGCACGACAGAGTGAAAGACAATTCCAATCATCTTGCAGACACATTGCAACAAAACAATGCTTACGTATTTCCTAGAAAAGATATTTCTTAAAGAAAATCTAGTGTTTCTGTTAATGTTTCAAAGTCATGTAATGTACATGTTTTGTTCTTAGGAATGAAGTAGGACAAAGTAAATTCCCTCTACCTTATAGCTTCTAAAGTAAATTTAACCACTTTCTGCTGACTACCACCCTCAAATGAGTATCAGGAGAGGCTGTAAGTTTCTTTCAAGTTTTCTGGAGATCTGGTATGAAAATGCACAGCTATTACTGTCAGTACATTCACCTCAACAACGGTTGCTGAGTGGTGTGATCCTGAGCCACAAAATCAGAGGGATTTCTGTGATTGGCTCTCATGAGACTGATTATGATCCTTAAATGCTGAATTGCTTCTCTGAGTGGATAGATCATTTAAATCTTGATGCAGCTTTTCATCTCCTGAATAAATAACTCTACCAACCAAACAAAGTAAGTATAGGAACTTTCACACTCTAACAAAACTTACAGCACTGGCAATCTAAACCATGCAAAATGTATGAGTTTGGGTATGAAAATTCTAAGATCAACCTTAAAAATTATTATTTTCAAATAATTTATATTTTAGACCATATTAGTTTGCCCAATTATTTTTAACTCTTTACAAACCGCATTTTTTACATTTTCTTTGCAAATATAGAGGCTGAATTCAGTAATTTTAAAAAGATTTAAAAAGATTCTTCTATACTTATATGAGTTCAAGAGCTAGGATTCTAAATCACATGACTACTAGATTATTATTGTTGTTATTATTATTATTATTATATTCGTTATATTGTTCCCTTTTAGGTACCAATCTAACCAAAAAAATCATAAATTCACTCAAGAATAGACTTTTAAGTTAGTGTTTGATTATTTCTGTGACAATCAGCCAGAAATAAAGTTGTTTGTTAATCAGGTCAGGTTTTTTAATGTACCATTGCCTGCAAGAGTAAATACTTGTGATTATGAAATAACAATGTGAAACAGCCTGTTGCACTTTGGGTCATTCTTTTGTTATCTTTTAATTTTCTTTATATCTACTAAAAGTCTTGATGACAGCAGAGCGGGCAAAATTTTAACTCAGATAAGAAATTTATCCGCACACCTATCTTGAAATAGTGTAGGACACAACCTTTTAATTCTTTCTATACATAATATTGTTTGCTTTTGACTTCACTTATTCTTAGTCAGGAGCTGGAGAATGAGTCATTCAAGAAGTCGGTAAGCACAGCAATCATATTGAATGAACATCTTGACAAAGCAGATGAATACAAATGCTGGAACCGAACTTTTTTCTGTTTTTTGGTGAGAGGGGCTTTAGAGCATGGGGTAGTAATTCATATGAGGTTTAGTGATTCTAACTTGGATGTCTACCATTCAGGCTCTTCAGCCAACACTAAAGCTTTTTACAATCATAGGCATTTCTGTAGAATTAATCTTATTCCAAACTAGGCAACTAGAAAGGTAAAATAAAATAATCTTCTAAATACACCATATTCTCTCCATTAGCTGTAATAGAATCACCTAAATTGTGCTTGGATATGTAACATTCAAATGTCAAAAGTCATGGGAGTTGAATCCTGCCCTTTGAGCATTTAGACAGCAGCACTGCATAGCTCCACAGGTATACTTATGCATATACAAAAACTATATGCATAAGATATACAATACTGATCACTGAGATGGAAGACCAAATTCCAAATATTAAAATAGGCATATTCACAAAATGTATCCTTGTTTTATTATAATTGATATTCAACTAAAAACTGTATAATTGAACATGTGAAATACATGAAATACGTCTTCATTAGCCCACAGGCTTTTACATATGGTGAAATGAGCATCATATATGAAAAGAAAACTATCATTACTTTGAGGTTAGTTTTACTATTATATGAGCTAAACAAAGACATGAGAGGCTGTTAAAATGTAGAAGTTTCTATATTGCTTTCATGTGCTTCATGACTTCCAGATACTGTAGGACTTGTGAGCAACGTGCTATTTCCACAGGTCTGAGATAAGTGGAAAGTCTTACATTCAGTTTCTCATCTATATGAATAGGTTTCTTTACACATTATTTCGTGGTTTTTAAAAGTATTTTTTCAATGCCTAAATACATTATAATCTGCTTGACAGGAATCTAGCAGTAATTTGAAACAGCCATGGACAGTTAGGTCTGCTGGCCTGCACCATGGTACAGCCAAAAGCAAACCAATTCCAACATCAGAGCTTGGGTAAATGTCAGTCTGGGGAGTTTGGGGAAAAATGTCCTAGTTTTTTTGTTCAAATAATCACCTAAGACATCCACAGGGCATTGCAAAATGTGCTAGACATGCACTATAAAAGTTTACAATCAGTGACCAACCACTGTAGCATAGAGCTCCTCATGAATAAGCTTTCCTGCTTTATGGTAGGTTTTGCAGCTGTGCTGAGCTCCGTGTTGCTAAAGTCAGTTTCTTCCCCAGCTGTTTTGGGTAGATCTATATGCATTCCTGAGCTACACTCAAATAGGAAAAATCAGAGAATATGTAAGAATGATACGCCATGAAACCACTACAAAGTTTTTTCAAACCAGAAAGCCAGAAGTTGTTATTCTAACAACTGTTCCTTGTTGAAAGAAATCTATCTATCCCTACTCTGTCTCACCATCCATTTTGCTATATTAGGTCCATGAGGACACTATCAAAGTATCTACAAAGTCTAGGGAGAGGACTTTTATTTCCTGGAGTCACCCAAAGTTCACACTTCACACAGATCTGTGGATGTATGTTTATACTCACTTTGCAAAACATTCCTATTTTTAAATCATTAATGAATATAAACCATGGGAAAACACATGCTCATATATACATATATAAACAGTTAAATAAATGAATAGGTTATCCTTTGATTTGCATTAATTGGTGCATGTCCGAATTCTGGTTTAATAGATGTTGGTTTAATGTGTGTCTTAATGCTGCTGCAAAGACTGTTGAAGCAACATTAAGGTTGAAAAATTACACATGCCAAATTATACACACCAAAGGCAAGCACTTCTAGATGCTGTCTTTTTCCCTCGATGTTCACTTAGCACATTCATTCATGAAAAGATTTTGCCATGCATCAACAATCATCAGAGGAAGCAACCTGCTTTTTGCCTAGTTATAAAGTTGAGCTGATTAGTACTAAAGAGACCTAAATGCTGCTTAGGATGTTAAAGTTGTCTCTCCTCAAAACTTTTCTTTTTTTCTGTGGAAATATACTGAGATTTGAGGCTGGAGTATCACTGGACAGCCTGCTACCATTAACACATCAGCAACGTTCATTGAGCTATGCCACAATCTAGGGATGGAAATAAGTGAGAGCAGGAGGGGGGTATGAATGCCCGGTATCATTAACTGTAGATGAGGTCTCAGACTCACATTTTAAAGCCATGAGAGACCTTTCCTGCACTGAATACCCAGCTGCGTTAGATTTAGATATTTTAGGTCTTCCACATCTCCAGCTGAGTCAGCTTTGTCTACATGCTTAAAAATTAGACCGGACTAATGGTCCAAGTGTGTTATACTGGTGGACATTCTCCCAGTCTCCATGGGATGGTGGGGCAGTTTGAAAAGTGCCACCACACTGCATGATAAAGCAGAACTAGTAGGAAAAGGGACAGTAGGAAAGACAGAAGGAAAGGTAGAAGGAGTATAACAACCTCTGCAAATATAAGCCCAGGCAATAGCTCTGTGTCACAAGCAGAGGATTTCCTTACTGCCAGAGACCTCACAGTGCTCAATGCACCAACTAGTAGGAACTGCAACTGTTTTGCAATCTGCAGGCTCAGTTGTGCCTTACAGTTTAGTCTCAGGGACTTTTTTCTTGGAATTTCTACAATTTCATTTCTCTTTTTTGTTTCATTAATACTGACAGGGTGTAACAACATTGTACAGCTCTGCTTGGCACAATGGCTCCTCTTGGCTTGTTTGGATTTTAAAAGAACCATTCATGACACTTGCTACTTTGTGCCGATTTTAACCTCTCATTTCCAATTAACATTTTTAAGTCACCCCTGCCATGGCTAAACTGTCAGGAGCACATCTGACACAACTTGATCTGGTGGACCAGGCTGTAATTTTGTACTGTGAGCAAATAAATCAATAAACTATGATAGACTTCCTGTGATGGACAGAGCTCAGATATGAGTTAGAGGATGGGAACACAGCACAAGGGAAGCACAGAGTGCAAAAACAAGATAAAAGAGGTTGGAAAGCCTCGTGCAGCTCTGATGCCTTCTGCAACTAACTCCTCCTTTCTGCACAGCAGCTCCTCTTGTTTTCACCTACCTGCTGCATGTTTTTGGATATCCTTCCCTTCCCATTTTTGAGATACACCTTTAAATCTACAGTGTGCCTGGCTCCCAAGCCCTCCTGCAGCAATTGCCGTCATTGCTTGTTCTCACTCTGCGATAGCTCTCCCGCCTTTGGGTGGATGACAAACAGCAGGAGCATGGCTGATCTGCCAGGTGTGAGACTTCTGTATTTGCAGTAGTTCATGCTGTAGAAAGCTTAGCTTTTCTTTCCCCCTCATCCTCTGTCTAGCACAACAAGATCAGAGAAGTACCAAAGATCTGAGTACAAAAGAAAGGGAAGAAGCCGGAGACTGTCCTTATCTTCCCTTGCTGGCCCTTGGCCACAAAGTCTTTGCTCAGGCTGAGCTCATTAGTGCCTCTGGGCCGGTCCCAGGGTGGCTGGGGTGAGGAAAGCCTCCTGGGAAGCGAGGAGGGCAGCTGGGATGAGGTGCTTGGGAATCACTTATCCCTGGAACAGCTAGCTCGTATCAATTAGATTAAACTGCTTCTTGCTCAGCCCTGCACCTAAGATCACCACACCTGTATTACTTTCCCTGGGAACACATATGAATTTACTTTAGAATGGGGTGAGTAGAACATTCCTCATGGTTGATTTTTGAATCACCAGGATTTTAGGCAAGCTCCTATACAAATATGTGTACCAAATGTACATCAGAGCCACTGGACACAAATCCATCTATAGTAGTAAATCATCTCACTCACGAATCTTCTTTTTAATGCTAAAGGATTCCTACAGCATCTTCTCCCTAATACAGAACACATTGCTAGCAATTTGAAGGGTAGGCTTTCATTTTCACTATCTTCACTATTAATACAAAACCTGTTCCTATTCCACATTTTTTCCACATCCCCTTTATTTTACTAGTATTCTGAAACATGGATGTGACTTTTTCCTACAGGGACAAAGAACTATTACAAAATAAGCATGCACCAAGAGTACCTTGGGTTTGATGTTTTCATTGTCAGGAGGCAGGGAAAAAGACTGTGGTGAAGTCAGCTCTCTGGGTCTTGATGGCAGTGTGCATGGTGACTTGTCTGAGATGGGAGATCTGCACTTTAACACCGATGAGGTGGCAGAATGCTCAGGTCTTGGAGAGGAGGAGTTAGACCTAAAATTTGCTTGCACCAATGAAGAATTAAATTGCAGTGGATTGGAATTAATACTACCAGTTTGTGGAACCAGTGGGGTAAAGTGATGCTGTGGGAGAGACCACTGCTCTGAGATGCTAGAAGGGGTAGGAGAGGAGGCACTGATCTCCTGAACAGATGTTTGGGATGAATCTGATATAGATCTAGAAGCTGAGTGCAAAAGACTTGAAGAAGGAGATGAGTGTTTTTCTAGGGTGGGAGACAATGCACCACTAAGACTTGTAGAAGAAAGCAAAGGATATGACCGGCAAGTAAAGATGGGTGAGTAAGTGTGTACTCTCTGAGACTTCTGAGGGCCCTGGGACCTGGAGGCAGAATACCCCAGCCCTTCTGGAGAAGGAGAGGTGGGGAATGCTAAGGAAGAGGGAGCTGGGACACAAGGAGGAGGCAGTGAGGACTGCATATCTGAAGAAGCAACTGATCTTCTGTGGGAGGAGACAGGGGATGACAGAGAATTTTGGGAGTCTGGAGAAAGTGACCGAACTGGAAGGTGCTTTTTAGGAGAAAGGGACCTCGCTCGAGGGGTGAGATGTGGCTTGGAAGGTAAAAGCAGATGCTGAGCCCATCCTGAAAGCCAATCATCCTCTTTTCTGGGAGAATCTAGGCTTATAGGAGGGCTTAAAACAGATTTCTTGGGGGTTGGGGGAGTTGTTTTAAACTTTTGATCTATTGCAAGTGTTGACGAACTAAGGGAGCTAGGGGAAAATGTGGGACAAGAAGCAGGTGAAAGTGGTCTCTGCTGAGAGGAGCCTGATCTCAAAATAGCAGTTAAGAGAGTCAGTCTGGTTGGCAGAGGGGATTTGACTCCTGACTTGGCTGAATTTCCTCTGGATAATGTTTGTGAGCAAGGCTCATTTATACTACATATGGTCGAAGAGGACCCATAAAGAGAGGGTGGAGACAAAGGTTTAGGGCTAGGAGATAATGAATGTGTTATTATATGTACAGGGAGAGGAGACAAAGCATTCAATCTTTTGGAAGAACTGGGGGATACAGACTGAGCTAAAGATCTTTGAATTTCATTTGAATGTGGAGGATTGGAGGAAAGACTTGAACTCCTCGCAGGAACAGAGGATGTGGTGAAGCCTCCCATTTTGCAAACACAGCCAGGACTATAGAGACTTGGTGTTTGTAGGTTATCAGACAGTTGAGGAGTGGAGTACCAACTCTTTGATGCAGAAGAGGATATTTTAGACATTGAGGGAGATGCACTATGGGAAACAGACTGAAAGTAGAGAGATGAGTCTTGCTTAGAAAACCCAGTTGCTGACTGACGGTTGTTACAGGGATCTTCCAGCGAAGAGGCTTGATTCATGTTAACCATGGCACCGCACGCTACTTTCTGATTAATTGGAGAAATTAAGTGGACAGCAGGTGGTTTAGAGGAAAGATGATCAGAGGTGGAAAGAGTAGAAATTAACTGGAGAGAAAAAAAAAAAAACAAAACAGAATTGTTAATATAGGTGGAACCTGTGGAACTGTTAAACACCCCACATTTCAGTCCTGTGGTCATGCGTATAGGGTTGCCATTAGTACTGCTGTGTGGATTAAAAGCATAGGGCTGTTTTAAGCTTGGACATACAGCCTGATGGATAAGGTTCTCATGGGGAGGTGACTGAGGCAGACAAGCTATGTGGTACTTTGGGTTTATGACACCCCAGTTTTGTTGATATAAACAAGGTTCAAGGCCACAGTATTTTTCATTTTAGGTAAAACCCAAGACAGTTGTGCCATGAGTGTCTGGAATCATGTGATGCCATCCACATAAAATAAACACAATGGAAGGTAAAAAATTGCAGTAGTGTCCCATCTCACTTTTACAGTTCAGTGGAAAGCAGCCTTTCTGAAAACGGGATTCAAGTCAAGTGCTCTTTTTCTCATTCAGTAAACAACCCCTTCTGCAGCACTGTGATATCAGAATGAGAAATTTGCTTGGAACAACTTAAATCAGACATCCAGTTTGCTTTTCACTTCTCCTGTCATTCACAGAGCAGAGCTTTTGACAGTTTGCAGGCATGTAAGAGTCCTTATCCCCTTCTCCACAGTCTTTCGATACACTAATAAAACAGTAATGAGCTCTTTCATGAGTGTCTTTTTTCTTGGGTCCATTCTAATTAGGATTTGTCAAAACTAATTAGAGCATACAAGTATATTCTCAACCTGTTATACAGTTTCATGCTTCTAAAGAAAGAAATTCTCTCAAAATCTTCCAAGTTATTACAATGCAGAAATTAAAAACTGAGGTATACACAATATGAATAAAACATATCAGTGTGAAATAGTAAGTTAAGTCAACTGTAAAACCAAAAGAATACAAATTGTCACCTAACATTTGACTGAGCAATTTGAAAGCAGGGAAATTGACTCTAATTCCATCAAACTTGATGTAAATATAAGAACACCTATTTAACTATTGTTAGATACCCTGAAAAGATTACGCAGCTCTATAAAAGACAATTATACCCTTCAGTTTCAACACACAACTTGATCATGGCTGTGGCTCAGCCTATGAGTTATATTTTTAACACGTCTTACCCATAATAGAGAGGAATTATGATGATGATGATTATGATTAGTATTATGTAATGTATCATTGATACATCACGAAATAAAAATAAGAACAAAACAACTAATTTTCAAGTGAGAGCACATGCTGGAAGAAGCTGTGACAGAAGAGCAAGACTAAAAAGCTTTCAAGGGCAAAGCTATGCCTAAATATGGGCTAAATACACACTTCAAAACCCTATTAGCCCTTGTAACTTAAAATCAGTGAGCTCTTCCTGCTAAATTATAACATACAAATAGTAAGCCTTTTAAACCAAAGACACTTTCTGTATAAGGCAACTTCAGAAAAGCCAGGTCAATGCTTTGATTTATAGGAATAAACACAAAACATATGAATGCCTTTACTACCACACTAACTTCCCCTTGTTTTACACATGTGTTAAGGCATCCCATTTCAAAGTGCAAAGTCAACAGATAAATACAGGGCAAATATTGGAATATAAAAATTAATGTTTTTTATATCATTGTACATATATTCTATTGGATTGAGAAATTATTAGTCTTGCTCAAAAAGCTGCTAACTAAGAAGAAGCAAAAAATACTGGAAATCAAGACTAATTTACTAATTTTTTCATTTAATTAAAAAATGAAATTATTTAATGAGTTAAAAAGCAGTGTGGTAATAAATCTGATAACTTGGAGCAGCCTCCTGAATTTAATAATGAATTCAGGAAGTTGATCAACTACCAAAACAGAGCTGGGGTATGAAATCTCTATATTTTGAAATAGAATAGATAAATTTCCCTTACAAAGACAACAGATTAAAAGGAAATGAGCAACAAATATGAAACTTCGTAATAATAGCACAGGATGTGCAGTGATTTCTAATTAGTTAAAACCTAATAAGAAAGATTTATAAGCAGCTACAAAAATGTTCATGATAGCAGATGACAAATATGCTCCTGCAGGTAAAATAAAGACATTTTGCAGTATTCTTCATGTTTAAATACCACTGAACATTTGCATGCTGAGCTAATTGAGCCATTAATCAAGTCTTCAGATATGATTTTGCTATTGTAACACAGTATTAATAACCACATCTATAGATGATCAACCTCTTATTTACAGGATCAGGAAATCATAATCAAAGTGGGTTGGAAGTGACTTCCAGAGGTCATCTAGTCCAGCCTCCTACTCAAAGCAGGGCTCTCACCAGTGCCAGTGGGTCAGGTCAGCTGTGGCCGTGTCTCACCCGGTCTCCAGAGCTCTGATGGAGCTCCAGCACCCCCAGGCAGCCTGTGCCAGTGCTGCACCACCTCCCACTGAGGAAGCTGCTTCTGAAGTCCAGCTGGGATCTCCCATGCTGCAATTTGCAGCCACTGCTGCCTCACCTGCCACTGCAGAGAAGGGTTTGGCTCTGTCATGTCCATAACTGCCCTGCAAGTGGTTCTGGGCAGTTCCTAGAGGCCTCCTTGGCTGTCTCTTGGTGGGAGTCAACAAAGCCAGCTCCTTCAGCCTCAGCTCATATGTGCCCCAGACATATTTACACCTTTGTGCTGGGCCCCATTCCCTTCCTCATATCTCTCTTGAATTTGAGGGTTGCTGGCCACCAAACTAAGCATGGTTTTACAGTCGCAGCCTCTACAGTGCTAGTAGGTGAGATATAATAACTTCCCTCAATCAGTGGATTTTTCTTCTGTTCAGTTTCTCTATTTTAAAACCCTCCTGTAGTTGAATTGGATTAGTGCAGAAGAAGTGAGTGACCAAAGTAGATTTGAGTTGCTTTGGTCTGTGATGCAACTGCAAGTGTTTTTCTCTTCTCAGAAGCACCTCAGATAAATATTTGCCAAATTGTATGAAGAAAGTTGAGATAGGTGGCAAGGTTACAGCAGCACAAAGGGATAAAGGCACTTGAAAAAGATCTTGATGCCTTGTAGATAATCATTCCAGAATTATCAAAGTGGACATGAGATTAGTATTGAGCCTTGCCCAGGAGACCTTTGTCACATTTGAAATGGCAAAACTGAGTTGGACATGAGGGAAATGGTCATTCTGGTGAGGTCAAATTGTTTTGGAAGGGCACAAAAGATGTGGTTAGTTATACCAGCAAGACCCTGAAAGATGTGCTGGTCAAACAGGAAAAGGGAAAGAGTGTGCAAACTGAGACTCCAAAAGGCAGAAATCATGTCTGAGTGAATCATGTCTTCAATGTAGACCTGATTCTGGGCCCAGCTAACCATGCTTTGATCTCAGTAGAATCTGCTTACAGATAGGAAAAAATAAAAAGAAATTACCTACAAAGACTGCAACATCAGAACCAGAAAGCCACAAGGAAACTGTGGAAAACCTAACAAAATTCCTGGAGACAACACAGTAAATCAGACTGTCAGCTGAGACAATTAATATAAATGCTATTTAGAACAGTCCATTTTCTGCCAACAAGGAAGGTGCATTGTCTAAGCAATGGCAGGAGTTTGTAGGGACTCCTGACTTACTTGTCTGGAAAAGCCAAACCAGATGCCACTCAATCAACAGAGCAATGTCAAGTGACTTCGAGTAACTAAAATTCCTTTTGGTTACTGATACCCCACAGTGAGTCAAGAAATTTCTCCAAGTCGAGCTCATGCCCTGACATTCAGGGAAGCAGACATCCTGCTCAACCCAAAGGGTAAATTCCCAAAGGCACTAGTCAGTCTGACTCTCTCTTGCATGGCTAGACTCTCTTTAACATAAAAATAAAAATTACAGAAAAAAACCCCAACGCAATCTATAAACATTAAACTATTATCAAAAACTTCCACATATGACCAGAATAACAGAGTATTTTTCAGACTTTGAATATAGTGTGGCATTTTGCAACATCAGTCAGGACCTTCATGTCTCACAGAACAGAAACTTCCTTTTTCAAAAAATTCTTTCCTTTTTTTCTTTCATTTAAACAAGGTCAGAAATTAATAAAGCTGAATGAGCCCTCTGGGTCAGTTAGAGTGATCCCTCCTGCAACACAATTCTCCCCAATACTGGTCCTTGCTTTTTTCGCATCTGACAGGAAACTCGTTGTCTAATTATGCTTTTAAATTAACGTAATGTTATATGCAATTTCTCTTAAAAGGGACATGATACTGCCCCTATAATCCAAGAACTGAAAAGATAGCCCATATATGGAATCCGTTGTACAAAGGAAATGTACCAAAAGATAAACCATGCATCCATTTAATCTTTTCATAGTTTTCCTTCATTTCAGAACTGATGATCTTTCAATAGATATCAAACCAGAAAGAGTGATGCCTACAGAAACTCCTTAAAACAAGAACAACAGTGAAAGGCAGCTTAGTAAAAACATCTTTTTATGAAGCGATAGAGAGGGCTAAAGATACTGAGATAATTAAGACTGTGGAATTACAGTCTTGAAAACTCGTGACTAAAGAATAATGACAAGATATGCAATTACTATATTACATACTGACTCTCTTCCTGTTCAGGTGAATAGTTAGCAAAGTCAGGCTTGGTTTCTTGTTCTGTGCAATCTTTATCTTCTGTTACCTCACTAGCCAAACCCCTCTTTACTTGCCAAGTCACCAGAAGCTTAAGAAAGATTCAACATAGGAACTCTTCTGTATAGTATTCCAAAATTCACACAATTTCTGTAAAGGCTTTTCAAAAAAACACGCAGGTAAGCCTGAACATTGCTAAAGTAAATTTGTATTTCCTCAGGACAAGTATTCTCTTACAGGCTGCTTCCTCTATGTATGCTTACCCATGCCTTTAACCTTCCTCATGGAAAATTCTCACTGACTTCACTGGGAGTTTCTCTGAAGAAATTAACATTTTGTACTGCTATGAATCCCAAACCAGAGTGGATTTCTTATTCACAATGTCTTCAATCAAAAATTGATGCTGAATTTGATGAAAAATTGAGTGGTGAAAGTATTTCAACACAAGATAGGAAATTCTATTCATTTTCAGAAACAAAGTAGCCATGCTTAATGTTTGTGTTTAAATTATCAATGAACATAATTGCATTTTCAACTGATAGTAACCCCATCCAAGTCAAAGGAAATGTCTGAATTTATTTCATCTGAGAAAGATGTTGTTATTTTGCTGAAGGTGGAGTTTTCCATTGCATATACACCCTTCAATATAGATCAGTGTTCTTTGCAAGATGGGAGACATTAACTTTTCATGCAGTAGCTTGGATTGACGTATTTTGTAAATTAAATACTTCAAAGACATTTTTTGGAAATGCCCCAGGGAGAATTTAAAATTTAATCATTCAATAAATGCACCTATAAAGATTCACATAAAATGGAAATTTCATCTTCATTAGTTCTTTACACCTGTGCAAAGTCAGGCGTACCATCCAACAATCAGAATAATAGGATTTTTTACAGCCTCTTTTGCTTGCATAAAAGGCTGCAAGAGATGCTGAGAAAAAAAAGAATCTAGGTCTGGGAAGTCTGATGCTAATAATTCAAATGATCTCGAGGCTCCATTGATTTCAATTACCCCACCCAATTTAGACTAGCTAGGAAGCTAACATCTCCTGATTAACTTGCTGTCATGATGAACTGCTCTTAAAGGAAAGAAGAGATCTGCCTTTTCTGCTCCACACACACACCAGAATCATATGGAGGGGCAGCGAGTCAGAAGGGTTGGGCCACCTCCTTAAGGTCCAAATGTTACAGAAATGGCCAATGAAAATGCTAATTGAAGAACAAATTGACCGAGCTGCTGTACAAACCGGCTCCATATCCTGAAAGGTTTAGAAAGCAAAGGTTATCGCTAGAGTCTAAAGAGCTTGTTACCTGATGTTTTTGTGGATCTGTAGTACTGTGGGAAAGTGCAGCACCTGGAAGGTGCCCATTGCCAGGAGGTTTTCCTGCCCCGGTGCCAGGGGAAACATGGGACGAGGTCAGCAGCTGAGCACTGATGGGACCGTAGCCATTGGAAGGCTGATGAACGTTGCTCGTGGCTGCAGCTGCTTCATCTTCATCACCAGAGTCCGTAATCAGGATAAACTCAGCCTTAAACAGGTCATTCTCCTGCATTTCTCCTTTGCTTGAATTACACCCCAGGGACTGGAAAGCCGTTCTGGTGCTGTCTCTACAGGCAGTGGACACACAGTCTTGTTTGGCCCCACTCTTTAAGACCAGCTCATCAGAGACTGCGTCAGACTGCAAAAGATACAAGGAAAAAGATCCAAATTAACTGCATTTTATTTGGGTTCCCCAAAATGTGAAGTAATTTTGGCTTTCAGTAGTGTCTATCTCTGCACTACCAAAAGTGAAGTAGGCAAATGAAGAATTTAGGTATGAGCACACAGCAGAAGCCGCTTCCCCAGGGAGACCCAGGTCCCAGCCCCCCAGCCAATGCTGTGGGGGCTGCCCTCCCAGCAACTCACAGAGCAACAGGGGGCTCTGAGCACAGCAATGGCCCAGACGGGGCCGGCGCGGGAACCAAGAAGGAGGGCGCAGTCAAGCCGAATGAGCTGTCAGACCTGACTACGCCAGACACGATGGGAAGGCACCCCAACCGCGGGATCCACGGAGCAAACAATGCTCCTCAGAGGAGTCTAACAGACAAATCTGGGACAAAACCTATACATATTAATGAAGAAACAAAGGCCCTTAAGACAAGGCATTCTCTGAAGAGAGCAAACAGACTCAGAGGTCAGAGAGCTTTACTGTATGTTCAAGCTTCGCAGCACAGACCACAATTGTTCTTCGTATTTTCTGCAATTTCCACATCCAGTAGGTCACTTCTCGAGTATGCTTTGGATGAAAGCAGGAATAGTGCAAACTGCACATATGACACACATATCATTAAATCATTCAATATCAAAACTGCTATTGTAAATCATATTTCCCTCAGAGGAGGAATCAGGTAAATGAATAGACATACTATTCAAGAGTATGTCTATGTATATTCAAGTATATCTGTATGTATATTCAAGTGTACTGCAAGAGGAAGTGGGGCTCATATTTGAGTGCTGCTTGAGGAACACATTAATTACAAATTTCCACTTCACTTGCACCTCCATGAGCCCAGGAGTTCAGTTCTTTGAAAAAAGATTGGACCTCAAAGGGGGATATCAGCATTCTGAGTTTGACAGTGTTATTTTGATTATCTAATGTTGGTTGTTGAAATATTGTTCAGGTTCTAGACATTTTAGAAGAGGGACTAATCTGTGCTATGAGGGCCTCACAATTGCATTGACTGCCAGAAAAATTTCCTGTGTCTACAGAGAAACACACGGGGATGGATGACAGGAAGACCTGATTCTGCTTTATCCTGGGCATTACTTCTAACAAAACCAATACTGAGCAGCTGTAAATGTAACTAATGAGTTAAAACGCCTGAGGACAATATTCCAGTGAATGTCTCCTCAAATACATCCATCCTTTGCCCAGACCTAACCCCTTTTTTCTCAGATAGGACGCTGAAATGCTGGAACATGTTCAGATCAGAGGGCTGTGAACTACTGTGAAAGGTTTATTACATGGAAAAGCACCCAGAACTGCAGCCCCAGCAATGTCCCAGGGAAGGAGCTGTTACACAAAACCAGAATTGCCATAAGCATTAATATTAACCTGAGAGTTGCAGTAGCCTTTCGAGCAGCATGGAATAAAATAAGAGGGCATTAAGTGTTGTGAGGCAAGAACGGAATAACAAACAAAGGGTTGACTAAAGGAAGGAGAACCAGGAATGTTGTGCTGCTGGCTACACCATTGCAGGAAACCACAGGGAGAAGCTTTCAAAAATCAAAAGCTTGCTTCCACTTTGATGCATTACTATGTGGCTATGAAAAGGATTGGCACCTTTTCTGGAAGCCGCAGCACTGGCATTTGCTGAAACCAGGATCCAGTGAACAACTCCTGGTCAATTTCCATGTGATAACACTCCTTGCACACCACCTTTGCTGTCTTGAAGATCAAGAAGGAATTCCCCTCATCTGCCATTGCACGACTGACAGAGGACAGAATTGAGATGATGGAGGGTTTCCTTCCAATATAAACTATGCCAAAGGCAAAGCAAGCTATTGAGCAGACACCTGCCTTCTCTTGCACAATGATTCCACATCTTGGTAATTAAACCAAGCACAAGCCAAGAAGCCATTCAAGGGAAAGAGCTTCAGTTCAGCAATGCTCAGAATAAAATTTTCTTTATCTTTTGAAGAAGTGGAAAAAATAATGCAAACAAAAATCTACCTTATTTACAATATTTAGGTTGTTCAGATCCTTTGGATCCTCCGGAATTGTCACAAGGAACTTAGAGATATCCACAACCTCAAAATGAGTTGGAAGTTGTCCAATGGATGGTACGAATGTGAAGGTCAATGGTTTGGTTCCAGATTCTTGAGAAGTGACCTACAAAACACAAAATTAGTTCAACATCTTTATCCAAATAAAGATGATTTTTATCAGAGTTGAGGTAACATGAATAACATGAAATAATTAGTCAACATAACTTACATGTCTGTTATTAACTATACCGGTGTATGTTACGGTGGGTTTTTTTAATTGGGTAATTGTGTATTAAAGCCTTATTTAACAGAAAAAATACTGCCTTGATTATATTCATCAACATTTTACATATTCTAGTGGTGTGGCACAGCAGACAGAACTTTTGTTTGATAGCTTGCTATTCTTTCAATTTTCCATAACAAAATCAGAAAACCATATTCAATCCACTTCAAGGCTGTTTTTATCTTTGTTTAACTCCACTTTAGTAGGACAACAATTCAATTATAACACTGTATCTGGGCAAATTATAGCCCCTAGAGCATTTGCTTAACAACTTAAACCAAATAGGAGAAACCTTTGCTCTGCAAAAAAAAAAAAAAAACCCAAAGCAAAACATGTTCATATTTTCTAATGTAAATGCAGCTAATTCTGAGCAATATCTGGAATGAATTGTGATTCAAGTATCTTCTCCATTTTCTTTGAGCTATTCAGCCACATACACCAACTAATTGCTTGTCTGCCTGCTTATTTCTCCCTCCCCCTGCTGCCCTCTCAGTAGAACTGTGTACATAGGGCCTGAATGCACGAAAGACAAGAAAGACCAAACAAAGGCAATTTCACCTAAATGTTCAGTTTTATCACAGTGCTCCCCTATCACTTCCATCTCCTTCACAGGAGATGGAACAGGGAAAAGAAGTCCACATCATCGTAAAACTCTCAGTTGCTTTGCCAGACATCAGGAAGAGGAACTGCACATGCCTTCGCAAGGTGAGTAGAGGGAACCACACCCCAAACCACTGAACCTGACATGCTGACTTTACCACTACTTGTTGGTGTAAAAAAATTCTGTTTTCTGATTTAAAACTATGGAGTACATTGATTTTCCTTTGTTACAGCATCTGATGTAAACCTTATGGCTATTAATTGTCATTTCAATGAACTCTAATATGCAGAGGCTTGAACTGTGTTGAATCATACAGGAAAACAGGATTATTACTTTGGCTCGTTTTTTTTGCTTGCTTGTTTAAAGTGAAACAAATTGAAGAGCTATGACTCTCATTATGCTTCTTTGTAATTTGCATCCATAAGTAAATAGCAATTGTGGAACAGAGTGGAATTATGGTTTACATTACTTGATCATCTTGTGGCTGGAATATTAAAAATGATAGACACAAATTTCCAGTTTTAAAAAACTCGAAGCAAATATTAGTTACTTCCACTAACAGCTGCCTGCTTGAGTGCTCAGGCAAAACAGAGGCAGGGTTCTTGTACAAATGCTGTCAACTGCTCTTTCCTCAACAATTTGGAAGAACTCTGCTCTCTCAGACACATCCAGCTGTGAAGCTGCAAGCTCCTACTTTTACTTCCCCCTCCATTTCACACAAGTGACCAAGCACTGGAATATGTAATGCATGGCCTGAATCAACAGCAAAAGAGTGACAGCTAAATGCTCCACCACGCCAGGAGTTCAGGTTGTTATTTTTTGTGAAGGAGAAACAACAGCTCTGTCTTTCTTTTAGGAGCTAAGGTGCCTGAGTCTGATCATTGCTTTTTATAAAACAACAAAACAATTTTTAAATATTATTAGCCAGCAGATTAACACTTAGTCCTTGCTCCTGATAAAAGCCAGCAGAGTACCATCAGTACTCAAGGACGTACTCGCTAGAGAGCAGCTGCCAGTCCCTACAACACAGCCAGGGATGCAGCCTCCACCCAAGCACCTGCTGCTCCCTAAGGTGCCTTCAAGGTGCAGGATTACCTGCACACAGGCAGGAGCACCCATCACATTAGCATTAGTGCTTCTGTACAGCTGGCACCATTCATGGCAGTCTTACACAGTACCTGGGTCTACACTAAAATCAGCTGGAGAAGGCCTTTGCTTTCCTGAAGACCTGTAGTTTTGCTTTCATCTTCTCTCTCTAATTAGGAAGTGCAGCTGATGACTTTGGCTACTTTGGTTGTCTTTAATAACATTTTCCCCCTCTACCTCACCCTCTAGTCATGCTCTTGTTTTGACATGTGACAGCTGTTCTGTATCAGTGGGCATTCTTGAGTCAGAAGGGAAAATATTCCTTATAAAAGAAAAAGAAGAGGGGGAATAAGTGTGCAAATAGCAAGCCCAAACACAAACAGATTTATGGCAAATTCCAATCAAATGTGGCAGCACTGCTGAACTCCCACTATTTTATCTGCATATTTGTAATGAGGAAATACAAACAAGGAATCAGACTAGAGGCTCCAGGCTGTTGCATAGTAATGGAGAGATCTTGCTATCATCTAATATTGTATTGTGTCTTACCTTGCACTTCCAATTTTATTGCTTTGGTATTAAAGAACACACAAAGAAAACTTTTCCATGTTTGGCCTAAAGACATTGTGGAAATAATCACCAAAATTGCTTGCAAGCTAAAACTATGATTGGAAAACACATAAAAATGGGCAAACAAGACTATTTTTTCAGGTGGGAAGATGCCATTAAATCATGGTTTTATTTATATTCCCTTAGTGTATATTATTTTCTTAGAGTTTAGAAAGCATACACAAGCAAATACAATTACTGCATTTCAGACAGTTTTAAGCTGCTAGATACTGCATGAAGCAGTGACAGGACTGTGCTCCTCTTAGTTTCACTCACAGCAATTGAGAAACAGGAACTTCCAGCTGGTAAAACTGGTCATGCAATCTAAGCTGCTTCACAGAAACCTAAACAAGCAAATATCATGTGACTAGCCAGAAAACACAAGCATTGCCACTGGGGGAAAACAAAAGAGAAATATTTCTTGATTAGAATTATTTTTAAGTGGTTATTTTCATTTTATAGATTAAAAAAAATACTTTGACGTTTTAAAGTTTAAATTTTAATTGAACAATGTGAAGCAGAAGGAACTGTCACGTACTACTTCCTTTTTTAAGGTAGTGAAAAGATTTTTGCACCTTTTGTCATATGCTCATCTCATTTACCATCTCTCTCTCTGGCTGATGTTTCTAACCTTGAAGAACTGAAAAGAAATTATTAGGCTGGGTTTCCAGCATTTCATTACATCTACTAATAGCCACTCTGATACTTAGAGGTAAACAATAAAGAAACAAGCTTAAAATCCAAATATATATAAAAACATACATGAAATTTCTTATCATCTTTTCTCCATAATCAGTAGCAACAGCAGAAGTCATTCAATGCCATACATTCCCTGCTGCTGGAATTCACTTGAATCAATACAGTTACAGCAGCAGAAAAATACCAAATGTGACATCTATTGAATTCAATACTAAGGAATTTTGGTTTACGTTATGTAATCAACCTTACGCACATGAAATAACTGATTGTTTTTAATTGCAGCCTTTATGTTAGTTAGTTCTTTGAAGAATACAAATTACAGAGTTTAATATAAATAACCTTTGAACATCCATTGGCAGCTATTGGCAGCTGCATAATATATTGCCAAAAAGCTTCAAAATGAAAACATTATTCTAGATTACTTCCATGAGCTCCTATGTCATCAATTTACAAACAGGTTTGTTGCATAATTAATACCATCAATTTACAGCTGCCCTGGGGATAGTAACTTAAATTATATTAATTATTGTTTTCATTACCACAGCTTCTGTAGTCCTTACTTGTAGAGCCCATTTTTAATGTCTTGGTTACCTTGTGAACACAAACTAACACTTCAATTTAATCTCTCATATGCTCTATATGCATTCAGCATAGTGCCTATTTTGTAATTTAAATTGAGGTCCCATTGTCAATGATTGCTTCTTAAGATTTCCTTCTGGAATACAGATTGCTAAAGTGAAATTCAATATGCTGGTTCACGTTACCACTTCTTCCACTGATTTGCTAATGTAAGTCATTCCATTAATAAAACAACACCCTGAGAAAACCTCATTCTTGAAACATCTAGTTTTTCCTTTGAAGATATTTATTTGTTTACAAAACAGAAAAGGAAATTATGAGTAAATAATAGCAAAGTAACAAGTGGGTATGTCATGACATAGAAACATGTTGACTGAAGCACCATTTTGGTCAGAGCACAAATTCACATGCCCACAATTCCTGAGTGATAAATATAGCTCTGACACTCAGAGAGAGCACAGCTAACGTCATTCACCCAGCCAGGGAGAGGGGCCATCCAAAAACACAGCCTGAGTTCTGTAATCCCTCCTTAAACTCCTTTTCTATGTTCAGACTAAACTCAAACCACAAAGAGACTTTGTCTCCTCCTCGAGACAGAGAAAAATCTAGTCAGATGGAATTATCAGTTAATGAGATGTAAGAATCTTCAGCCTATCTTCATATCCTGACTTATTATAGCTATCAGAGTAATCTAATATGGATTAGCTGTTTATTGTGTAATATGAGCTCCGGCTTTTCTAAAACCTTTTATGAACAGCAGCAGATGATCATCTGAACACCAACTTTCTCCCTGTGAAATTTCAGAGGAAAAAAGCTAAACCCATTCCAAGAGTCCAGGATGAAATTACAGTCAAGATGAAGTTTGCGCCAAAATTCCCAAGGACAACTGTGGTCCAGAAGCTTCCCCAAGCCCTATGATGTTCCCACTTTATCACCTTCAGCAAATAATTTCTGCTTCTTTCAATACATCAACACACACTCAAATGCAGACAAGTATCTTTTGAAAATGAATGTGTGATGTGTGTAAAGCACTAGAAAGAGCAAATGAATAACAGTAAAAAATTTTAATCTATTATTCAAAATGCAAGAGCTCATTCAGATGAAGTGTTTTTTTCAAACATCATTTTAATTAGCTCTTCAGCCCAGCAGACTTTACACAACTATAATTGCTCTTTGATACTGCTCTACACATATGCAGCTAAATTTGATGAAAAGTAAGTAAAGATAACCTTTTATTTCCTCCTTTTTTCTAAGGGCAAGTAAAATACTTTCCCTGTTATGTTTACTTCACTTCATTATATGCAGTGTGACTAAGTGGTCATAGTATATCAGACCCTAAGATGACCTGGGTCTTTAAATCATGTTTATAGTATCACTGACACCCTTAAACCTCTTATTTGCTTCCAGTCTCCTAAACCTCCTAAGAAACAACATCTCCCAAGTTAAAACACTCTGTTGTAACATCCCAAGCTGCTCTAGTCCATCACCCATGCACAAAACCACAGCTACGCACCCAGACTGCCTCCAGCTTCTCCCTCAGCAGGTAGTCACCCCTTCCTTTTGGCTGTCCTGTGTTCGTTTTGCTGTGTGGTTCAACCAGAAATTAAGATGAAATATTGTTGCTGATTTTTCACTAGTGTGGCCAGGCTTGCCATCTGGTCTTCCATAGAAGGCAGTCAAGGACTGGCAAAAGTAGACTGAAAAAGTTTGAAGGCTGATTGCAAAAGAAAATTTTTAAAAATCCAAAGGAAAACAGAAAAGTGGTGCTAACATGCACATGGACTACTTATCAAATATTATTATATTATTCATGGTCAGAAGACTCCTTGGAAAATGGGAGACTTCAGATCAATTCCAGTGCCTGCAGATAAAAAAAAATATCGGCATCGAAACTCGAGTCCTTACAAGGTCGTAGGACTTATGCCTTCATATGTAGAACATCCATACTAGCACATTAACAGATACATTTACAACTGATATACGAAATATATGCTTATGCAATGTCATCATACCTCTGCCCAACAAAAAAGGCTGCACACTGGTTAGTCACATTAGTATAGCAGGGAGGCAAAACAGATCCCAGTTTTCCTGTCCATTTTTTAACAACTCCATCTTGATTACAAAGTGAGAAATTGAAAGGTAGAATTCATTCTTTTTCCTGTAAGAGTTTTTTGCAATTTCAGCCCTGTAAGAGTGTCACAAAATACTGCTGTCACCCTCACAGCAACCTTGAAGTACATTCTCATTAATCTATATGACGTAATTCCCCTTGCAATCTTTTCCCAAAAGCTGCACCTATCAATAAGCAGGTGTAGTTTTCAAATCAAGAACTGGGAGGATAAATAAATCCCTACTTACATCTGTCAGAGCTGAGACATCAGTCTTGTGGGATGATGCTAGCAAGGAACTTTGATTTTACAGTATCACACATCAGCCATTTGCCTTTTGGTGTCCCAAAATGTCTGAGAGGTTGAGGGCCAGGGGGATTTCAACCAGAGCAGCTCCCTCCCCGCAGAGCTGAGGCTCCCATGCGGTGAGGCTCTGCCACCACACACTGAGCACTGCCAGTCCTGCCATGGGAGGATCCAGCCCACGTGGTGCTGCCACCACAGGTGAGCATCTGCACAGTTCTTCCCAAAACACATTGCAGAGCAAGTTTGGTAATACCCCAGTGACATTGTTGCAAGCAATACATTTAGGAAGCAGGTGGTACCCAGCATCACAGCTGTGCTTGCACAAATCCCTGCATGTTTCACAGAATGACAGAATGTTCTGAGTTGGAAGGGACCCATGAGGATCAACGAGTCCAGCTCTTAAGTGAGTGGCCCATACAGGGATGGAAGCCACAGCCTTGGCATTATGAGCATATGCTTTAACCAATTGAGCTAATCTCCTAACAGACCATTAATTTTGTACAATGGATTAACTACAGAGTGACTCCAGAAAAAGGATGTATGTGTGCTAACACTACATGTCCTGTTATTATAGCTTGAAGGCTGTTGAAGAAAAACAAGGGATTTAAAAAGATGCTTCCAAAAGTACAAGCACAAGATAATAGCAGAAGCCTTGAAAGTGCAAGTGTGGAATAGGAGCCCTAGGGCTACAAGCACAAATCATTAATAATAAGTTGTAACTCACTACAGGAATGCAACCTTGTGTGCTGGTATTAAGGATAACAGAGCAAGCAAAGAAGCAGTATCTGGCATACATAAAACATATCAAACACCATCAAATTCAGATATGAAATTTTCTGGCTGATGAAGAAGGAACAAGTAAACTGTTAGCAAAGACAGAAAAGTAGCTTCAAGTGGGCCCAAAGTACAGGGTACATAAGCCCCACCATCAACATCATCCACCTTCCTGCAAACAAGTGGAGATGCTGGCACCTTCCATAACAATGCATAGAAAATAAAAGCGGTAGAAATGAGAAAGTTGTCTAGGTTGGTTTCATCTGTGTGATCATTGGGAATGAGCTGCAATAATAGGATCATTTGGACTTTAAGTGTGAGTATGTCTGTACCTGAACTACATCATAATAACAAACCCCATGTACGTGAGAGTTTGTGTGCACTTGAGTGAACAGTACAATGAGGAGGTGCTAAGAGAAAACAGATTAAAGAGAGGGTAGATGTGAGAGGTAGTACACAAAAGTCTTTCCCAAATGAATAATTCAGGAGATAAGTGGTCCAGTTGAATACACAATAAATGATAAGTTCAGAATGCCAAGCATCAGCCCAAGACCACCAGGACACACTGGAATCAGCAATGAACAAGTTGAACCCCATCCAAGAAAGCTGTATCTGCTGTACACAGACAAAGACTGCAGAATTACACGTACAGGTCACCCTCTTAGAAGGCAAAGGCATAGTAGTAAAGCCTTCTGCTTCTGCACTAAGGGCTGTGCTGCCAGCTGTGGCTCCAGCTGGATATGAGTTAGTGCATGAGGGTTTGAGAAAGCTGCTTGAGTAACCAAAAGCACCCTGTGAAAAATTATCTGCTTTAATAACAACAGCCTCATTCTCTTAATGATAATGTCTTGAATAGTAAAAGGGTTTGGATAAATGTTGTTTGTGAGAAGTGCTTCCTTCAACTTGTTCCCATCAGTGGAAAGGGAATTAACAACATTATAACTCTGTGATTAGACTGCTAATTTTTCAATTTGAGTAACTACACATTTTTGCATCTCTATATGTGTTTCTCTAGCTTGCATAAGTTGTACCAGGTATCTGGTCTTTCACCACGCCCTTGAGGTTTAGCAGTGATCTGGATGCAGCAGATGAGATTGAGCATTTCCCACCTGTGCAGGGTTTCTGCTCAGTTTTCAAGCACTGCCTTGCTGCTTCTTTTAGACGCAACCGAAGGAGGACTGGTACAGCCTCACCTTAGAGGCTGAGTTACACTTCAAACTTCTCCAGGTTAAGAGTTGTATGTGAAATCCCTCATGGGCTCTTATGAGGATATGCTGGATGTCAGGGCTCTCAGTGCTCAGGGCAAACCTGCTGTTAGCAAGAGCACTTTAGCAATATTTTGGCAAACACATCATCATTTGTTTCACAACAGCATTTTCTCTGTGTTTCCCCAGGTATAACTCCATCCAAAACACTTCAACACAGTGTGAACACCCCAGTCATCCAAGTCTGACAGGAATAAATGAACAACCACGGCCCTCTACACCCTGGTCACCTGCTAATTGTAGCATTTACTTTAAGAAAAATTGCCCTCAAACCCAAAGGACTACAGCTTCAGGTTAAAATTCATTCTCACTGCCAGCACTTTCAGCAAAGAAAACTCTTTCCAGGAGAGGATACAAGACAGTTCCCAACACTCCCCACTCAGAGACTGCAGGTACCTCTGTGAGACTTAAATGTGCCAATTCCCATGCCCCAGGTTAACAGCTCCTGTCATCACCTCCCGCCCCTGATACAACCAACCAGCTCCACCTGCTCCCATCAAAACACCAAAATGCAGTGAGATACTCACACAGGTCCTGCAGCTACTACATGCATGTCTCCACTGGCAGCTCCCTCCTCATTTTGATTTCCTGATTTCCTAAAAGTTTCCTTTTCCTCTAATTGTCCTATTTTATTACTGCTCTCTGTTCTCAGCTAAACAATGTTAAAAGTACATTTAATTTTTTTATGGTTTTTTCAGTTTAGTTTATTAAAATATTTTTGTTTTGAAAACTGCAAAAAGTATGGGGTTTTGAGAGTTAAAATGTTTGGGACAAGTTTTGTTTTATTTAAAAGTAGCTTTTCATTCAAAAATAATTGATCTGGCAGGAGGAAAGTAAAAGCTGATGTGATTTGCTTTTGGCAGCACAGATTCTATAAAGTTCTCTCCTATGTTTGGACTCTTCTATTACTATTATTTTAAAATAAGAATGATATTTTCAATAGATATCTTCTTTCCCAAACTGCTACAACTTGTGTCTGGGCACTTGTACTGCTGAGGAACTATATTTTTGGAGCAGGGATCAAAAGAATATTAAGAAAGAGTTGTGTTAAATTTTCAAAAGGCCATAGAGCTGCCACCCACAAACCAATGACAGATAATAGCACATCTTTCATGCTTTGGAGTTATCTCACTAAATTATCATGACATACTCTCAAATACGTTTTTCAAGATTCTAAAAGCCATCTGGCCTCTGGATTAAACAAGTTTTTTTTATCAATCAGGAAAAGGTATTTTGAAAAAAGAAAAGCAATGCTGTCACATTTGTCACAGGTAAATTAAAACCTTAGCCTTTATCTACTCATATATGACCAGACTGATGGCTTCTAGTTAATCTGCCATCATTTTTTTCTGCTGTCATTCCAGCAGACAGCAG
This sequence comes from Ifrita kowaldi, assembly GCA_013398055.1. Taxonomy (NCBI): domain Eukaryota; kingdom Metazoa; phylum Chordata; class Aves; order Passeriformes; family Cinclosomatidae; genus Ifrita; species Ifrita kowaldi. Next base: position 336,325 of record VZRS01011873.1, read on the forward strand.
TGAAAGTCTTGTAATACCAGCTAGCCCATATTCCTCAGCTCCTTTCCATAAAGAAGAGAACAGAGCTCTCATTGATGGTACATTAGGGATACACAGAGTACTTTGGAAATACCAGCTGCTAAATTTTCAGCTTTTAAACAAACCACACATAGGGGAAGGCAGTTAGTATTTTAATCTCTAAGAAATGCATCATTTCATCCTGTATTATCAGCAATAGGCTTCCCATCAGAGGCTGCACTCTTCACAGTCATCTGTGCCAGGCATTCAAGGAATAATCAATACAAGCTCATCTACAAGCATTCTTACCTGTCCCCTACTAATAAAACTCAGTGGGCTGATAATTCAGATGCCTCCTTCTGCAGACTGCTGCCTGTAGTATGTAGAGCACAGTTGGAAGATAAATAAAAACTGAACATTAAAGGAGCAGCAACAAAATGTCTGTGATAAAACTGAAGAAGAGGTCATATTTTCCCCTTCTCAGCAACGATTTTCAGAGGTCCTTTTAATGAGCTATTTTCTGAGTAGGTCTGTGTGGGCCCAGAAGAATGCTGGCTACAAAGAGTAATTATTCTGGCACTCAGCTACTAGCAAACAATAAGGTAAAGCTGAATGGCTGTTGGCTTCTTCTGCACATTCACAGGAGGGCACGATAATAAACTTAAGAGTCTTGTTTTCGTCTCTGTGCTAATCATTAAAAAGCAGCTGTTTTTAAACATTTGACTTGAGCTTTCCCAGATATCAAGAATACTGCATGGTTAACAGTGCTAGGGTCATTTTCATATGACTTTATCTGTTGGAAAGAATAGCTACGCTTGATCCAATTAAATAACTTTATTTTTACTTATTAAATAATTTTATATTATATATATACAAACTTGACTTTGTCTCATTAAAAAAATTCTTAGTTTTCCACTTTGGCATAATAATCCACTAAATACAGTCATGTACCATTCCTCGGATATTTTAGAGTGTAGGAGAAAGAATAGAGGAGCTGTAGGAGAACAGCAGACACTACATTTTGCACCAAGAACAAGCATAATTTCTTTAGCCAACAAATCTGGATAGTGAGAAAACACTTCATGACCAAATATGCTAGTAATGTCTGGCTTCTCAAGAAGAGTCTTCCAAGTTTCAGCAAAAGCCTGTCAATGTTATAAAGAATACTTTAGAGTTTCAGTTGAAAATGTGTGAATAACACACTTTCCATAGATGCTATCAACTAACCAAAAGGATCGCATGATCAAAGGATTATAAAAAAGAGGAGAGGAGTTAATTGAAATGAACAAAGATCTACATGCTGTCATTTTCTTCCTACTGAGATTTTCTTCAGAAGTTGCCAATATAAGAATACAGGTGACAATGCAATGGAAAACACTTTTGCATGTAGTAAGAAAGAATGTAGATTCAGTACTTGATTCCTATGTATTTGTACTGTCATGTTGCATCTTCACTCTAGCAATTGGAGGAAGGCATGAATGTAATAATCATAGCTTTAGATTAAAGAAGCAATTTAATTAATTTACTGACAGAACTACAACATCAGATATTTTTTAAATATTTTTATCACCTTAAAGTAGTTCAAAGCCTGTATTTCCTACAACACCCCATAATAAACTCAGTACACTCCAGGTTGACCCTGGCAGTAATTCCAGTATATTCCACATAGATTCTTAAACCACCCTCACCACCAGGGAGAACTCATTACTCTCCAGCTGGGCATTAAGTGACATTCCTGACATACATTACATGGGTTGGATTCTGTCTCTCCTCCTGTAAAGGAGGATTTTGATGATGTTATGAGTGTTCGTAAATCAAGATTCTCTTGTGCTGTGTTTTCTATTAGCTAAAGACACATGCCCTCTTCTTCAAACTCTAGGTTTTAGAGTCCAAAATTTTGTAGCCATTCAAAGAGACGTTTGCTCCTTTTGCCTTAGTGGCAGATGACTCTGCAGTCTCCTAAAAGCAGAGGTGATAGATTCAGCGAAAACATTGCTTGCTTACTGCAGTGCTCTAAAATGCCTGGATTGAGGAGAATCCTGCAAGATTTCAGAAGAAATGTGGGGGGGGTTTTTATCACTTTGGACCATTTTTTCTTAAAGTTACTTGAAATAAGTCGAACTTCACCTGAGAACTGAGTGAAAATGAGTATGATTCCAGGTTTCTGAACTTGGTCTTACCTTTGAAAAGGGAAGAAATATCTCTTGGATGAAGATTGAAATTGAAATTCAAATTAAGTAAAATAGGAGGTTAGAATAAAGTTTTAAAAAATGAAAGCATTTCAGTTATCAGTTTGTTAGTTTGAGATATCAGTCATAGTTTTAATTTTCAAGAGCAGGGATCATTAAACCAGACATTAAATATACACCCTTCATTTGAATTCGAAAGGAAAGACCCTATAACTCATGCATTCCTTTTTCATCCAATGTTTTGACAAGTTAGAAGATTTACAGATAGTAAATAGATTTGAACTTAATAAAAGTCCTTGTTCTGCATCAGCAAATGACTCCTGCAAGTATTCTTTATCCGAGAGATTATATGTCCTGTGAACAGTATTAAGAAATGACAAGCATTTTTAATAAAGCTCTCCTGTCTGCCTGCACAAGGCATCATGCAATCTGTGAGAGGTTCATAATCAATGTCTTCTGAACAGCTTAATTGGTTTACATAACACAGAAGCATATCTAGTCGCAATTTTTTTTAAAAAATTAAAAACCCTGAAACTCTAGGTCATGTATCAAGAACATCCTAACAGCAATGTACTAGCACTCCAATAAAATTTTAATTATGCACACTTTTGTCTAAATCTTCAGGTTATTTTAAAGTATTCTTAACTCAGTTTTTACAAAAAGGCACTTCTGTACTGTTTATGTCAAATTCTTTTTCATAGTGGTAGACTTTATGTTCCTACTGACTACAGATCTTTCTTCACGAAAAAAGTGATGAGGAGCTCAGTCTTGCCAAGGCCATCTAGCTGAGGTTTTGATTACAGCAGAGACTACAGGTCAAGGGGACAGCTCAGGTGTCCAAGAAAAGCAAAAGGCAGATGTACCCACAGGCCCAGTCCTCTTCCCTGGAACACCCATTCTCTGACTCCTAATGCAAGTGAAATCAGTGACATGTATTCTCCCAAAAAGTAGTTCCCTCATGCAGTATTTGTCTCTTGGCTCCAGTCTCTGACTTTGCATCTGCCCTGCCTATTAGGTCTTGTTTATTAACTAGCTAGAAATTGGTGTGGAGAAAAGAGTTTGAAAGTTAAGGAAATTAATCAAATTATTTTTGGAAATAACTTAAAAGCCCCCTTTTACCAAGAAATTACTTTTTCTCTGCTTTCCAATAAAGATTCTTTTAGAAAATTACCAAATATACTAGCAGATGACAAAATTCCACTAATTTAAAAGGTTGCCTTTAATTTCAGTAGAAGTCAGATGCTGTGTTTTGTTGCATGTTGCCTCAACAGACTCTATCTTGCCATTGTACATAGGAAATCCCATCTCCTTTGCAGTTCTGCAGTGGACCAGGAATTTTTCATGTAAGTATTTTCTTCCACATTAAAAAAATCAGTCTGCTTCAACAAAACCTTTTAACAGAACATATTTGGTTCTATTCACTTTTTATCTGGAAGGTGCCCTGAATCCAGGATGGAATGATTAGTGAAAGCACCAGAATGGAGAGACGGAACTGCTTTTGAATATGTCTCTCTTTGAATGACATGATGGAAAATTACCCCAAGCTTCCTACAGTGCTGATGAACGACCCAGCTACCAGACTCCTTCTCAGATGTGTTTTTCAGCATCAGCTTTGAAAGAGGTCTTCCACCATTAGCATCAGAAAGCAGACTGCCAAAGGTTGAAACCTTCTTCCAGATAAAGTCTTCTCCTAGTCAGAAATGTCAGACCCAGTTATTGAATGTGATAATGGTGTTACAACCTTCCGGAGTCAGGGAAGCCTTTGACCCAAAAATCCTGATGCTAAGGCCTTGGAAGAAGGATTTGAGGAGCAAGCAAGGAGCTTTAGCCAACTGTGAGATGACAGGTTTTGTTCTGCAGCACTCACTGGAACCTGCCTTTTTGGCAAGCAGCCAAGAGCCACTGCAGCACCTAATGGTCACAAACAAGCCAGAAGGCTGCAGGTGAAGGATCTGCACATCTGATCTGTCATCAGCCTTCATTCTTCTTCCCGAACAATGAAAAAGGCGCATGGTCACAGATTTGAAGCAATTGGCAGGCATTTTTGTTTGGCTCCTCACTAATACTAAATAAACACAAGATTTAAGGCTGTACTGACCCATAGCTGTTCCTGGCAAAATTCAACAGCAAAAAAAGGCTTATAGAGAGGATTTGTGCCACAAAAACAAAATCAGGTCTGCTTAAGAACTCCTTGTCTGCTACATAGGACACAAACTATTTCTTAGTCCTTGCATTTTCACTCCAATTTACTAGAACCTCAAATATTCAATAGAGCATTCAGGATTAAGAGGCTTTGGCATGCTTTCTGTAGAAACTGCATGTCTTTGTGCGTGTGTGTGTTCATAAAATGAAAGACAGGAGAATGCTATGTGGGTGGAGGTGAAGTGTCAAGAATTTGGGATTTGCTTTCGCAAATAGCTAGGTCAGCAGGCTATGTACTTGTCCTCTTACAATATGCTAGGCCTTGCTCACATGAAACTCTAGAATTCTTAATGGAAATTTTTTTAATGAAAAAATTTCGATTTGAGCAAGATTTTACAATGTTTTTGAGATCGCATCGAAATAAAAATAAAATAGGCTTTCATACATTTGCACCTGCTACTTAAAAATTCACTTTATTCCATGAAGACTAATGAAAGGCACAGTTCCACAAGAATTATGCTGTATCACATCAGAAGACCAAATTCTAAATTATCAGCTTGTTTCAACCCTAATTACCCATGTGGCACAGTTCAGAAGTTGTTTTCTCATCCAAACTTAGTTTATCTCTCTTGAAGCATGTGCATGTGATTGCAAGACAATTTTAAAAGGTTATTATCTGTCAGTGGAGATGTAGATAGTGAACCAACCATCTATGGACTGCTGGACACCCACAACTGCAAAATAAAAAAAATACTGTGGTGCAAATGGATTTATTTAAACAGCCTACCATTCCTTCTTCCCTGAGCAGCATGAGAATGTGTCTCTGCTAACAGGGGATAACTCTTTTGAATGTGTTAGTTGAACATTTGCAGTCATGTGGCCTTTCATACCTGGTAAAACAAGCCTGAAACAAGCATGAAAAACTCTATTGCAGGATTTCTTAGTCAGCAATATTGAATTCTACATCACTTCTAAGATATTTATGTACTGGTTTTTTTATGTTTTATTTCTTTGCTGTTTGTCACCACTTTAAAACAGCTGTACACAAATACACACTTAGAAAGTATATTCTGGGAAAGAATTTTTATACACTGTATCCGTCATTGCAACTGATCAGTAAAATAAACCCTCTGGTAAATCTTCACGTTTCTTCCCTGTTCAGACTGACTGCATACTTTTCCAGGAAATGTAAAAATCTACTGACTAAATTATCAAACACAACTTCTGAGAGCCTACTGAGAGATAGTTCAATGCAAAAGCTTTTTTATTATTATTATTATTAATTTTATAAAACTACAGTATAATTATTGAAAAATTAAATCTAAAATAAAATAAAATAGAGGCATGATATCTTTGAAGAATATGCAAATAATGTAATTTACTCATGTAGCAGCAAAGCAAGGTGCACAAAAAAGCCATCAAGAATTGGTTTGCTGTTAGATTTTGACATCAAATGTAAGAGAATATTTAAGGGAAAAAAAAGTTAAAATAGTAGGTTAGTATAAGGTAACAAAGAGGGATTCATTTAACAAATACATAGAAATTCCACAAAAAACATCCATATAAATACTTAATATTTAGGGCAATGCAGAAGCAGCTAAGGATTAGCTGTTGATCAGGACATGGGAATGAAAAGGACAATTTAGGTCCCCTGTGCTGGCCCAGTGAATATTCAATTAGTTAAACAACATGAAAGACTTTCATTAGGAGAAACTCACTGACATACTCTGTGCCTAATGATGAAGTATGGTAATTGCCTCGCAAACGGAGAGATGCGAGCTCAGTTCGTAGTGCTGGCCCCTTTCTCACCCTGTTCTCTAGGTGTCAGCTCTCAGACACAGCCTGCCACAGGACACCGGACAAGCCGGGACTCTGGCTGATCCAGCGTGGCAGTTTCTATAGCCTCATTCTCGTAAGAAGCTGACGCCTAGTTTAGAGGCCTAAATTTGGAAAGAGCCACAGCTGAGAATGCCGAGCAAGGCGAGCTGCTCCCCCGTGGCTCCGTGTCAGATCCTTACCGCTTTCAAGGGCCGGGGCTTGGGCTCTTTCCTACAGTCGGCTTTTCCTGACGGCTCCCCGAGGCAGCTTCACAACTCCGGGGTCGTAACTTTCTGGGGTGATTACTACAGATAGATCCAAATTATCACTTCCTAAGCTCCAGAGCTCGGGAGACCTGAGCCAGTCTGAGTCACCAGCCGTGCAAATACAGGCTAATTGTGTAACACGTCACCTAATTTAATAAGCACAGCACAGCTCTGTGCTAACCAAATGACTCATCCTCCACACCAAAGTGGCTCCCATCCAGACGGTCACAGCATGGTGGTGCTCCTTTCCTTTAAACATGGCCCTCCAGGCTGTAGAGGGGCTGTGCATTTGTGCATGCACAGGAGACCACACAGCACCTGCACATTAGTGCTGCAAAGGCACACTGGACTAAGAGCCACTGTGGTCCCACTTCCCATGACTCACAGGTCCCAGCAAGCACCTCTCAGTTGTCACAAGAGATCTTTTCTGTCCAAATGTGCACTGCTGAGCTGTTTGTGCTCTAGAGAAAACCCCACACTTTCCTGCCATTGTACCTACATGGCAAATATAAAAGTCTATGGCCAAATCAACACCGGTGAGATCTAGTGTGCTAAGTCTCCATGAACTTGTGCAAGTAAATGCCTCACAGCTCAGGTTCCCACCAGCCATTCAGCGTCCGTGCCATTTATATCACCCTAAAATTCCTGTACTTTGGAGGGTTATGCAATTTGCAGCATGTTGTTTTCCAGAGTACCTCCGCTAGATCAGCCTAGTATTTTGAGACCAGTTATTCATATTCAGAAGTTAGCAACCTCTAATCAACTTTAAATTGCAATCAAATGATTGGCATATTTTAAAGATACATCAATCATCACATAAGTAATAGTTCAATTTCATTTTTAACAGAAAAAGTATGCTGTTCCAGACATCAAATTTTGATGGAAATATCAAAAATGGATTTGTATTCCGAAAAAAAAAAAAATTCCTTGAAAGACATTGAATCTGTTCACTACTTGAATTGCTGGCAATTAAATTAATTGAATGACAGCCTCTCACACGAAAATGTTACCTATAAGCTTTTCATATCCAAACCAATAAATGCTATCTTTGTCGCTAGGAGAAAAGAACAGGCACGAAAATAAATACTGCCTCCTCAAGGAGATATTAAGGGCAATGCTAACAAGTAAACTGAAGCAATATACAATAATCTTACTCCTGCCAAGGAATGTCATGACAAAAACAATATGATATATATGTCGATACATGCCAATGTTGTTTTAACATCAAATCAGTGTCCTAGGTCAATGTTTTGCGTAGCTGATGATAAAAGTGACAGTGGTAATAGCAATATTACTTATCAAGATGCGTTATGTCAGCTTGCTTCTGTTCCTGTCAACACTGAGAACGTATAGTGATAATGCACTACATATGCTACCCACCTCTCTGCCATCATCAACCTAGCTTATGCCAAATCTTTCTAGAAACACTAATCAACATGCCCTGCCACAGAGAGCTGAGATACCAAGGCTGTCTAACTTAAGATGCTGACAAATAAATAATAAACTTTCAAGCATTACAAGCAAACTAAGGTTCTGCCAAGGTAGATATTATAAAAGACTAACAGTGATTACAGTTGGATATTCTAACAGCTTTTATACTATGAAAATACATTATTTTTTACTACCACATATACCATCTAGTAATAGAATAATGGCAGTATAATAGAAATGTTTGATTACCTACAGAAGACTTTGAAATAATTTTACAGGTTTACTCCCAGTGAAGATTTTATTAAAGACCCTGGCACACACATATGCAAAAGATATGTTGCATTTTCCATTGTAAATAAAGGAGACAAAAAACCTTTTGCCCCATCATTTTAGCCTAACTACTGTTTTTCAGCTGTGGTAGCCTTCATAAAATAAAAATACTCTTTAGAAACACTCATGACAGCAGCTGTTCTGTGCCCAAGTATCACCTTCAGGAAAGACTAATCCCTAAATCTCTAGCAACCTGGAACTAGTCCTTTGTAGCTCATTCCTACTTGCACAGGCTCTGGTGAGCACTGCCCACAGTGGTGGTAGCAGATGCTCAGGTCACAGTCACTGACCAGCGTGTCCACGGCCCACTGAGACCAAAGGGATCCAATGCAGTGTTGTATCTGCCCAAACCAATTAATGAGTTCTGAGGTGGGGACAGGTGGGATGGAAATTCTGGGACCAGAGGGGCCTCTGAGATTTTCACTGTTGACTTCAGTGAAGAGATGTCCTTAGATTTTGTCCAGAGTACTTTAATGAAAATGTTTATGTGAGGTCAAATGTGTTGCTCTTACTTTCTCTAACAAGAAAAGAAAGCACAGGGTGGACTTGGGTTATATTCTGTCATGGAATCCTAGTCTAATCCTGTGCTAGATCCTCCCAAAACATGAGACAGAAGTCTATACCATTAACAAGGCTAGAAATTATTATTGTGCAAAATTCAGAACTAAACGTAAAATATACGTTATAGCTTACTCTTTATATGAGTCTCCAGAATAACAATCTTTTTGTTATTATTCTTTTTGGCTTGAATATCTATCTCATTAGGCAAGACACATGACTGGGACTAAATTATTTGAAGAATCACTTATAAAAATGTTAATATTATTACTTTGCAAAGTTGATGCTTTAAAGAGTTTAAATGCTGTCAACTTTGAAGAATTTTCCTCTTTGCTGTCCAAATTCAGGAGCAGTATATCTTGTATGACTGGAAGTGCACCATAAATATTATAGATGGTCAGAAGTAATGTATTAGTTTGTCAGATTTTAAAATGGCTTCTAAACAACTAAAAAAAGATCTTATTGTTTGTATGAAAAAGTTACATCAATAAACTTTGTAGTAAGCACCATCTGAGACAGAAGGGTTTGCATTTACAGTGATTAGCATGAGGTTAATCTCCATCAGTCAACTGCAACTGTAATAAAATACACTGAGAGCCCTTGAGCTTATGGTATGCAATTCTACAAAAGCAGTTACATTTCTCTGCCTGTTATGGAAGTGAAGGGTTTTTTATAACAGCCAGCCAAGTTAATTTCTAGTGATAGAGAAATGGTATAAAGGCAATAGCCTCAGGGATCTGTCTATCCATTATTTCCAAAAAGAATCACTTTCATGCTTAAATGTACCTAAATATGTATAAACATTACTGCACCTTGTTGAAACTTAATTCTCTAAAAGCATTCCCAAAAAACATACCGGACCCATGCAGTAAGTACCACAATGAAACACCATTTTAAATTAAACCAAACAGCCTTAAAAGTCACAAAGACATGGCACTGAGAAAAGGGAAAGCCAATGATACCATATTCTTTAATACAGTTCTCACAACTTGTAGGCAAATCCTAAACTATACCTCAGGCATGACAAAGAAAGTAGCAAATAGCTTTCTAACCACAAAATCACCATAATATTAGTTCCTTCAAGGTGGAGAATCTCTTAAGAAAAACAAACTTTGTTCATTAACACAGGTCTGGGTTAATCCAGAGATCACCTAGTGATCACCTTCAGACTTTTGATCATCTATACTATCTGTTGAGGCATAATTCCACATTAAACATTACATACCATACTGCACCATTCCTGTAGAACACTCTGCTGCAGAGCAGTACTTTAGCATCACATAAACTATTGAAGGTCTCTTCTTTTTTCTTTAAAGCTGTCTAGATATGCTGGTAATAGTCAGCAAAACAAAAAAATCTGACACCACTGTGCCTATGAGAAAACATTACAATAATGATGGAGCAAAACTTACAAAGAGCTAGAACTGTGCAGTAGTAAAGAAGGAATCCTGCAGCTTTGGGAATGCATAAAAAGTCTGAAGTATCTGAGGAGGTATTCATTAAAGAGGTAAAACTCATCTGCAGGTGTATTAAGGGACTGTGGGTTTCTTCTTCAGCTGATATGAACTGCCACCACTCCTTTTCTCTCCCTGGGGCTTCACTGGCCCACACCACAGAACCCACAGGGAAAAATCCAGAGCAGGAAGATACTTCAGCTGGGGATCAGGAAACATTTTCCCATGCCATCTAGCAAATATTCTTTCTATTACACTAGGAAGAGGCTGGCAATATAGAGATGGTTACGGTGCTAAACAGGTGCAGGTGTGTAATACAGGCAGTTGTTTTTCGTTTTCAAACAAGATTTCTGAATAAAGTCTGCCTGAAGAAACTTAAACCCATGTATTCCCCAAACACCAGGCAAGAGGCCATTCTTGCAAGAGGCAATGCTCATTCCCTCTTCTATTACACTGCTTGATATTCTGAAAACACTCAGCAGTTATGATTGCTTACTGCCCACCAATAGTTAAGGGACATTATTAATAGAGGGTGAGATTTGGGGGTTGGGATGCATGTTTGGGGTCAAGTGGAGGTACAGAATCTTCTACAGAGCCTGGAATAACTCCACAACAAGTTTCAGTAAAACTGATTTTTTTTAAAGTAAATTCTGACCAAAGCAGACTGAGGCTAACATTTTTATATATATTTATTTCTACTTCATACTACTTAATGTCAGTTAAGCCAGCTTGATTTGCAGAGGCTGTAGTCCAGTGAGCAATGTGACTGAGAGAAAGAGCAGCTCCTTTCCCAGCTCTCCTCCAGCCCAACTCCTTGTCTGCAAGTGATGTTCTTTGTCTCCTTGGTTCAAATGTCCAGATTTTTGCTTTACCTTAGGCAACGTAGAATTTTTCCCTGGAGAATTAAGTTTTAGGCTGTTTTGTACAAAACAGCCTAAGAAAAAATAATTTTAAAAAAAGTACTGGCAATGACTTCTGATTTCATTCCAATAAGTGCAAGCACAAAGGAAATTAGGTTAATCCAACACCAGGTGCAATGAGGCAGAGTATCTGGTTCAGTTACACAGGTACTAAGTGGGTTCACCTGCTATGGGTACCATGGTCAGTATCTTTGATAAATGTCATGGATTCCATTTCTGTCTGTGTCACTATGTGTCTATAGGCACATATGTATCACACTTCAGCTTACCCTTGCAAAAAACAGGTTTGTTTCATTTTGTTACTGAGTACATCGCTCTGAGTGATGCAGCACAGCTTGGCTATGTGTATTAATAAGGTTTATCAGGTGAGATATAACCCTCTCTCTTCCTACAAATGTCCTTCTTTATTTGTATACAGAGTGTCCTTTGTAAAGTTACCCTTGTTTAAATGAGAAAAGCTGTTTTATCTATAAAAGTTTTATATTGCAAGGCACTTTTTTCCCTAGAACTGAATTTTTCTGCACTATGATTTTCTAACAGAAATGGAAAACTAGATGAGAACAGTCAACTGGCTCATCTGTTGCTATAATTCCAGTTAATTGTTGAAAGAATTTCTGCAGAGTTCCTGCATAATTTTACTGCTTTAATTCATAATCAACAGGGCATATATACTCTGGAATTAAGCAAAGTTCAAGCAATGGAAGTAGGATATTTCCACATATTTCTGTCCTGCACTTTCACGACAAAGGTGTAGAAAAGTTCTCTGCAGTCCAAGGGAAGCTTTCATGGATTATTTGAAGGCAGATACACTGACTGTATCTGTGATGATCAGTGAATGCATACTAGTTGAACAATTACCATCTCTTTTTGACAAATTAATACCAGGTGAAAAGCATTTAAGTATACGTAAATCATCCCATGAGTAGATATTTTTTCTCCACATTTCTTAATTCTATTTTCCCAAAACACAATAGAGTTGCTAAGGAAAATACAGAGAATTACATTTATCACACAGCCAATTTTTTTCTGCAGGTGTGATTGCCCTCTCTCAGGGCATGTGATGTCCCTTCACAATTTTTTCTTTCCTGACTAGTAACTAAATCACAGAGACCATCCTGAATTCACAAACACAGCAAGGAGAGTAATCTTCCAGGACTATTCTCTTTGACAATTCAGTAAAGGAATCTACAAGCTTTGTGGGTCAATCCCACTGCAGTGGTGAAGTCTAAACGGCAACATTTCCTAAAAGGAAAGAGTTACGGTTATTACAACCTGGAAACTGCTGTACTTAAATTCACAAAACTAACAGTACAAATTGGATGCTCTCCTAATCATTTGATCCTTTACTGTTCAAGTCAGAAACATGAGCAGAGCCTTGTTAGCTAGCCCAATGTATCAGAAAGAATATATAGGGCATAGTAGAATATTAAAAGAGGTTCTGGGGGAAAACAGCTTCAGAAAACATGAAAAAAAGAGTGTGTAAGATAATAAATGCCTGACATACTTAACATGCTGAAAATACTCTTTCAGACTGGAATCCCCTCTGCTATCAATCAAAACCAGCAGTTCTTAAAATAGCCTAACACTTTCCACAGGAGTAGGAATGTCAACAGCTGTTTCTTGGGACTGTGCCCAGATTTCAGTCTACATTTTCTCTGCATTTGCACTTGCGTATATGTTGAACTTCACATCTAAAATTTTGGTGTGCCTGCTGATACCCCTGTTCCACATCAAATATAACTCTGAGCAATGAATTAAATAAATTGAAAGACAAAAAAATAGCATTGCAATAATATGAAAAGCCAAAGTTTCTGCAAACTTAAATGCACATTTCCTGTACAGACAGTTAAAGAAACATAAATATTTACCAAATCTACATGTGAGCTTGTTCAAGGCTCCCAAATCTACATGTGAGCTTGTTCAAGGCTCCGTTATTGTCAAAGGGGAGAGAATAGGCATTTCTTAGAGAACAATACATTTCACCATAAGATAGGCATCTGAACTACATCAGAGAATAATCCTCAAGAAGTCCCTACATCCTTCCCTGATTGCAACAGTAGCCTAGATAACCTCTTCAGATGTAAATGCAGCTATCTGAATTCAGGAGAGATTAATCAGAGCCTAATGATTAGCCTGTTATCTAAAATAAGAATTTCTAAATTTCTGATTTTAGGGAATGAAAATCAGGTAATCGAAGCAAGAGCGGATTCTGAATTAGTAGGAGAAAAATTACTGTAACCTGGGGTCTACCCACTCTCACCTCTTCAATTAATCCTGAAGACTTGCAAGTAAAATATTGAAATCTTCTGTAGGTCTCATAAAACTGGAGCCTGCCTTCCACATCCAAAGTTCATAGCAGAGATCTTGAATAAATGTAAAAGGTACTCTGATATTTTCTTTACAATTTCTGTATTGAAATACCATGCTGGCACCTGAAATTTTTGCAGGAATGCATGCTGGAATGCCAGAACAATCAAGAAATAGGTCTGAATGTCTTTTTGGGTTTGGTTTTTTTTTTGAAGAAAGAATAGTGCTAGAATGCCAGAAAGCACAACTAGGAACTAAATGCCATTTGCTGTTAGTTACAGAACCTGCAAAACCAGGGTAAGCCAAATGCTAGAGGTTCTTGAACCTTACTTATTGGCTCAGTCTAGAATGGTTTGTCTTTGAATAAATTTTTCTCTCATATTTTCCTACTGGAAAATGGTTAAAATCAAAATATGATTTCCAATTACCTAGTGGAATCAAACTCTATGGATTTGGCATCAGGATCAGGAAAGAGCTGACATCAGAAGGGCAACATCAATTGCAAGGCAACATGTTTGTGCCAACATTCGGTATGGCAGCAACAGATTCCTCAGCCATCAGGGAGATCAAATTTTTGGAATGAATTTAAGATGGCAAGCTCTCAACTAAAGGCACACCACCAAGGCACTTGCAAGCTGAGGCTCGCTATCTCCCAGGTGCAGAGACCAGATCTCCTCTTCCCTTGGCCCTGGGATCATCTCTTATTCTTCAACCCACTGCAGCCCACGTGCTTGTGAGGATAACATTTACCTGCCACCTTGTTTTAGTTAAAGGAGCAAAGTGTTTTTTTCATCTTGCCTTGATTTTTTTGTGTGTTCTCTTTTCCTCCCTTTTGCTAGCTGCCAAACAGACACAAGATAGCATTAATCAAAATGTTCAGAGTGACCTTTGAAGAGACACTGTGCTGGGAACCCTCCTTACAATCTAAATGAAACACTTGCATCATCCAAGGAATGGACTCTCTTGAGATTATAGACAATTTCACCAAAAAAAAAAAGTGTGGGCAAACCATGATGTCAGGCTTTAAGAAAAAACCCTGCTTTGAGAGCATTCATTGGATAAAATTTCCTTGCCATTTCTTTCTGTGCTGCAAAAACATGTGAACTAGTGCCCAAAGGGTCTAGCTACCACCTGCCCAAAGGATGTCTGAGGAAGGACAGCAAGTAAAATGCATTTTACCAGACTATTATATGGTGAATGAGTTCATAAAGCAGCTGTTTCAAGATGTATATATAAATATAATGTGTATTTCTTCTTCTGTGGTGAATGACCTCCCCAAAAGCAATATTCACCTGACCAAATGCAAAGGCGTCCAGAACAGAAATCCACATCTACGTCACATTCTCTTTACATGCAATACAGAGGAATTGGCACTTCTGAGATGCAGCCCATCCTACTCAAAGGTAAATGTTTAATATGTATCAAATTAATCATCAGTTTGTTATCTGATATTTAAAAAATCAGATTACTCTCACTCAGATGTACATTACAGACATCTCAAAGAGGGGATATGATTCCTGTCTAAGCAACATTAGTTGGACCATTCATGCACAAGATTCCCTGTAAATATGAGCCAGTGGGTACCCGGAGCAAGACTATGCCTACCGTAATATTGTATAGAAAAACAGATCTGTATAAAGCTAAATTTCTACTCCAGTGTCATGGATTCTTGGTATAAGAACAAAATTGCCACGAGGCACCACATGAATTTATCATACAAACAAAAGTGGCAGCTCATGTAACAGATAGTTATGAAACTTGCTGAATCAGGAAGTTCCAGATGCCAAAAAGAAAAACAGATCAAAACCCAAGAAAATACATCCACGGTGAACAGATCCACTAATTTACACTAAGCTCAGGGGAAACAGGAAGGCACAGGAATATCTGTCCTTTTCACTATGCCTTTTTTTCCATAAGCATGAACTGCAGGTAACAGTCAAGGACAGGGCACAGAGCTAGATGGACTGGACTTCCAATTCAGTCTTGTTTTCTGACCTCATATTGCCAACACTGTTCTTACAGCAGTGAGCCAAGCAAGGAATATTATAATCCTCTCTCACTCGTACCATTTTTTTTCCAGGATTAACAAATGCAGGTTAAGCATCCGTTTTACACCAGGAAGCACCCAAAGCACAAACAAAAAATGCAAGCCACCACCTTACCTGCTTTTACAACATTACTTCAAAACATTTGTGCTTGGTCATTATTAATCCTATTAATGTATTAATCATACATTATTTCAGTAGAGATTTTTACTGGTGAGGAGAGTTAGTGTTGGAGCCAAACACCTACTCAATATTATCTATTCTGTTAGTCATCAATGTGACTCAGCAGCAGTGGTCTCATCTTCCATCCTTTCGGGCAAAGTTGAAAAATTCCTAAGAACAGCAGCAGAATTTGACTGCACAATGTTTTTTCTGTGGAACTCAAATCTTAGACTGTGACTAACGCTGCTAATTGAATTTCTACCTCCATCTTTTTAGGGGAGAACACAAACAGTAAGAGATAAGGTCATTTTTTATATTGTTTCTTTCTACTACATTGTCCCTGTACCTTTTTTTAGGGTAGTGAAACACCAAACCATGGCTCAAAACCCTCATCTTAAACACCTTAACTATTTTCTGAAGAATCAGACACGTGGGGATTTCCCAATAATATTTTGGAGCTCAGCAGTGAGCTATTATTGCAACACAAAATAAACTCTGGCCTGTTCGTGGTAAGAAATATTTTACATATGACATTCTTTTTCTTTCTGTTCAAACATCCTATTTTCCTTTTACTTTTAAATTAGCCATCAGGCTACTACTGTATTTCAGCAGTCACTGCTGCTATGTGTTACCAAATATGAACTCCTATGCCAAGTTGAAGGAGACACATATCCTTTATATTAAATATATCTCCTAAATGACCAAAGGAAGCATGTTAGAGAAGAAAAACTATCATATTATGCTAAGTCAATTTCTTTTGAGCACTATAAAATCAGCTCTACAGAAAAAAAAAAAAAAAGTGAAAAATCCTAATAAACACAAGAATCATAAATATTTTTTGCACTAAGTAACTACCCTTCCCTTCATCCCATTCTACTCCAGAGAGCAACAAATTACTGTTATCTTCCAGTACAATCAGTGTAAATTAGTTATTTCAAAACTGGACAGAAACAGACATAGACACATATGTACTCCTAACAGGAATATTAAAATGCTGCTAAAACCAGGAAACAGTTACAAGAGTTTTCAAGAAAATCCTTTAAAAAAAGTCTTGTGTGTGTTTGGGGGGTATTCCCCAAATGTTACCTGTGTTTATTGCAGCCGAGCCTGTACAGAGAGCCCATAATAACAGACAGGAATAGAGACTGTTTCAGTATGCAAACCAGGTGGCTGGGATAAACCCGTGTTCAGTGGTGGTAAGCTTTAAAAAAAATATTTGAAGTTTTAGAGTTTTGGGCCTTGTTGCTATTTTTTTCAATCAAAACAGAATGGTATATAATCAAAACTGGCTGCGTTTTAGACAAGGAGCCACATGAAGCTCAGCAGCAGCAATTAACAGTGTAAGTGCTTTTCCTAAAGGGAAATACAGTCAGTGCTTACATTCATCTCAGTATTAGCAGCCAGACACACAATGCTTACAATAATTATTTTCATGGAGTTATCAAATTTTTCAACTGCAAACTCCTGTCCCTATGGATGTTAGATCACAGAAGCAATCCAAACAAAACCAGTGGAGGAGTGCTGCTAATGAAGTGTGTGCATAGATCCACACAAAGTCGTGGCCCTAAGTATTTATCAGAGAGGAACAGGTTGGCAAGTATATGCCAAAAAATAAATAATATGTCAGAAATTAAAGATTAATAGCAGTCAGTCTGTTGTTCCTGTAAGTGACAGAAGACAGCCAAAATGAAAACAAAGGAAACAAAATACAATCTTGTAAGATCCCACAAACAACCAGGGCAACTGCACAATCTAACTTACGTTATCTGATATTACTTCAGGCTTCCTAATGCTGAAAAAATCCAAGGTTATCTCTAGACTTAAATAAAGAACCAACCATGGGACTGGAGCGCACTGCAAAGCTGTGAAAGGACAATTGCTATTATAATGCCCAAAGCTCCTGCCAGGCTGGAGCACAGCAGCTGCCTCACATGCCTGGAGTGCAGCGAGCAGGAGTGCCACAAATCCTGTAAACACTTCGGAAAATACAGGAGAACAAGAGGTCAACCAAAAATGTGACACACTGCCTAGTGCTGTCGAGTGAGAAGGCAACCACACCACGGAAAGAGTAGCAGCAAAGGAGGATTGTCTGCAACGCTGGAGAGACATTAACCGTAGAAATAATAATAGCAAAATAAATCAAGCAAAGAGCTGAAGCATTCTCACTTGAAGATATGATGCAAAGTATCACTCCCAGCTTTCTGAGTAGAAATATATCTTCTAATTATACAGCGGTCCCAGGATATAAAAGTCTTCTGTATACCTATCTACATCTATTTTCTATAGATCAATGCAATAACAATTGGTTAAGACTGAGTTACAAGTGCAGTCAAGTACGTTATATAAAGTGCCACAGGGAAAGGAGGGAAATCTTGTTTACAGTTCAGCTAGGCTTGGGTATGGAAATCAATGGCAAAACTTGTTTGTACGGAAGGAGAAGAGTTTTCCCTAGTATCAGCATCAACCCCCGTGGAAAGCTATGCTGATGAAGCCAGCAAGAAAAATGCAACAGCAACAAGGCTTTAGTCTCCTTACTGAAATCCCTCATCCTGCAGTATGTGAAAAAGCACAACTAAACTTTTTCATGGAAGAGGCTTATAAGTGTCTAGTGGGAAATTAACAGATGTTGGGAGAATCACTTCACCAGTGTGAAGGTTGTTATAAACATATTAGCAGAGGGAGTTTCTGCTGTTAAGCCATACTTACAAGTTATTTACAGGTGGTCTCTTAAGTGCTCTGTGAATTCTACATAATTATTTACCAAAAGTGTGAGGAAACTTAATATTAGGTACAAATGATGGTATTATTACATTGACCAATAAAATATAGCTAGCCACACATCAATAATTAAAAAGGATAAGGTTGCTGAAGATTCAGCCCAATATATCCCTTATTCTTCATTCTCTATCCCTATTCCCATGTTTCTTGAACTTTTTTAATTCACACATATCTATTTAATTCTCACTCCCATCTTGTAGCCTTTTTTTACTTCATTTTTCAAAAGTAATTACCTCTTTATCCTTTTCTTTAATTTCTCCCACTTCAGACTCCTATTACTTTTTCTCCACCTTGTTTTAATAATTTTTAGGACTCCCTGCCTCTCCTGTCTTACTATGAGCTTTCTCCTCAAGTCTTCTCTAATGTGTGTATTACAACCATGTCTATGGTGTGCAGTACTAAAAAGGTTTGTGGTGCACACCACATTTTGCCACAGCACCACTGAGCTGCACCAAAGAGCCCCCAGATTCACCCCACTTTTTCACTTCACCAGTACTTTTCCCTGCAGCATTGGTTTTACTGACATATGCAGCAAAGAGTAAAATGATTTTGCTAAGTCCCATTGCTTCAGGAAACAACAAAGTGATGAAGATGCCCACCAAAACCAATTCAGTAATTCAAAACAGCACTTAAGCCTCAAAAGTTCTCCTAGGTTCAACTTCTCAACCCCTATTCCTCCTCCATTCAGTGTTCATCCCTTTTCTGCATCTGTAAACCCACATGTGCCTAATTATGGGGGTAAAAAGTTCTTAGGTAGCTCTGCTACCACTGTTGCTTATCCAAAGGTGCTTACAGCCTTGGCTCAGCTCAACATCCAGGTGCTCACCTCACACCAAAAGCCAGACTGGGATTTACTACTCAGGTATCACAGACCCACATCTCTGATAGGCAGCACGCAATGCTCAGGTAAAGCAGAGACACCGCATTACGAAACCAGGCACCAGAGGCGTTTCTAACAGTGGAGTGGTGCTGTTCAGCTGGAGGAGGACAGACAGGGATTACACACCACAATAACAGGCCAAAAATGTGAACTTAAGAGGTGATAACATAATAAAACAAATTTGGAAAGTGACTGGCTGGTGCAAATAAACTTCACTGTTCTGTGTCTATTTTTAAAGGTTTAAAAATGCCTTTCAATTTCTTTGTGGGTTAATAGTTCCAGACACCCTTAGTACTTGCCATTCCACATAATACCTAGCCAGTCACTTCAGAGAAATTCTAAATAACTGACTTCAACACACAGCTAATAGATATAAATGTGTTTTCTGATAATTTTTCTGTCAGATATGTTCATTCCTCTGAAATGAAAGCAACAGCAAAGAAAACATTTTAAACTTAGTCTATAGTTATGGTTTTAAAACTTCATTAAAACTGCTTTAAAACATGCCTCATTTTCCAGCACAAAAACATATATAAATTGTAAATTATGGCAATAACTTTCTGTTTATGAAATCTACAAATTTTAAATTACACACATTTAATTAGGGAGCTATTTATTGAATTCAAGAATATAACAGTTTGGGATGTTTACTCATGAATTAGATGGGAAAAAATAAGTTTTTCACAGTCTTCTGAATACTGCTTCAAGATCACTTGAATTCATGCTTTTTCCATATATTCAACATAGCAGCTTAAAACAAACATCTGAACTTGAAAGGCATTTACAAAGAATTCATATGAAGAATTTAGAATACAATAGCATGTGCAGTGTGTTCTGCAGATGAGTAGTCACTGGTTACTCCTAAACTTGAGCTAAAAGGCCCTGATGTAGATGATTCATGGGTGAAATTGCAACATACATCACAGAAAACTACAATATTAGTAATGCTAATGATGATGCAAATATTATTAATACTTATGCAATGATTTAGATTCTCCACTGGCTACCAAAACAATCATTTGGAATCTAAATATTATCTGATTCCCTTTATGTTCACTAAGCTGGAGCACTAAAATCCCTCTCACAATTTCCTCCACTTCTCAGATAAAAAAAAGAATATTTGGCTAGGATACTTCCCAGAATGGCCTCATTCTCTCAGAAGCAGAAACAGTCATTCTCTGAACAAGTCCTGGTCTCTTCTTTTAAGAGCAAAAGCTGGTGCACTGAACTCAGAAACATCCAATAATGCTAAAAGTACCTTTGCATTCTGCATCAAAAGTGAAATTGGTTTTACAAAACAGCTTATCAACTCTCTTCATACTTTATACTGCAAATTCTTTCCCATACCTGCATGTCCCACACCTGCAAATACAAAAATACTGTTCTTCATTGTTTGGCATCTGTTCTACTGTAGGGCAGTGTTTCACACAGTTCATCACTTTACATATAATTTAGTCTGTTTGCAACTAGTTACGTGTAAGTAACTACAGATTTACTGGAAAATCATCATCTGCTCACTCAGGCATTGATTGAAAGTGGCTATCTG
Source organism: Ifrita kowaldi (assembly GCA_013398055.1). Taxonomy (NCBI): domain Eukaryota; kingdom Metazoa; phylum Chordata; class Aves; order Passeriformes; family Cinclosomatidae; genus Ifrita; species Ifrita kowaldi. The sequence continues at coordinate 357,148 of VZRS01011873.1, forward strand.
CTTCTGAAGGGACCTAAATATATTTTATGTCAGTGACTAGCCCTCTAAATCATTTATATGCAATGAAAATTTGATAAATTCTTGACTACATATGTAAGCTGCTGGATATCCATTTAAAATTGTACCTTCTCACACACATCAGAAATAGGATGGCTAAAATACAAGACAGTCTCTGTACTTGTAAAGGAAGACAAACAACTATCAAATCAAATCACTGCCACCCTGAGATGGCTCAGTGAGATAACTACTGTAACTATTCGTGTTTTATGCAAAAGCCATTATTTCAAATACAATTCCATTATTGGAACAAATTGTTCTCGTTTAAGGAGTCTGAAAGAAGGCAACTTTCTCCTGCATCATTAACAAAGGAACATCTAAACCTGTAATATTTTGAATGAGAACAAGTAATAAAAACAGAACACAAAAACATTAATAAGAAAATTCTAATATAGACAAATAATGTTTTACAAGATATCCACAATACAGAGCAAACACAACACCATATAAGTAATTCTGTTCTTAATAGAGTTTCCTATCAAGAAACTCCAACATAGAAACAGCATAGAGATTCCTTTAGTATACTGGGGTCAACATTTCAAATAAGTTCTGAATTTTAAGGAATGTGTAATATTGCTACACCAGAGTATATTCTGACAATCTAAATCAGCACATGTCAAAGCACATCCTAATTCTACAATGCCTGATCTCACACCCCTCCCAAGCCTTGCACTGCCCAGAGCATCATGACAATTATTTCCATCCTTTTACATGACACTTATATCTGCATAGCATTTCTCAGAGACAGTGCTCCTAGAAGTCAAGTGGTCTGATCATTTCTACTTCTTAAAAATTACTAATATCTATAAATTTAGCTGGTTTCAAGAAACTGGTTTAACTTGTCCCTAGTGATTTTGAGAGCGTTACCCACACACCTTGCTGCCAGGGGGTAATTTCAGAGAGCACTTTGCAGTATGCAGAACCATTTTCTGGACTCATCCCTTTGACTGCCATTATGTGGGAGGGTGAAAATGCCAACTTTCCCTTTCTTTGGACATCTCAACCATTTGACTTAGATTTTCTGCATATGTCAAAAAGCATATGTTCTGAAAAAACGCAAAAAATATTCAACTGGAAGCAGAAGGATGAAATATTAGGTTTTATTTTATCATATTTTACTTGTAAGACCACTGGGGGTAACTACTCTTTTTTTCAGGTCACATCGTATCCTCATGTAGTTGGTCATGGGGATTCCTAAGCAAAATCACCATTGGGGAACAAAGAAATAGCCTGGAATCCTGTTATTGACACTTTTATCATAACACTTATTAATAAAACAAAGCAAATAAAACAAAGTGAAAATTAAATTTACTCTGATAATTCTATTTTGCAAACTTTAAAGTGCACTGGAACCCCTGAAAACCCCAGGCAATCCATCACACGCTGCAGCACTGTGTCACCACAAGTCATTGGCAAGGTTGGAGGCCCACAGCCCTGACTTCTAAGCCTTAAAAACTGGGGAGGAACTGAAAGTCATTCCAGGAATCATTTACCATTATAATCCTTCAGCACACGCAGTTTCTTTCTCAGAAAAAGACAGTGTAAACTAGAATATATTGTTACTAAAAATAAAAAGAAATGAAAAGAAAAAAACCTTTCTTGTTAAGATTTAGCTACTTCTCTCCTGACCAAAAAAAAAAAAACACTGACATTTTCTTTGGATTTTTTTTTTTTAATATGTAAATATTAGTGTCAATTCACCTAAAAGATTGTAAATAAGATTGCTATAAGGAAGCTGCTGCATTTTTAACTGAGATCTGTTCCATCCCATTAGTGACAACATTATCTATTAAAGAAAAGCAGAGAGAAAGACAAATCATGTCCTTTCCTCTGCTGGAACTTCAAATACAAATACTTTGCATTTTGCTTTTGTTGTCTCAGGCTGAAAGAGCTGAGTTTTGGCTGAGGAGCTTTGCTAAGAATTACTCTTTGTCTGATTATCACTGAAGTCAGTTGATGTTTCGGGTTTGATCTGGATATATTTCAAAATGCATTTACTAAAGAAGAATATCAAACCACTTAGTTCCTGCTTGAGGCTGAAAAATCTAATGATTTTTTCAAGCATTCTTGCTATATAAAATCACCACCAACAGCTGTATTTTTAAGAAGCAGTAAAATGGTGATAAATGTACTGTCAGTTACATTTTATGAGATGCATGGAATTCCTATGAAAACAATTTTAAATCTATTCAATGGGGGAAAAACTTTTTATGGCTCTTCCCTGAATCCTCAGTTTTAAATGGTTAAAGAAAATATTGTTGGTTCATTTCACATCATTTAAAAACATAATATTTAAAAAACACTATAATTTTCCCATGTTTGATTTCCTAATGTTCTTGAAGATCAAGAAACATGATACAGCAAAGAGAGAATGGCAATGATTCAATTTCTCTCTCATAGAGAAAAATGTGAAATTGCCTTGGGGATTTCTGTCAGTTCTGGGGTATGAATACATTTGTGTACAATCCAAGACATGGAAAGCTTCAACCACTTACTTTCTACTTTTCAGAATTCTGAACAAATTAAAAGTGGTTGAGCAAAATTAATTTTTCACCTACGTTCAGCAAATCCGCTTTTTTTCCTTTTTCTCAAGAATGGATCTTTGTTACCAGGAAGGTATTAATATAGTAAAATTGCCATCAGAAAGTATTTTGCAGTATGTACTACAAGTCATCCTCAGTCCTTTAAGAAAAGGTAACCGTTAACTCTCAGCAATGAAGTATTAAATGCAGAAAGGTTCCCTGCACGACCTTCATGTTCAATCAAGAGTTGAAGCACTTCTCCCTTGATACACAGAACTTAGAAGTGAGGAGTGAGGGTAGTGCTTTCCTCTAAAGGGGAAGCAACAGGAAGGAAACATTTTAGATGGTCCTAGAAATTCAGGACCACCAGGCATTGCTCCATTTTCCATCCTGTTAGGAAGTGGCAGGTACTCACCAGTGCCTCATCATTTGTCTGCAGCACAAACTCATTCCACACGTAGTTTGTGTTTCTTCAGCCTACCTTTGCTACCATCAGTGCAGCAGACTAGATTCTTAAAAAGTGAAATATAAGCTATGCTACTCCCGCTTCTCCTCATCCAGTGGAATCTTCTCCTCAAGGAGAGATGAAAATAAGCAACCATCACTTGAGGGAGGCTTGATGCCTCACTAGATGTGACTGGAGAAGCAGGCCATGCTGAGGTAGGGCAGCACTTTTCTGGGATAAACATCCTTGTTCTGGTTTCTGGAGATAAGCACAACACAGCACAGCATAAGTGCAGGAGTGAGGTCTAGAAGCAGGCATGGGCTGCCAACAAATGGATGTCAACGAGACCACCAAAGACCCCCAACGCCCTCCAACCCATCTCAAGAAGAGTCCAGAAGAATGAATTGGACATATGACAACTAATTGGCATAGAAAGTGAGAAACTTAGCTCCAGAACAGGCAAAAATTATCAATAAAAACACACCTTCACAAAACCCAGGCACACATGTGATCCAGGAGCCTGGGCACTCCATCAGCAGTCCTGAAAACTTCCCAGAGTCGATAGACCAGAAATCCCCTGCTGCCCTATAGTCCTAATGAAGGAGCTATTCTGAGTGTTCATTCTGAATTTCAGTGTGAGCAGCAGCAGTAGACAGTGAACATCTTCACAAGTATCACCCATAACTCACACATTTCTGAGGAATATCTTTGGAAAAAATAGGGGTTTTTTTCTAAACAGTCTCCATAGCCAAACTTATTTCTGGAAGTGGTCTCTCACTCATTCTAACTCTCAAGTTATACCTGGTTATCATCCAGGCGAGTATCAAACCAATAGCATACCACGGAACAATCTTTCAATTTAACTGAATTCTAGAGAGTTCCATTCCTAGAACTATCTCCCAGAACTGCTTTAATTCATCAACAGAGGCTGTCTCTCCATACTAACACTCTTTTTCTTGATTCCTCACCCAGAATTCAATCACTTGAATTGCCCTGCATGACTTTGTGGCAGCAATTGATCCAACTGTTACAGGGGCTCTTATCTTTCCTCACCCCAAAACATTAAAATACGCAATTGCTACTTGTTCATGAAAAGCCTCTTTCACCACAACATCCGAGACCCTACAGGAATCTGCTGCACTCCTCTTCCAAACACCCGTGTGAGATTGTGTGGTAACGCTTCACATAACCTCCAACCAAAATGCACTGATGACACCTCTCCAAGATAGCTCTTTTCCCACTGGTGCAACCAAAGCCTACCTCAAATGTTCCAGCAGTGCCTCTCTAAGACTGGCATAAGCTTAAAGAAAAGGCAGCTCTTGCCTCATTGCACTTCTGTTCAGCGACAGGATTAGAAAGAAGGGCAGACCAGGATTCAGTGCTTCCCACTTTCTTTTGTCCTGTTTAACGTCGCATCAACAGGGCTAAAAATATGCTGCTACGTGCAGGCACCAAGTTTATTCCCTCCTCCTCCTTCTGGGTGATTGCTTGCTGAAGTAATCGGTGCACCCACACAGTTAGGCAGGAATGCAGCTCTAGGTATGCAAGAGGAAATGCTGATCTTCTGGCTGGAGCTCTGCCTTGGTCACTTTCCTATACCTGTACAGCAAGATGCAATTGTCTCCATGTTAGGATCTTACCAGTTTCTTGCTGTAGCAACTACAAAACCTCAGTCTTGATCTACAAAGCTCTGGGTTATTTGAAAGTGGCTTTTGTGAAGCAATCCTTTTTGCCAAAGCTGCTGTAGTGTGGGACAAAGTAGCACAAAATGCCTTAAGTGCATCAACTCACCCACCTGAACTCAGCTACATGACAAAATCTTCCAGAGGGGGTCACACACATCTTCCACAGCAAGAACTAAAACTTTTCTCTTAGATAAACAGGAAGCATTTAAATATATACACAAATAAAACCTTCTCTGACTCTATACTTCTGTGTTTATTTAATTTCATATGCCATGAGATGAGCATGATACTCAAACTTCAGCACCAAATTATCAAATTGAGGAAAGGATTCAGGCAGGCAGTGTATTTTTAGGAGTTTCTTTTGCGGGTAGGTGTGTTCTTACAGCAGACAGAAGAAGAAAAGTCAAGGTGCAAAGTAAACCAGTGAAGAAAGCAGACTTAAAAGAAAACCCACTTCACCTCTCACCTTTACCATCTCACCTGAACGTGAATTTGCAGTCTAGCAGTCACCAGCCTGCCCTTTGTTAGGGCAGAGAACTGGCAGAGGAGGAGGGGTTTGTGCCGGGCCTCCGTGCACGGGAAAAGAGCTTGCTCAGAGCATGTAACCTGCTAAAGCACCTGGACATTCTGCACTCCGGGCTCTATCGCTGTGCTTCTCCCCCTCGGAATCCCTGCCATCCCCACAGGCTGGGATCATCACCTCCTCTCTCCCAGGAGAAAGATGTGACCTCAGCAGTGCTGTTCTGTGCTCCTACACCACCATCCTGGCTAGATGTGTACGAGGGTGGAGACCCTGAGCTCTGCACGGACACCAGATACCTGACACACAAGGAACCTACAGACCTGCCCCTCTCACAGACTCCAATGCAAGTTGCTTCCCAAGAGCAGCAACCATATCCTTCCCACCTTGACCTCTCCAGGCTCGCTCCCCCCACCAGGAGGAGCAGCTCAGGGACTGGTGTGCCACACAGGCATAAGCTCAGTTCGTCTCCAAGGCCACAAGCAGAGGCAGCTATTCTGCTGTTACTCAACCACAGAGATTTCTGCTGCTGCCAAAGATGATCCCACTGCCCAGGCGTTTGACTACCTGCATCTGCACAAAGCAACACTCGCTCTTCCCTCGGCTCCTCTTCCTTCCCTGTGGCGATCCACTGAGGCTTTACCACACCTCTCTGGCTGCATCCACCACCAGGCAGCCAGGAGGACCTGCCTGGTGCATGCCCAGAGGGAGCATGTCAGAGCACTGGCCATGGGGTCCTGCTCCTGGCAAAGAAGCGACAGCCTAAGCCCAGAGGGAGTGCTGCCATCTCTACCTCTCTGACACCAGTCCTCACAGCACAAGAGCGAGGGTGACCTAGCAGAAGAGGTCTCCATGGAGGCATGGCTGTAGCCAGCACTTCCTGCCCTGCCCTGCCCACTCCCACCAGCCTCCACCCAGCTCTCTTATCTTCTGCTCTTCAAACAACCCTTCCCATCTCATGCTCGCTTCTCACCTGGTTTACATGTCGTTAAATCAACAACAAAACCTGCAAGCAGGACCTGCCATCACCTCACTAATCACCATCCTCCATTCTGTCTGGGCTCCCTTAGGTGGGAAATTTCAGGAAACCGGCTGCCTTCTTCAAGGAATCTCTACTTCCCACACTTCCCATGGAGAAGACCTGATATTGACAAGACTCTTGATGATGCTACCAGAGTACAAAGATTAATAATTGTTTCACTTGGGTGGGCTTGATCCAAATAGCCTTGCTCTATATAAGCTGTATCCAAATACTGTTTGTGAAAAGCAAATGCTAATTCTCTGAATGAAGTCCTGCAACCCTCTCATTCAAAACCTAACCTTAATGCCACTTCAAGGAGTGCATGGCGCTCTTTCTGATTCATATATCCTTTTGGTTGATTTATTTTCTCTATAGAACTGTTCTTTATTGCTACTCCACGTAAGAATAAAGTCAAGAAAAACCTTTATAATGCAAACTAATGTACAAAGATTACATGTTACCTGTTAAACATACCAATGCGAACATTATCTTAAATGCAGTAGTTTATGTGTTGTTTTTCATGGGGAGAGAATAGATCAACTGGGAAAGAGACAAGTGTGAAATATAATTAAAATAAATTCAAATAAGGCAATATGCATGAAGGCATGAGGACTTCTGAAAACAGACTATTTTGAGGTGAGTCGTCATTTCAGTAGGGAAACTCCAGCATTACTGTGTCCTGAGCTATCAAAGCTATGAAAAGGAAAATTATGTCCATCTACTTAGTCCAATCTATTTTATAGTGAGTCATTCTATTTTCCCTTCATAAAATGGGCCCTCCATTATCTTCCATTCCCACAGACAGCTCCACACAAAGACTCCCTTCAGGATTCTGGCTGCCAAAGAGTCTTCCTTCAGGAAGCAAGGACAAGAATTCTTTAACAATAGATTTCACAAATATTACGTGAAATAGCCTGAAGTGGTAGAGAATTTTATATTATTTATCTCATCCTCAGAAAGCGGTGAATGTAAAGGTACAATGCCACTTCATAAACCTGTCTGTGAGGTTGTCTTCTGTGTTTGACTCCGAGCATGAACTGGTCTCTATTTGACTGACATGCTACAGTCAGAATATTTTTAGAATGACATAGACTTTGTTCTTTTGAAAATAACTAGAAAATATTTGTGACAAGGCATACAAATCCAAGATTGGTCTCACACACACAAATACATATAGGTCACAGAACTACAACATTACAGAAATAACTGAGCTGGGATAGCTCACATGGCAATAGTGCTGTGAGGGACACAGGCTCTTCAGAAAGGCAGGGAAAAGAAGACAGAATCTGTGTGAAGCAGCAGCTAAAATGTGGAGAATTTTTGCACAGGTTGAACAGCAGGGCTGGGTGAGTGCTTGTGGGTCAGGACAGAGGAGAGGTCAGTGAGGGTGACATCACAGTGGGAGCGGGCAATAGCACAGAAGGGGTGAGGAAGTGGGCAGTGCTCCTCACAACAACTTCTTTAAACAACTTAGGGAAGTATCTGGACTCCACACCCTGTTTGTTTGGGGTTTTTCACATGAGCTTTAAGCTTTTGTGACACCTGCAGACAACAAAATGGCAAGGCATAAGCACTGCAGACATTTTCTGCAGGGTGTCAAGGACTGCTTCTTGATTCAGGCACAGGATGGGCCAACCAGTGTCATACACAGCTGGATCTGTTACTCATAAACAAGGGAGAAGTGGCTGTGGATGTTATACTCAATGGCAAGCTTGGCTGTAGTGACTGTGAAATAGTGAGGCTTAAGACCTTGCAGGGAGCTGAGGAAGACAAGTACCAAAACACACACCCTGGGCTTTTGGAAAACTGACTTCAGCCTATCCAGGAGCTGGGAAGTGGGATACTGTAGAAGGCAGCTTGGAAACACAGGGAGCTTGGGAAAGCCATCATGTCCTTGAAAACAACCTCTTACACATGCAAGACTGTTCATGATTCAGGAACACGAGCAGACTTATCAGGGCACCAGTGTGGCTAAACAGAGAGTTTGTAACTGAGCTGAAGTGCAAAAAGGCAGCACAGGAGGTGGAAGCAGAATATGAAATAGTTTATGTATTTGCTCTGTTGAAGTTAAATATGTGAACAGACATCAACAACAGCATGTACAAATACTGTCTGTATCACAGATTGACACTGCTACCATGCAGTCAGTTGACCTGACCTGCATGTAACAAAGACAAAAGGGCAGAATCAATAAAAATCCAGGAGATACAAAACTAGGGAAAAAATGTGGGGGCAAAGGGAAATCAATCTAGCAAACAGAAAGAAATGCATTAAGACTAAACAGGCAGAGACAGTTTGAGGTGGGATGTAGAGCAGGCTGGGGCTCAGCTGGAAGGGGACAGGGAAAGGGCTGGGAGAACTGGCGTAGAGCTGAGGCACTCCTCCACTGAACAGAGTGCTGAGAAACACACTGAGCCAAGGCATCGGTATCCCCCTCACTGAGCATCCACAGGAATGTGACCTGCCACTGCTAAGGGACACTCTCAGCTCAACGTGTTGGGAGGATTTAGTTTTGAAACTACTGAACAGTGTGTGACCTGACGTGGGTGTTAGCACGGCTCGCATCAGTGGGGGTCCCTGTTTGCTCCAGTTTGCTATTCTTAAAATAAGTAAATGATGCACACAGAGAAGGTCATCAGCAGATCATTAGTGTTCCAAATGAAGCACTCTGCATTTTGGAAAAGCCTTACTTAAGGTTGGCTGCTCAATTCTTTGTGCATGAGGATATGGTCTGCAATTAGATAACCATACTGGCTGATTACATGGCTATATATTTTCTCTATGCATGAGCTGGAACAAAATTTCAAAGGTTTCCTTTGAAACCTTTCCTGAAGACTAAGTGGATTTTATACTTGTTTTTAATTTTGATGATTTTCCTCATATTTTATAGATCAACCACAAATGGAAAATGAAGTCACTGTCTAAAGAATTAATTAATTAATGAGAAAATGAGCAATTAATAAATAATATTCCCACTAGAATTTAATGCTGAAGCTTTAGCAATACTCTTTCAGATATTACTCCTTAGATAAACACTGTTTTTTTAAAGAAAAATACTGTAAGACCAGGTCACAACTTTCAGTTTCATTGCTTTCCCTATTTCCTACCCAATGCACCTTGCCTTGGTGAAGTTGTATTTAAAACTGTTAACTAACACACAAGCTTGCCAAAACTCACTTAACTGAGGCTAGTAGAGGCCAACATTGTAATTAAACAGGAGTAAAAGTGGCCCACTACGAAACCAAATCAATGCAACACCACCACTTAAGTGCTAAAAAATTCACTGCTAATTTGTTTCTTAGCAAGAGTGATGACCACTTTTCTTGACAGCTTTGCAAAGCCAAGAATAAACTGCCCTTTTTGTGATATCAAGAAAAAAACCTCACTAACACAAGGCAATTTATAAATTGCATTGCAAGCCTCAGCTAATTAGGAATATACTAATTGTTTTGACTGTTTTCACTTTCTCTTAATAATTTGCTTTGGTCACACCTCTTTTCAGTAAGTTTCAGACTCACTCCAGACACAAACAATTTCTTCTGATTTACTGATCTAAAGTTATGGAACATAATGTGCAAAGATACAAAATTGTCCCTTAAGAAAAATACAAGAAAACCACAGACACGAGCTATCAGTTTGGGTTATGATAACAGACCGAAGTTTAACTAGATTTCAGTTTTTGCATTTCACATGCACACAAAATGCATTCACAAATTTCCATAATTTCCACAGAAATGTACTGTCATAATTAATTTAACATACACGAATGAAGTTTTAATCTTCAAGGTCAGTGGTTAAAGGAAGCCAGGAAATATTCCTATAAAGTATAATGGATTATTTCCTTTTCCTGCTTATAATCACAATTAAAAAATTTTAAAATATCAACATTTCTTAACAGATCTTACCATTTGCTTTTCTTCTAAAGCTTCTCTTCCAGAGGCTTTGCTTTCACGTTTTCCTAACTCCATTTCCCAGGGGAATAAAAATCAGCTAATATCCCGAGTAGAAGTGATTCAACCTGGCTACATGTTGGATATCCCTGTACTTTTGGAGTCAGGACAGAAAAGTATCAGGAGCACTGTGGTGATTTCTGGTCAGCGTGTGTTTCCATTTATAGCCATCGAAAATCCACAAATAGAAGCGTGAAGAGAGGACAGACAGCTGCCTCTGATAACAATAAACATCGGTTTGGTATCACAGCAAATTGTTCAGGATAGATTTTGGTTACCAGCCCCATTCACTCTCTCCTTGTTCCCGTCTATCCCAAAAGCTCATACTGAAAAAGTCCATGAAAATTAATAGCTACATCTCAGTAGCACTAACTCGAGTTCACAGAGATTATTAAGCAAATAAAATGACAAATATAATTCACTGGCACCACATGTTGCTATGTAGAGATGAAAGCATACAGAAAAATACTTTAAAACAATGCTTTACCATAACTATTGGTCTTTCCCTGTTGAGTGTTTGGGACTCAGCTGTCCCCATATTCCCTCATGCAAAGTGTACTCTCCTTTCCTAGTATCAGAACATGACATCTTGCACTTTTGGGATGCAGAAATGTCTTGGGGTGACTCCATCATGTATATCCCCTATCCCGGCTTTATGCCAAACAATTAATTTTGTGCCTTTTCTGTGCCTTTAAACTGAGCTGAAGAGGGAAGAAAAAAAAGGACCAAGCAAACTTTTCAAAGCAGTGTCTCAAGGACACGGAGATTACACTCCTCTGCATGCTCTGGCTGCGGTAGCACGGGGGGAACATCCTGCTTGCTTCTTCAGCCAGTTTTTTTGGGGTGTTTTCTTCTTTCCCCTCTCTCTGGCATGAGATGGAAAGCTGAACTTTGTTTCCTGGAACTTTCAGTTTTTTTCCCTTCTTCTCTTCTGGACTGTTACAACAACATCAGAACACATCGGGAGAATTTTCCCCGAGGCCCGAGGGGGTGGGGCCTCACCAACCCAGCTCCAAGGAGGAGAGAAACCACACCTACAGAAAGACTCTGAAATCTTCCCAGGTTTCTCTCTACAGCAAGAGATTTCATTATTTAGCATCATTATCCTTTTCCTGTGTGTTTGTTAAATAAATAGTTTTTAGCTCTTTCACTTTCCTTCGAGGAAAATTTCCTTTTTTCCCGAACCTGGTGGGGGGAAGGATGGTTGTAACCCGGTTTTCCCTCAGAGGATATATTGCCAGATTTTGGCCAAACCAGCACAAGAAAGAATTGCTGAACTTCCAGCAGAAACTGTGAAGAAATGACCAGTGAACAACTAAAATGGAGCTGACAGCCATACGAGGGTGGTTGTGGGGTCTGTTAGTTGACTGCTGAAGAATAACCTGGCTCTGGTTCACAGCGATAAAGCAGGAGGCCAATATTAGAAACTGCAGTGCTGGAGGAACCTCTCAGCAGCTCTGCTGAGGATGCCAAGGTTTACAACACACCCTTGTGCTGCCACATCAACTGGGATCACGTCGTCCAAGGTGTGATTCACACACAAGGCTGGCTCTGCGTGTACCAGCAAGGGAAGGGGAAGCATGAAGACACAGAGTAACACAGAAAATGTTTGCTACTGTTAAACAAGAACGTGCTCTCTGGTAATCTGTGGTTCATTAGCCATGCTGTAAAGCTGGCTGTTTAAGCATCTCACTAGATCCCTCATAAACACACATCCCTTTTCACCTCTTCCTGTCAACACATTGGTAAAAGAAGACTCTCATAAAATAAATAAATAAGTAGAAGGGACAAATTAATAAATAATTATTGAACCCTTTTTTATCTATCATTTTTCAACAGCCCTAACTAGGCACACTCCTTTATGCATGTTTCTTGATAGATGCTATACTCACATGATCTTTACAGCCTTGGATAGGAAGAAAAGGCAGCCAGTCATCTCCCAACAGTCTACATACCTTATATATGAAAAGTTGATAAAAAAACCCCAAACCTTAAACTGTTTCTGTTCTGAAACATTCTTCAGAAAAAAGAAAAAGTTAGTGCAGTGACAATGGTTCTTCTTTAGTCTTTCTTTCACCTGTGTAAGACAGTCAGCAGAAGAGTAAATATGGCAAGGCAAATGCAAAGAACCAGTCAAATCTGCAAGGGCCGCTGTAGCAGAGGGAATAAATATGATGTCATGAAGTAAAAATGCATCCCACTGTCTCCTGGAAATGCTGGGATAAAAGGAGCAAGAGTAAGCAACATAATACCCAGAGGAAAGCTGCAGTTCTCCACTCTTCAGTGGGAAGGCAAACAGTAATAAGTTCCTATCTCCATAATCTTTTCTGAGGCTGAAACTTATCCCTGTGGCAAGGGACTTCACAATGTGTTTGCACCACTTAAAGACCTCAAAAGAGGTCTTCAGTGGGACCCAAACAGCAGCTTGCACTGTGCTGCTGCTTACATTACTGACCATTCCTGGGGTGCAGTTGAAGAACCTGAAGCCCCTCCACTCCCATTAATCTGTCCATTTGCAATGGTTTTAAATGACAGACAAGGACAGGAGCACCTCAGGAGGGCACATTCAGCTGTGTCTGCTCGATGCCCTCCCAGCCCTGTCCCACTGCTAGCTGGGAGACCCTGGATGTCAGCAGGCTTCCAAACAGTGGCTCCCAGGGAAGTCACTTCCTCCTTGGGCTGGGGAACAAAGATCCATGTCAGTAAAAGAGCAGGTTCTCAGTGATGCAATAAACCAGCAGTGCAGGATTCGAGACATTCATAAGGAAGCAATGGCAGATTTTGATCTGGTGTTTATGCTGCATGTAACTTAGCACTCATCCTAACTACCCTAAAACTTAATCTTCAATCATGCTTCTAGTCTTTACTTGCAGGGTCTAATATTATTTTCGTGTGTCAGCTCACCCTCTGATATCAAAGACAATCACTACAAAAAGACACAAGGAATTGACTATGGAGTGAACTCTACTCAGTAATTTTAACATAAGATAGTGGTGGGAGTATGTAATTTCACAAGTGGGTTTTCTATTAACATTCTTGTAAAAGCATCTAACAGCATTCACTTGAAAATCTCTACCTCTCATGAATGGAAATTTACATTCTGGATGCATCATGCTGCTGACCGTGCAACTGCAAGGCAGCTGGAGCAAACTGCATGGGAGATGGGAACATGAAAAAAGGCTATGAAAGCAAGAGAGTATGACACCAAACTTCATGCCATCACATTAAAACCAAGGAGGCCCAAAAACACTGGATGCAGGGCTCTTCTGTAGCCTGAATGCTATTATATAAGGACCCTGGAGATAGCATAGAAAAGCTGACATCACCTTATTATCTACCACACCTTGCTCAGCATGACATTTCATCAGTAAGCCTGAGGAAAGACCATGATCCTAACCATCTGAGAATCTGGTTTTATATATTCATGAGAGTACATTTCTTATTCCTACAGAGAAATAATGGTTATTCTACTCCAAGGACTTTCTGAGACACTGTTAGTAACTGTATATTTCCTGTTTTACTTCGCAAGGGAAAACATAGCAAACAGGTGCTAAGTAAAAAGCATGTTCTAGACATTGCCTAAATTACTGTGCTATTTCCAATTGCTTCTTTTTATTACAGTCACTCATCTCTTGACACCTGGTTTCTCTTCTCACAGCAGGACCTAACAAGAGGCCAAGAGAAGAAGTTGATGGAGGAGAGGGCTGTGGGCTTTCTTGTAAGGTGCAAGTGCTGAATATCCCAAATAACAGTATTGTGTAAAATAAGGCATTTAAGCAGATGTATTTTCTGTGCTCATTTGATCTGCTGTTCTTGGAGAAGGAAGCAAGTGAGTATCATGATGCTTGTGTGTCACTCTCAGCTGTGTTTTCACTCTTGTGGCTCCTGCAATTCTTTAAATCTGCACATTTTCATTTTCAGCCTGGCTCAGCAGTAGCCCAGGGCTGCCAGCCAGTGGCACGTCACACATCTGCACTGCTGCTCTCCTACGCCCATAGCTTTTATTTGCTCAGTATCAGACACATCACAAGAATTCAATAGAAGTATTAATTCCACCCCTGATGTGGCCAATTATATTATACTTAATTGAAAATCATCTACTTAAGTCACATATACCAGTTAAAAACCCTAACACTAATACAGCAATTACTCTCACAGTGATTTTTAAAGCACTAATGTGAAGAGAGTTCCTGTCCCACACTTAAATCAAAAAAGTTGAAAGGAACAACAAGCACAAACTCAGTAGGCTGTCCCACGACTCGTAACTGCCAGTCCAGCAGATGGCACAAGTTGAGCTTTCCAGGTTATTTCTGGTGCTCACCCTTCTCGCAGCCCCACCGGGCCCTGCCAGCAGGCATCCCCTATGTTACCCCGGGTCACATGCACCCAAGGTCATTTGCACACGCCTGGAAACGACAGGACCCCAGCAGCATTTCTAGCTGGTATTCCATGGCAGGATCCCTGCAGAAATGAAGAGCATGACAGAGCTACCGAGACAGCATATGAAGCAGGCTTACCTTCCAGGCAGCCAGGAGCCAAGGGTGGGAAGCTGATCCTTAAGAGAGGTGGGTCCACATTCCTGCCGCAGCACCCGACAGCTGCTGCTGTCACTCCCTGGGCCACCCCGCTGGCTCTGCAAACACTCACAGAGCACGAGATAGCAGGCGTGGAGAAAGGAAAACAGCACAGGCACCACAAGTCTCTGCTTTGCATGTGAGGAAGCAGAGCCCTACGTGTCATGTACAGGGAGCGGGAGGTTCCGTGACAAATATTCTCCAAAGGGAGAAGTTTGCATATGTTTGAGGATGAAAACAAAGAAGGTTATTTCAACATTACAATATTGTTTCCAAGAGCTCAGAGCCTTTTCTGACATGGCAGTCCATGGAAGCTGTACGTCTTCTTCTCTTTGCAGGTCTTTTAAGTCAATTGTTTTAAAGTGGACTATCCTTGTGCTGGCAAGGTCCTACGTCTACTGTCCTCCAGGGGTACAGAAAGGAGTGGAACAACAGACCTCTTTTCTGTCAGATACCCATTGCCTCAGCTATATACATGATGTCCCTGAATATTACTGCTATATCCCAGCAAACCAAATTATCCTGGGCTGTAAAATATACTTCAATAGATTAGTTACACACAAAAATAAAATCTCCCCTGCCATATTGACTGGTACTGTTTGCCATGCCTTCCTCCATAACGATGGATGTAACAATGATGGGGTGGGGCTAATGAAATACATTGGTAAAGCATTAAATACCTTCACAGCTATCTTTTAAATGACATGGCAGCTGAGAATGGGGAGAAGCCCGTTCCCCACAGAAAACAAGGGACTGCTCCATAGCCAGGCAGTGGCTTTTTCTAGTCACCTCCCAAGTCAGCAGGAAACGAGAGCACAGGATATGAGCTGTCATTAACAGACCAACTCCCACCGAGCCTCTCCACCTTCTGTCTCTGCCCATTCTTATCAAACAGCCAAACCTCAAAAGACACATTACTCAGTGCTGATAAGGACACCAGCATCTGACCTTTACCTCTGGCCCTCTTTTGCAGAACAAAAGCAAAACGTAATCAACTGCCAATGACTTTTTTTTTCTTAATTGAAGCCTGAATAAGCGTAGGCTTTGATTGATATATTTTGTAGGTACATTTCTGCATGTCCATAGAGAGTGTTACTACCGTAAGTTTATACTCACAGCAAAATTCTCAACACTGCCATATGAAATTTGCCTTGAAAATCAGTCAAAAAGGACAAAGATCTCAGTGTTTAAAAGTTATCTGAATGGCAACAGCATCTGGTTAAAAGCTTGTCATTTTGATAGCAAATGTTTTGATTTTCAAGATCTAATGAAGGATCTAAAACAAACGCTTGTGCATGGGAACTGAAAAGGAAGAAAATACCAAGTTCTCAACAGAACTCTTATTTTTGTTTTACTAACATTCAACTACAACTTGTTCTGCAACCTAAGGCTGGTTTAGAACAGCTGAATGAGTTTGGGGTTTTTCTGTGTCTAGTAAGACACAATAAAGCAGTAGTAAACCGTACATTACTAGCTAGAGTGCCAAAGCATTTGTGGATTCTGAGATTGATATTTTTGCAACATGCATTGATCAAACATTAAGTCACAGTGGAAGAACCCTGTTTTGGAGGAAGAAAAGAGATGGGAAGCAAATATTTTAAATATTATTTCATTTATCAATATCATTTAAGCCTATGCTTATGCACATTATACAGTCTTTAATATTAAAGTCATAGCAGATTCTAAGATAATGTTCATTTTGCAAATGAATGAAGTTATCTTAATATTCCTATTGCTATCTTCAATTAAAATGCAGATGTACAAGATAATAACACCAAAGTGGATGCCATTGACTCAATATCATAATGTTAGTGCAAATCTATCTTTTCAAAATAAAATATCCCTTCTGTTAGTAGGAGATATTGTTCTCTTTGTGACAGCCATCCCCTTCTGGGAACTTTCTAATTCTGTAAAAGGCAGCTACCAGCATTCATCGAAGTTATATATGAATGATCACCTGAGAAATTTTTCTCAAAAATGTGAATAAAAGACGAGGATTTACCAGGTCACTGGCTTGTGCTATATTACATTTACAGGAAAATAAACTGTATAAACATCATAAACATCATAAAAACCATCAATGCACACTTTATGTACATGGAAAGAAAGTCATGGCATTCAAGTCTAGCAGGGCCAGACCCCACCTCTGAGTTAAGGCAGCACTGTGGAACCCAAAATGAAGAACAGTCCCAAAAGGTTCTTAAACAGCTTAAAATGCATTAGAAACCTGAATGGCAGTGAAGAGAATTAAAGGATTGAAAACTGTTGTACAGGACAATTTGCTCTTAAATGCTTACCTCACACATAAACGCACACACATATATATACATGAAACACAGGCATACTGCAGTAAGGCAAATTAAAAGTGTTCTGCTTATATGCAAGTCAGGAAAAAAAATAAGTTTCAGACAGTTCCTCAAGCATAAGAAATTGCTTCTTAGTTCACTCTCAGGTACATAGTTGAATAAGGTGCCTCCTGCATTTGGATCTAATAAAATACAACTCACAGGTCCAGTTCAAATCTGATATACATTCACATTACTGACATAACTGGAGAAACTATTCTTTATTACATTAGAATGAGATACAGAATTCCAACACAAATAACATTTCTCAATGGGTAAAAAAACCAGCACTATTAAAAGACAGATTTTTTTTATTTTAATTCTCATAGAAAATGACATTAAAAGGGACAAATCATAGGAACCTGGGGGGAGACAGAAGGATGAGCTGTATAGACAAAACATGGACACAAGATTAAAAAAACCCCACCCAACTATACAATTGCTTTCAGTGTGTTTTCAAATGGGTAAAGTACCTTCTGAATAAAAGTCACCTGTATTTTTCTTCATTACATTTAGGTGCTGCAGGGTACTTTTACAAGTGGCTACTGAAACGTGGTGACATTCACATAACTTGACCCAGTGCACTTCATTTCAGGTTCTCAAGTTCCTGCCGAAGGAAAGTTCAAGGCAAAGAAATACAAACAGGGCTCTCCTCCCACAGCTCAAATCCATCCTCCATGTAATGGTTTTCACTATAAATAAGGCATAGTGGTTCAAGTACTACATAAAATGCAATCAAACAATGGGAAAGAAAACCACCCATGAATTCCTTCCAGAAAAGTACTATATTAGGGAGGATAAAAAGCACTGCTCAGACAGTCTGAATAGGCATGGCCTTCTGCGCTGTCAGGCTCCTCGGGCTCAAAGTCATCAGGGTCTGGGGGCAACTGGTCCGCATCTTCATCAGAAGTGGAAGGGCGCGTGAGGATTATCCGAGGTATCTTCAGCAAGATGCGAAAGATTTCAGAGAAAAGAGTCAGATCAAGAGCTGGGAAGCGTTTAAAGGGAATATTTTAAAGGGACAGGGGAAACAGGTGATGAGAAAAACGTGAGAGGTGCAACACGATAGACAATCATAGAATTGTTTAGGTTGGAAAAGACCTTTAAAATCATCAAGTCCAACTACTAACCCAGCACTGCCAAGTCCACCACTAAACCATGTCCCTAAGTGCCACAACTACATATCTTTTAAATCCCTCCAGGGATGGTGACTCACACTTCCCTGGGCAGTGTGTTCCAACGCTTGTACCCCTTTCCATAAAGACTTTTTTCCTAATATCCAATAGAAACCTACCCTGGCACAACTTCAGACCATTTCCTCTTGCCCTGTCACTTTTTAGATGGCAGAGGAGACTGACACCCACCTTTTTACAATCTCCTTTCAGGCAGTTGTAGACAGCAATGAGGTCTCCCCTGAGCCTCCTTTTCTCCAGGCTAAACGCACCCAGCTCCCTCAGCTGCTCCTTACAGGACTTGTGCTCCAGACCCTTCAGCAGCTCCACTGCCCTTCCCTGGACTCGCTCCAGCCCCTCAACGCCTTTCATGTCGTGAGGGGCCCAGACCTGGACACAGCACTCGAGGTGTGGCCTCACCAGTGCTGAGTACAGAGGGACAATCACTGTCCTGGTCCTGCTGGCCACACTACTGCAGATACAGGCCAGGATGCCACTGGCCTTCTTGGCCACCTGGGCACACACTGGATCATGTTCAGCCAGCTGAGGTCCAGCACTCCCAGGTCGTTTTCCACTGGGCAGCTTTCCAGGCTCTCTGCCCCCAGCCTGTAGCTCTGCACGGGGTTGTTGATGTTGGGGAAGATGAAACAGGAAAGCCTTATTGCCTGGCAAAAGATGCTGAGAATATGGAAACTATGAACCAGATTGAAATGAAAGCATACTTTGAGATACCAGGCCTTGGTTACTGAACAACTGGAAAACAATGGTATGGCTGCTGAAGGTAATCCCCTTTTGATTGAACAATACCTTCTGCTAGCAGACAGGTCCAAGGGTCAGAGCACACCCTACTACCTTGGCAGAAGGGGTCCAAAGAGTAGTTTTTAGGGTTTAAAATGTAACGCAGTATGGTAATGCAATGATTCTTATAGGCTATATGTAAATGCTACAGGATTTGTGTCTTGTACTAGATTGGTTGATGAAAATTAGAATATTCAAGACAGAAGAAGTTTTATTGTATTGTAAAGGAGCTCTTAGCTCTCTTAGCTCTCTTACACCTTTTACATCTCTTTACTATCCTGCCTCCTGTTTTTCTGGCCTGCCTCGAGCTGCGGCTGGCAGCTCCAAGCAGGCCCCCTGTACACAAGCCCTTATCAATAAACCTCATGCTCTAAGACCTGACTTCAGAGATCTCTCATCTCCATCCGTCCCGACCGTCCAAACCGAGAAACACCCCACAGTTGTTACTCAAGGGCAGAACCTGACACTTGGCCTTGTTGGACCTCACACAATTGCCTTGGACCATCAATCCAACCTGTCCAACTGCCTCTGCAGAGCCTTTCTACTCTCCAGCAGATCAACACTCCCACCCAGCCTGGTGTCACCAGCAAATCTGTTGAGAGTGCACTCAGTCCCCTCATCCAGATCATTGATAAAGATATTAAAGAGGACTGACCCCAGTACTGAGTCCTGGAGAACACCACTAGTGACCAGCCACCAGCTGAATGTTGCAACATTCACCACCACCCTCTGGGCCTGGCCATCCAGCCAGTTTTTGACCCAGCAACAGGGTCCCTGTCCAAAGCATGAGCAGCCAGTTTCTCCAGGAGAATGCTCTGGGAAATGAAGTCAAAGGCTTTAGTAAAAGTCTAGGTAGACAACATCTAAGTCATCACTTTGTCATAGAAGATTAGGTCAGTC
Organism: Ifrita kowaldi; assembly: GCA_013398055.1. Lineage (NCBI taxonomy): Eukaryota > Metazoa > Chordata > Aves > Passeriformes > Cinclosomatidae > Ifrita > Ifrita kowaldi. Next base: position 377,137 of record VZRS01011873.1, read on the forward strand.
AAGTTGTAGTTCCCTGGATCCTCCTTCCAGCCCTCTTCTAGATGGGAATCACATTTGCCAACTTCCAGTCAACTGGGACCTTTCCAGTTAGCCAGAACTGCCAATATATGATGACAAGGGGTTCGGTGAGCACTTCACCAGCTCTCACAGTACCCTTGGGGGATTCCATCTGGCCCCATGGACCTGTGGGTGTCTAAGTCGTGCAGCAGGTGCTGAACATTTCCCCTTGGATTATGGGGGGTTTCATTCTACCCCCTATCCTTGTGTTACAGCTTAGGGAACTGGTACCCAGAGAACAACTGGTCTTGCTATTAAAGACTGAGGCAAAGTTGGTATTAAGTACCTTACCCCTTGTCTCTATGTTTCCTACCACATCCAGTAAAGGATGATTCTCCTTAGCCTTCCTTTCATTTTTTGTTTATGCCAAAAAGCCATTGATAATTAAAGTGAAATTCGAATAAACTGCCCCTTCCTCTCATTAGCTAATATTTTAAAATACCTTCTGTACATAAAAAAAAAAAGATTAAAATATTCTTAAAAAATAAAGACAAGTAAATATGAAAAATTAATTTAACTTCATTATTCATTAATTCATCCCCCTGAAAGCAATAAAGGATTCATTAAGAACCATAAAGCATATCAATTATTGATTTTTGAAAAATTGCATATTTTGGCCTCTTTACTGATAAAATATATTTAAAGGAATCATAAAGAGAAAAATCAGTGTTTAAATTTGTCAGTAAAATATGCATGCATGGATTTGATTCCTTTTTTTTTGGACATGAACTTTGTGTTCTTTGAGAATTATATTGCAATGTTTTAAAATTAATTTAATTGCTGTAACTGAGAAAAAAAACCAATGTCAGGCTCTTTATGTGTAGTCAAATAATGTATCAGTAATTGTTTTATCAAGGAATGGATTATTACAAATTTCACTGTGATGCACAAAATCACCCTCCTTTTTACTGCTTTTCAATAAAAGTTTAACATGTAATGAAAACATGTAAGGGTGAGTCAATATATCTAACAAAAAGGTAATATGATAATGTGTAATAAATAAAGTGGCCATCTTATGAGCAATATGAAAATTTTCAGGAAAGTTAGTACTTCTTATTTATCAATTACTTCAAATTCTTAAGAACATTTAATGTTGACACCACACAATTCAATTGCTTATATATTACTTCCTTGCTGTACATTATTTGATTTAGGAAACAACACAAGCACATAGATGCTTTGTGGCTGTTGAACTTTCAGCCAGGAGGTTTCTGCATTGAAGTACAATGAATTATTCCCCAGGCTCCCCTGACATTAGCTCTGACTCCCCCCCGCTCACAGCACACTACACGTAGACACCAAAGTGCAGGAGTCAGTCCAGAGCTGAATCTCACCCCTGATACAAGTAAACTAATTTTAAAACCAGGTATAAATTTAGTTAATACCCTGGTGTACTGAGCACCCAATTACATATCCTTTTTTTTCCCCTCTTCTTTTTCTTCTGCTTAAACTTAAGAAGGACACATTTCTGGAAGCTTTAAATAACCTATATAGATCCTAAGCACTGGCCAAGCTAACAGCTCCTGGGAAGATTTGCTTTTGTCATGCACACGTGACATCATTTATAAGCTTTCCTTGCACTGGATGGTTCTGTTCTTTGCTGAAAGATGCTTCCTGCTTATCAACAGCCAGCAGCCAGCTGCTTTGTAGCACAGCAAATGCACATCTATACATACAGGTGGTTTACTGGGTCACATAATGAAATTCTGACACCCCAAAAACTACTGCAGAGGTCTATGCCCTGAGTTACCTACAGTCGCATCCAGGACCAGGCTTTGCATTTCATTGAGCTGTCAGTGCAAAGCTCAGGGAAGACCTTTCTTTGTATACTGTGCTGTTCAAAACTACACATGTGCACACCTCCCCATGACTGACATGTACTTCATTAGCAATGCAGAGTCACCATTACCTATTTGACCTTTTGAAGAAAAGACCTTAGCCATTTTGAATGTCATTTTTTTAAGTTCTCTTTACCAGCATGGTTCCTACTCCCCAGTTTCCAAGGAGCCAAAGCTAATTCTCTAAAAAAGATTTTCTTCAAATATTTCATGACTGCTTTCATACTATCTTTCAAATATTACGATGGGACTAGGTCTAAAAATGATAAAGTAAATTTAATTGATGAAAAGTGCTCCTTCAACATTTTTGTGGTAATTGCAATAACTACTCCACAAAATACACAGTGTTGGGGAAGCCTTACATCTAATCTTTCATGTTGCTGCAGATAAAGAGGAACTGGCACTAAATGAGCAACCAATTTTCTACAGCAGAGGCTGAACAGTGTCTCAGCCCACAAGTGCTGCAAAGGCTGGAAATCTGCACTCCCAAGAGAAGAGTGGGCTCAGGCCTGATCTACAGCAGCCCCTCTGTACCCTCTCCAGGCAGGTGAAAGCTCACACGTACACTGACTCTCGCTGATTTGGAGACATACTGCTGAGTCTGACAAATCAATGTCCTGGTCCAAGTGCAGCCGTACTCTCTGTCCCTCTGCCTTCTGCACACCTCCCTGCCCAGTCTCCCTCTGAAACCCCATGTGAACCCAGATCACTATTGTCCCTAAAACATCGCTGCTCCTTCCCCTGCAGCCAGTCATCCTCCTCTGTGCCTGTCTCCCTGACAGGACCCTGAGGAGCCCTTATTTCCTCAAATCTGAATCATAGGTACCAATGAATAAACAACTCTCAGTTGTGGATTGTGCCAATTATGCAATTGCTAATGCAACTAAGTAATAGACCATGCATTTGTACAAGGTCTCATTCAATGAAAAGAGGCTCAGGCCTCTAGTCTCTCTCTCCTTGCAGCAAGTTAGCAATTAATCTCCTCTATAAACCAAAACCAACAGAAAATGGATGTAACAAACACACATCACATTTCTAACCACAGTGACCTTTCCATCTTCACCTAACCATCCCCTAAGAACCCAGCACTCTATCACTGCCTTCACATCCACCCAAGCTCCAGGAACATCACAATACAAGCTTTATCAGCTTCCTTTCCTCTTTCAGTTTTGCTTAAAAATGAAAAAACAACAACAACAACAACAAAACCACAAATAAAGGAAAGTAACAAAACTCAACAACTCTAAACTTCCATTGTATTTTGTTACATCCTTTTCTCAAACCCAGTGCTTCTCTTCCCAGAATCCGGGGGGGATTTTACCTTTGCTTTCATATTTCCCTGCTTACCTTCACTGACCTCAGCATTACCCTATTAAATAGAGAAGCTTTGTTCTTGGAGCTTTTCTTTACCATTCGGATTTGAATGTACATTTCCTGGTGCAGAAGGATAGAGGGAAGATAGGAGAACAGATTTCCTATGTGAAAAAGTGGCACAGCAAAGAGGAAGCAAACTATTTCCACTGCCGGTTACAGACAGGGCAAGACAGAGACATTTAGGATGGCAATGAGGAAAACCCTTCCAGTACAGGCACCTGAGTTGCCTGTGTAAGGCATGTGGGAAGGTGTGAAACTTCCATCCTCTGTAGATAATTCTGCAAAAAAACATCTATGATGGTGTAGGAGGACAAATTATCTAGATTTTCTATTATTCCATTGTTTTCCCCACTGGTTGTTACTCAGCAGGGTTTGAACTTGTTTAAAATACTTATGTTGAAATCCCAAAGGCTTCCTACTCCGCTTTCCATCATCATGCTTTAAATATCATTATTTAAATAATAGTGGAACTACTATTCAATCTCAAACTGTCAAAATACATGGAATACTTTTTCAGAAAAATGCATCATTGCAAGTGCATTGCATGCACTTGAAACAAGTTACTATTTTTCCGTTTTCCCCTGAAATTACATTTTCAGTGCCCAAAAAGTAAACTTCAAAACGGACATGTCCTGTAGTAAAAGCAGTGGCTTCACTGTGGAAACTTCTTCCATTACCTTGTTTGTGTCACTTTTTATAACATAACCACTAAGACTTTCTACACTAAAAAAAATCAGTTTTGTTTGAATCAGGCATGACTAAAAATCAAATTATTTCAGACACTCTCATTTAATGGGATTAACAGCCTACTGAAAGTCAGAGTCCTTCAACTGGAACACAGACAGGAGCTGCCTGCGCACTCCTGGTTCTCTGCAGGAAGATGTAAAATAAAGCCATCTAAACAACTTGGGGCAATTCAGCTGCAGTGTTGGCTGCAAAAATTCTTTCACGCTGAAACAAGATAGGAACAAACCCACAAGTAGCTATGATGCTTCAGATGAAAGCAGTTTCTTAAAACGTGATAAATGAGATGTCCTGCCAACAGCTTAACATCCAATAGTTTTTAACTTCCAGATGTGCACATATGCTTTCCTTACCTACTTCTAATCAAAATGTCTGTCCAAAACATTACAGAACAGTCCATAAAGGACAGTTCATTATGTCTTTTTATAATTTTTTCAAAACTAAAACTGAACAGAACAAACATCTTTTTTTTTTTTTTAATAAGGCTTTCCCTTCCCCTGGCCTCCCCCAGCCCACAGGTCCATATTCCAGTATAAGCCAGAGAGGAAAGCTCTCAAGGCACAGTCACAGCTACAACCCAAGCTTCACATCAAAGGCATAACCAGCAGCGACAGGGCAAATCACAGCTGGCAGCAAGGTCAGCTGCTGGGGACAGAGGCTACAAATCAGAAGGTGAAACGACACATGAAAGGCCAAAGTTTGATGGAATAAGGGCAGGAAAAAAGAATTTGGATTCACCTTTTTTAAGAAGAAAACCACAACATGCTTTTAACTCTAGTTCAAACAGGTAACTTTCTAAACAAAATATTCCCCAGATAGAAAATACCTGTAATAGAGATGCCTGCCTAGCTCAGCTCCATGTATCTAAATAGTGCATATTTTAAAATTTGACTTCACAGCTGATCTTCACTGACTCCAGTGCTAAGGATGGTACCCTTTAACAGGGGAAAATGGGAAAATAAAATTATCAACACAGTTGAGAGCATGTGCAAGGGTTTATGTAAACCCCATGAATAATGTTATGATTTCATACTTAGTCTTACCTGTTTTATCATCACTGGGCATGGAAGTAATTTTTTAGACCTGAACAGGAAATTTAGACTTCTCACTAAACGATGAAAATATGCCTTTGCTGGATGCAAAAGGTCACATTTGACAATGACTGTATTCACAGAAGAAACTGTCTAAATCGAATTTAGTAAAGAAGTGCATTTACTCGTGCCTAAAAAATATTACACAGCTGGATTTTTAACTAAAAGCTTTTAAAAGAGGATGCAAAAATGCATCCAACAGAACAGCAGAGAAGGGGCAGACCTGCTGCTGCACGGTTCACAACAAACCGGCATCTAATGGTGTTCTTAACTGAAGTGATGTCAGAGACAACAGATAAAAGAACCTTCTCCCCAAAAGGAAACAAAGAAATACAAGTCAAAGAGAGATAAAGAGATCTAACTAGTTCCTTGTGAGTTCATTACTCACAAGCAACCCCACCGCCAGGCAGGAGCGGGCACAGCAGCCAGGGCGCAGCCGGGACGGCGGCTGGGGCAGGAGCGAGGGGCGTGCGACAGAGACCGGCTGATGCACAGCTGTGTGTATGGAAACACATTAATCCGGAAACCCCCTGTAGGCATTCAACACTGCTCCCCTTCGACAGCATATCAGGAACGTTTTAACCAGCATGTGTTTTATGGTGCACCCTCAACTCTCCTGGTCATGGAAATCCCTGGCTGCATCCCTTCCCCTGGCACTTTACAATGCTATTTTACTGCTGTGTTTGACCTCTGGCCAAACTCCAGAAACTGTGAAGTCGGATGGAGAGAGAGGTATAAACCTCTCCTGCACTGCAGGGAAGATAAATCTTTGGTGAGGCATGGATGAAGCACCTCATTACTCTTGGCTGCAGAAGAGCTCTGCACAAGGAGAGCTGTGTGACCTGTGCTGCTGCACTCAGGGAGCAACTGGCTCACGACAACACCTTTTGTTGCTTGGGGTTGGGAGAGGGCAGCACATAATTCAGCTCATCCTTACACTTGGAGCAGCCACACTACCCTCAAGCACTGACAGAGGAGCTTTGGCACCATGCATTTGGAAGTGTTGCCTCAGTTTTATGTGCAGCAGCCTGGAGAGGGCCCTGAGCAGGAGCTACCCCACCAGCTCATCCCTCTTCCCTGCTGCTATTCTCACACTGTCCAGAGTGATTTACTCCAAAATCTAACTCAGCTCAGCATGATTTCCTGGAAGTCAATTAACCAGACAACCCTGGAAAACACTGGAACAGGTTGCTCAGAGAGGTGGGGATGCCCCGTTCCTGGAAATATTCAAGGACAGGTTGGACTGGGCTCAGAGCAACCTGTTCTAGTGGAAGATGTCCCTGCTCACTACAAGTGCGGTATAAGCTGACCTTTAAAGGTCCCTTCTGACCCAAACCACTCTATGATTCTATGAAAATTTCCTCTCTGGGAATTTTCTAGATGTTGATAAATTTAACAGCTTAGTTTTAAAACTGGGTATTTTCTCTACTTGGAATAGCAAGAGAACATCTTGCATGTTTCATCTGTCTTCCAGCACGTAGTATATACAACATTTGGTCATGTCACATTTAGAGCAAAGCTCCTTTCTGTTCTTGCTCTCTGCCAAGTGCCTCCCAAGGGCAATGCACAAGGCAAGAAAGGTGGAGGTCTGTCAAACTCACCACAAAAATGGAAGATCAATCCTCATCATGTCATTTCTACAATGCTGTCAGGCACAAAAGGCTTTTATATGATTCAAATTGTGTATGAAAAATTGTCCTTGCTCCATTTCTTTCATCTACTAATGTACCACTGGATAGTGACTTCCCTGACCCTGGAACCTGATTTACAGATTTTCATTTAAGTGCTTTCTATGTAATCATTTATGGCCTGATGCTATGAAAACATTGAAGAAAATGCATTGCTTTGATCACATCAGGAGACTTAAAAGGCATTGCCCCCACAAGCAGTGCTACCCGTGGTCCAAGCTACCCAACCCTTTGATTTTTTGAAGAGAACTCATCACCCCTGTGAAAGGCAGTGGCTGTATCTGAAAGCCTGCAGAAACTCAGTACAGTCTCTTCCCCTGCAGTACTCCCGCAGAGTCCATGGGGATGCCTTTTACAAGGGGAGACATTGCTTATCATTTGTGTAGTTCTTTCAATACTTCTCTTTTTTTAGTCTCAAATAATATGCTATGTCCTACAGCACAGTTCCAGGTGCCTTGCTTGAGTCTATTTGTCTTTTGTATGTTTTTGCTTATATTGTTAGCAGTGCTTATATTGTCTACCATATGATGAACTCGCTTTGTAGATTTTCTCTAACTTGGAGGTATTTTAATATGGTAACTTGAAAAGATAAATTAATGTCCTGTCTTTTTAAAAGGTTTTTCCTATTTAGCATTGTTAATTACAAGCTTTGCAAAATCCAAGAACTTAAAGCTTGACATGAGTCAGTTTTGACTGAGTACTGTGAGAAAACTACTTAAAAGAAAGAGAGGAAAAAGATACACGATGCAAACAGAAGCATTTGTTGGGAGCAGGAACTTAATTTCAAATTCACAAAATAAGTTCCCTAACCACTACACTATGGAGGCAAACACTGTGTCTACAACATACACCTTTTATCTTCCATCTTTCATCGTGGCTCAGAAATACTCAGTTGCTTAGATAAAAGCAGAAGCAAACTAGGAGATGAAATGGAGGAGGCGATCACACGGCACACGGGTGCTCACACTCCACTGGAGCTCACACAGTGACTAAGGTTAGCTAAACCAACAGGGCTCATAGGCTTCTTTGCAAACGTCTGTAAATCTGCACAAGATGCAAGGCAGTGGAGAGTTAGATTCCTGGCTTCTAAAACTAACTTAGCTCATCAGAATAGAAAAAAAAATAACAGAAAAACACCAACACCCTTACCTGACAAGATTAAAAGAGTCATGAAAATGTTTTGGAGAAGGGATAAAGCAGTTCCTCATAAGAAACTTGAAGTAGTAGATCTTACAGCACTATAGGTCAGTCAAACACTGTATGTGATGTGAGCAAGGTCTTCACTGTTTGAAACAAGCTTCAGATGAAACCTGGCCTTGTTCAGAGAGGGACATTCTGAATCTCACTGTAGCTGTCTCCTTTTACACTGCTTCTCTGACCTGAGTACTCCACTGGCTTTGCTTTTAAAATTGAACAAAGTAAGACAATGACTAAAGAAACAAGAAGAAAAGTCTTATTTTATGTTGTGTGATTTCAATTTTATGATATGTTTAGAACTAACATGCTCAGATGAATAAAGAAAGGGTTTGATAATTAGCTCTTTAAACATTTTTAACTAATGTAAGTGCGTCAAGGTTTTTTCCTGAAAAGTCTTTATCAGCTGGAAATGAGGAAGGTAGATCTGCTGAGATTCCCATCCATGTAAGATTTCTCACAACTTGCATATGAAAAATATGAGAAAAGGGCAGAAACCCATCAGCTGCATACTGTGGGAGATGGTGTATCTGCTTATGCACTTCCCACAGGCACAAGAGGATTTAATTTTGATACGTTACACGTTCTAGTACACTTGGCTGTTTTCTCAGCAGATTTAGGAACCCTTGCTATCTCTGCATTTTTAACAGAGCAGCCAAAAAATTTGGCTTTTTTAGCCTGAAGAAGTTCTTCAGATTTTTCCAATATTGTAAGATTCACCTACATTTATTTACTTATTTATTCACACAATCACTTTTAAATGGTAACTCTAACCATCCTTGAAAATCCCAACATCAGTGACACTTGTACCCCTGGTGAACTATATGAAAAAATACAATTGAGGAAATTCCCAGGGCAAAGGCATAAAATTAAATCAAATAATATGCTCACAATTTAAGTGAAATACTAGATTAAAATATCTTGAGGACTTGATATTAATTACGAAGTATCTAACATCCTTATTACGTTAACAGCCCCAAAAATGAGTCAAAGAAGATGGTATGATGATGCATGTTATGAAATGATAGAAGATGCTGAAACCTGTCAACACTCTCCATTCAGTCAGACAATATCCACTGGGAATTTCAGTCAGAGCTTGAATGAAAATATTTATGATAGAGAAAGACAGTGAAGAGTTGGCTCTATGTGTGAGAGGATGAATAGGAAACAATAACAGAACTGGAAAGGAAGACTCCAGAATCCAAGTCAAAGTTCCTTCTGTTAAAGTTAGCGTGGGTATGTGCTTATATCCCTGATTTTTTTGGTTTAAGTTCAGTTCAAGTATTTCTATTTAGATATATACATATTAACCAAAGTAAAAAAATGTTTTCATATTTTTGAGTTGTGATTAGCATAACTGAGGCAAGTCTATAAAATACTGTATGCAAAAATTATCTGATTGTAATTAAAGTTCTGAGGCCTCTATCTACATGTCAGCAAAATACTCAATCATAATTAAAACCAAGGAAGATTCTCATTTTTCCTTTGCAAAACAATGACTCACTATGAAAGAACATTTCATTTGTCCAATTAATTACTGGTCATTCACACTGTCATGAAATCTTAAAGCTGGCACAAAGGGTTTGAAATTGAGTTTGACTGGATGAGTTAACAATTAAATGAGCCTTTTAGAAGCAGTTAGAGCAACCAAGTCTGTGGAAAACAGAGAGGAAACCTGAGCTGGCAGCAGCGTTGCCTGTTGTAATGCCAGAGCAGCAGGCTCAGAGACAGGATGGGTTGTGCCTAGCAAGAATGAGACAAATACTATCACAGAGAGCATATGCAAAGAGGGTGTTTATTAAAATTGAATAAAAATAAACAGATGAAGACAGTATCTGCTGGAAGGCAGGATGATGACATGGAAGAGAGGGAGAAGAAAGATGACACCATCTGGCACATATTCAGTTTTTGCAGAATATTAATAGGAGTCTCTGGTTTTTCTGCCATTATGCTTCAATCCTTCCCTCCCTTGATGGAGACACAACCATCTTCTATAGAAACCTGATCAGAAACACAAAGGAAATGAACCTTCCTATATTCCCAGCACAGAAGAAGATTCTGCATTAAAGTCCTACTGCCACCTGCTTATCTGAACATGCAAAGCAAGTCCTCCATGAGAAGCCAGGCTCTAAACATTTTTCAGATAAAAAGATTTCCTTCAGTTATTGAGGAATAAGAGTTAAAGAGCTAAGGAATAAGAGAATAAAGAGGAACTTCAAAGTGAGAACAGATGAGAAACTGAGCACTCCCAAGTCAGCAGGATACTCCCCACGAGCCCATAATCCCTAAAATTGATGAATGCTGCTCCAGGTTACAGGCAATAACATATATAATTTGCTACAGCACAGATTTTTATTTCAAAAAAGAAAAAAAAAAAGAAAAGAAACAGAAACACAAATGTTTCTTCACAAAAGAACTTGCACATCAGTTACTTTTGATACTGGGAACTTATTCAGCCAGTTGACTCCCTGAGTACTCTGCTCTGAGTTAAGCAGCTCAGTCTAACCTGCCTCCTGCCCCTCCCCAGCCCCTTACAGCTGAAGAACTTTAAAGGGAGGCATACAAAATAAAAATGCAGTAATTTCCTCTTTTTGGATGAAAATACTGGAAGTCAGATACTACTGCAACAGATCCAGGCCACCACCAATGTATGAATAAACCCTTTCAACAGTGGTTCCTCTAACAGGAAGCCTCATGCTTCCTGCAGTGCTGATAGACTGTAAGAAACAGCTAGGAAAGAAACAGCAGCAGGTAAAGCTGGATAAAAAAACCTCAAATTGATTAAAGTGTTTTCAGCTGGAAAATAAAACTGGTCTTAATGTTTCACAAGATGATGTTGGAGGCCAGAGGCCTCAAAATAAGTTCCTTTAAGCAACTAATAGAAGAGAAAACCTTTCTTAGTTTATCTCATGGACAAAAACTGTGGCTCAATGCTTCTCAAACAGTGACTAACAGAGGAAACCAGAGCAAAACAGTTGCATGATCTATTTGCTCACTTTTTCAGTCAACTAACAAATCACATTAGTTATCTAAATGGCTAATAAAAGCTGATATGGTCTTTGATTGTAGTCTTTTATATAATATACATACTTTCATTTTTTGCCATTAGGTGGGTTGTGAATGGTATTCATGGAGAAAAATTTTTTAAAAAGGCTGAAAGAAGAGGAATCAAACAAAGCATTCCTCTGGCATTTGCTGTAGGAGAAACAGTTGTTGCTTTGTGGTACTTCAAGCTCCATACAAGTAAGATGCTTTTTGACCTAATTATTCAGATACCTTGATCTTATTGTATCTTCCTAGTAAAGCCATTTTTCAGGTGTGCACATAGATGACCAAGATTAGGGTAATTAAACTTCAGAGAGTTGAACTTGCTAGAGAAGTTCAAAAAAGAGGATTTCTAAAAGCTACCCTGCAGGCTCAGCTGTTTCCTTCTGTGACATGTGCAGTAGGCTTGCTCTTATCAGTCACCTAAAATACAGGCACGTCTTAGCCCGTGACACAAGTTCCCCCCTCCAGTCAAAAGATGAAAATGGTCACCTCCAGGCAGCAGTTCACCCTCTCCCTCCTAAAAGAGGGACTCGGGAAATGCTGCTCCTTCCATTAGCTGGAGACAGAGTCCAGACAACAGAATACTGACTTAAACTGGAGGGACTGGACACCACCCCAAAGTCCCCCAACCAGAGTGCTTCAAAGGCCCTGCTCTGCTACACGGGTGCTCACCCAGGAGCTGAGCTCCTCCACAAGCCATGTCCCAGCTGCAGTGACAGCCAAGTAAATCTTTGGTAGGGTTGCTGATCTTTGATTTGTGTCGAGTTCTGTGCCAGTCTTTACTAGCATTAATGACAGACAACACAAATTTCTTAGGTAAGAGTGATTTGTTATTTACTGGGGCCATCCTACTTACTGTTATGACATGGTTGACTGTCGGAAAGGGGCTGCCCTTGGGGGAAGCTTCAGCGGGACCAGCATCAAGGGCAGCAGGCTCTGAAACAAACGTTGCCTTTAAAAAAAACACCAGAAACACATTTTTATTCTGAATGCTGTTCAAGAAGAGCAGTTCCCTCCCTCCCTCTCAAGTTAGAATACAAACACCTGGCCCTATTGTTACGTGTGGCTATACAGCAAACGCAAATAAAATTGCAATTCTTGCTGTTTCCCATTTTTGGTGAATTTTGTATTTGAACTGTTGAAATTATCAGTTCAAGAATAAGTTGTAACACACAGTGTCAAGAGAAAAATGCTTGTTATTTGTACACAGAATAGTCCTGTGGTCAAAACATTAGTATTTCTATAGCACACCTGACTGCATTAATTCCTTCTCGTCACACACACACACAAAAAGCAGAGAGTTGTTTTCTATATTCTTTAAACAGATGAATGATTCTGCCATCTTGTGGGAGATGGAGAAATCCTAACTATTTGTACAATAACAGCAGGGTAGAACAGCATGGAACTGAAATTTCTTCTATTTTTCACTTGTTTCACTATTGATTAAGTGAATATTAACAGCTAGTATACTCCAAATAGCCCCCTAAATAAATGAATTATAGTCTCATGGAGGAACCTGAGTAATGGGGTTGATTTTTAAGATACTAACTTGACCAGAAACTCTGCTCAGAAGGTAAAGGTACAGCAACTAAAAATCCGGAGGTTTTTTCCCCAATGATCTGATAATGTGAAATATGTAGAGAATTATTTACAATCTCACACGTTTGTTAAAATACCTTTCATAAAAGAAAAAATGTAAAATTATACAGATTTTTATCTATAATTAACTTTTTAAGAACTGTTAAACTAGCACAATATTTATATATTATGGAACACCACCCTCTATTAGTAAGTTCATAGCATAGTTTTACAAAAGTAGTAGATTAATTTATCAATAAATAGTCTTTGGCTGATACAGGTTGTACTGCTATTCCTGACAATTTAACAGACATATAATATTGCTTGCTCTATCCCACCTTAATTCAACATGGAGCATGCTGAACTAAAAACTAATAATATAAGCAAGTATAAATGACAGCTTAAGAGAACAAGAGCTGAAAAAAATATGGACCAGTTTCACCTTGAAGTGATTTTGTAGAGGCTCTCTTCCTACTCCACCATTCTCAGCAGGTAGAAACCAAACAGTACATCAAAAGTATATATTACAAAACTGTATGTGACCATTTTTTTCCCATTGTTCTTGGGAAACTCTGAAGCTCAAGAATGTGGCTTCTGCTAGGAAAGATGAGGCTTGAGGTGGAGCAGCCCAAGAGGCACATTTCTCCCTTGGCACTTGGCACTGTAAGCCTCCATCAGGGGAGTTATTTTGAGCTGTTCTCTTCCCACCAAAAATTACCTTGGGGAAACAAGCTCATCTAGTTTATATTTCTTTGTTACAACTGCAATGAACTCATCTAGTAAATCTAATACCATGTCACAAGAAAGCTTCTTGGATCAAGTACAAGTGCATTTATGCTTACATAACTGCCTACTAAGACCATTATTTTCCTTTGTAAATCATTCATTTAAGTGACTAATATTTTGTTAAGCACTTTGAACATAAAGATCTGACAACCAGAACACAACAAGAAGGAATACAACAATTTAATGTTATTATCATTTCTTCATAATGGCAAGTATCTAAAAAGCTAAGGCAAGCCTAGATCTGGATCTCAAATTCCTCAACTCCAAGTGATTTGATTTAAAGACAACAACAAGAGAACACACTCCACAGTGACAAACAACTCATCTACCTCAGCCACTCTGTCTCCTGCTTGTACCCCAGCCAAGTCTGGTGGACCATCTTTTGGCAGCCGTGCGATCAGGATCCCCTGGTAACACAAAACATAGACTTCAGACATGACAGTTTCTCCCATTGTTCTTAGATGTAAAAAGCAAATGGGAAGTAATTAATTTTCAAGACTTATTGTTCTGTTACCTCTATTAAATTAAAAGCTAAATGCCTTAGCACATTAGCAAGACAAAAAAAAAGAAGCCTCCATGGCTGACACATACAGCAATGAACAAAAGTCAGTAATTGTTTACACTGTGCCATGGGGAACAGACTGGAAAACAAAGCTTTATTTAAATGATAAATCAGTGAGAAGATGTGTGAAGTATTTCTCTCAACTCAAGTTAGCTCCTGGGAATGAGCAAATGAGATGGAAGAGGCATGTGGATTGCCAAGGGAGTGACCCCAAACTGAGGTAGAAAATGAAAATTAGACAACGGTGTTTCAGCCATCAGGTTGCCTTTGCAAAATCATTGGTTTACATTGGGCTTCTCTCCCAAATCATCCCTTCTGGAGCTTCCCCATCAAGATCTAATGCCAGATCCTACTCTGGGAAATAAGCTATGTTTACCCTTGTTAGCTTTATCACAAAAACAGTAATGTTATATGAAGGACAATCTCAGAAAGAAAACAACAAAACACAGTAACTCAAGGAACTACTCATCAGTCTATTCCTAATGATCACTAGATAAATTTTGGATAATGAAATGCACCTCATCACTTTCTTTACATGAAGATGAGCCCTTTCCACCAGCAATGCTAATACCAAGACTCCCCATTTGACTGCACACAGTAATGGTTACCTGGAAAAGAATTATAATGGATAAGTGGCCTGTTTAATCAAAAACCTTGCCCGTCAGTCACATGAGCATTGAAAATCTAGCTCCCACTCTGAACACCAGCAGACACGCCCCTGGAGAGCCCAGCCCAGAGAAAAATGGTGCTACCCTTCAATGGGTATTTCTTCAATAGAAAAATGGTGCTGCCCTACTGGCACATGCAGGACTTGTCACCACTGCTTTGAAACCATGGACTGAACAAAGACTCAGCTCAGTGCCCACCTGCACGTACCTTTGACTTGATCTCAAAACACCAAAGCTGGATATATAAAGTGAGATGCATGGCTACAAGGAAAGTGGGCTTTTTTGGGATTTTTCATGGGAAATTCTTTTTCCATACAAGCCATGGGGAGCAAGGACAACCCTCAGCTTACTCTCTTTAAGGTAAACCTCATGACATCTGCCATGCAATGTCCCCCCTTCTTTGCATCTTTTATAAAGTGCCTCACACAAGAGGGCTTCCCCACAGACACAGGGACTGCCCCACAGACATGCAGAGTCCCCCAGCAGCAAGCACAGCCCACGCAGCAGTTCCAAACCTTCAGCGGGGGCTGCGGCACATCCAGCACCCGCAGCTCCTCCGGGATCCGGCCGCTCTCGCTGGGGAAGCTGCCTGCTGCTGAGACAGCTGGCTGCACCTTAGAGCTAGATCCTGGAAGAGTCTTCCCTTTCATTGCCAACTTGTGCTTTTCTTGAAGTGTTTTTCTGGTATTTCTTTGATCTCGCGTGCTATCATTGCTATCAAAAAGGCTGCCGGAAAACTTGGAAATAGGTTCCTGAGGGTTAAAGATAAAAAAGGTAAACACAGCAACAGCAAGGAGAATCTGAAACACAGACCTTACCTGGGTCAACATGAATTTGTTCCTCACTCTCACATTGCTGTATGATAGAATTTGTTTCACTGAATACAAAACTGGAACTTTACAGCAAACATACAAGGATTTCTTTTACCATTATTTCTCTGGGCATGTTTTGCCCTCGAGACTGGGGTTGAAATTGTGAGAACAGGGAGAGGACTGGGATTTGTATAGCCTCTCCCTGGCACGCACAAGCACATGTAACACACATGTATCCATATGTGCATAAATCCTGCAATGCCCTGTGAAAATGACAGAGCATGAGAACAAGACTATTTTGGGCAGCCTCTGCCAGCCCCGTACCATCAATCCACTGTTCCAGGGGAAGGAACCACAGGCACAAGGCAAAGGAAAGGTATTTCCATACAGAAAATAAAACATTTCTCAAAGTTCCTCAAAGCCCACATTCCATTTTTGGGAGCATAGGTGTGAGAGGGAAGGCAAGCCCCTACCTTGTATCTACGTATCTAAGACTTTGTTTCAGTCATTGGATTGACTTTAGTCGCAAATGGCAGTGAGTGGAGACCTGCAAACCTAAGTCATTTAGGAGTCCTCTGGAAATGGAACCTCAAAGGTGATGCATACTAAAGCCTACTTTGAAGCCTGGCTCTAGGATGAAGCCACTCTGAGATGCAGAGAGGAGCTCACAATGTTACCCTATGCTTAGCTAAACCACAAGGGCTTGAAAAGAGAAATGCACAATTAAAATACATTCACTAAACAATTAAAGCTTCAAACAAGTTTGACTGCAAAATGTAGTGATGTTTTCTAGCTATCAGTTATTCCTGGCAAAGGGTTAAATGAAATTCAGACATGACGCTCAAATTCTGTTCACATTTTATGAATGCTTTATTTATATTCAGCTGATTTTTGCTCCCTAACTTGATGGGTTAAGGTCAAATCAGATCTTCATATTGCCCAAATCCTTCTACCTTCTGTTGGCAGTAAAATGATGCAGCAAACTCACATCAACACCTCTGAAAATAAGCCCCATATGTGTTTTTCTAAGTTTGGAAGTTTAATACCAGAAATAAAAAGCAGTGGCATTACCTTGAACAGCTGTGCAGAACCCCACTGGACACTTTATTTTTCAATCTATATTGGTGCTTTCCCACAATCTCTTTTTGGCTGAGATGGAAAGAAGCATTGCCAACCCCAGGGAAAGCATACAAGGCATGATTGCTTCCTATTTTCACTTGAAAGGAAATTTGCTTATCTTTAACTCACATAAAACATTCATTACCTTTCTTCTCTTGAGAGAGATTCCTCTTTACAGTGCCAGGCTGACTAACCTAGAGATGGCTGCAGTGCTGTGATGCTGTGGGTGCCAGGGAGGAAGGCCATGAGCAAGAGCCAGGACTGTGGGCTGGAGGAGGGGGCACGCCAGCAGCACTCACAGGAGCTAGGAAGGAAGCAGAGGAAGAGGAGCAGGAGCCCCAGTTCCTCCCTCATCTCCCAGCAAACATCAGGAAGGATAGTGAGCAATGCCCTGAAAGGGAAAGGCTGCAAGAGTGCAATCACAACCTCCTTTCCCAGGCTAGGACCAAGAGGACAGCCAGGCTGCCGCACAGGTGACAGACACCTGGCAGGCACAGGCTGGCAGGCACAGGCAAGCGGTGGCTCACAGACATCAGCATCCTGGAAGGGCACCACCCAAAACATGCAGTGGAGTAGCGCTGCAACCTCACTTTTCTACCATCCAGGCCCAGGGAGACGCTGAGCCCCAAGGGCTGTCAACAACCTACTCACCAGAAAGAGACGGAGGGAGGTTGGTGACTGCGGATATAAGCAGGAGTAAAGCAAAAAATGTGTCTCATCATTGCTCAGGTTACTCATCTTAATGTGCAAGTTGAACTGTACTCTAGAGGGTTGGATGGATGAATTGCAAGCAAAGGAAAGGAATAAAACATTGAACTCTGTACCCTCTGCACAAGCAAGGACATGAGAGCGTAAGCAATGCACAAACCCAAGGTGCTCTGCCCCATAGCACTGTGAGCAGCTATAGCCTCTTCATAGATACACATTGTCTCTCCCAATTTCAAGACTACTTACATCATCAGGATCCTCGAGTGCCTCTGCTTCTTGCTCGGGACTGATCCTTCCTTCTCTCCATTTTCCATTAGCAGAGCTGAATTTGTACAGGTTACCACCATGAAAACCTTCCTTTCCTTTCAACGAGGCCCAGCGAGAGCCCTGGGAGCTCCAGTTATGGCCGCTGTACAGTTTAGGAGACTTGGGAAGCCACTTAATAGAGTCCTGAGTGGAAGAGGACATTAAAAAAAAGGCAATTAATAGATTTTAAGAAAGCAATTGAAGTATGTATGTGCAGAATCTGCCTGGCAAGTTCTGCAAGATATTTTATATTCTTGTAAATACCATCTTTCCCTTTTTTACCTTTAGAGGTACCTTCAGTCCCAGAGAGACCCTTTGCCAGTTAATGGGCATTACTAGTGATACAAAGAGCAAGCAAAGGCTGCTGAAAATAGTGGAAGCCTTTAAGGATTTATAAGAGCATGGGACCAAGCCTACCTTCAGCATCGTAAAGAAGAATTAATGATCGACAACGGTCTTCAATAAAGTCTACTATTAAGAAAACAAACAAGAGTACTCAGACCTTTAGTGACCATCTCATCCCATGAACTGAGTTAAAAAAACTATTAAGTCATTCCCTTCTTCATTATTCATTAAATAAAATGTTTCATTTGTTGAATGGTACCAATAGAAAGCACAAGACTTAACTGATCTTTTAAGGATCGCTGATTTTCAAAGTGATTATAGTCCAATTATCCCAAAATGTCCATTACTTATTTACATCCAAAATACTCCACCTCTCCCACTTGTACACAGAAGTCTATACATGACAAGTTGCATCAAGGTTGCCTATGTCCCTAAATTTCACTGTATTTTAGACGTCACTTTTCAAAGTAACCTTTATCTTTCTTTGAAGCTTTCTTTTAATCTCACCTCCACATTTTCCTACAGTGAGACAAATCCAATGGCAAAAAGCAGCCATACAAATAAGATATATCAATGGAGAAAACACGCTAACAGAAACAACTTTCTAACAAGCTTGTGGTGGGGCAATCAGAAGCAGATGGTGACTTTCACATGTTTTAACAGGTATTTGATTCAGATTTAACAGTTCTTTAAGTTTTCCTTTTCCTTTTTAAATGCAGAATGCTTATGTTCACACACACACAGATTTCTTGCTGCTACCAGCAACCCAGATGTCACCATCTCTACTAGATCTAAGGTTGATAAAGACAAGGAAATAGGACAAGACTGTTCATGCTGGACACACTGATTCATCTCCAGCTGCCAAAGAAGGTCCCCTTGGGATTCTTCATTTACTTTTGGTTTTAGGATGGCTGAAAACACTAGGAAATGGAAATGGACAGTATCTCAGCGCCTCATTGGAAAACATCGTAGACCTTTCTGTGAGTCTTGAAAAGATGATAACCCCAATGCAGAATTATTTGTATTGTACAAGGAAGGCATGATTGGCCTCTGCAGGAAATTTGCTGTTAAACCACATTTTGAACTGCACTGACACTCAGTGGTACCGCTATTTGCTGATAAATAGCCCATATTTCTGGTTATTCTAAACCACATTGCTCAGGACACTGGAGCTGATTGCCAATTTAGTTATCAGTGGGAAAGCAGCACAAACACAACACAGCAGTGACTCCCCTTCCTCCTGGCAATTCAAAATGCAAGGCAGGATATCTCCTGATATTTCTTCATGCTCATCTTGAATAAGGAAAACATAGGGTAGCCTTAAACAGAAACTTTGCTTTCTGTGAATATTAACTAGGGGGATAGCAATTCTAATCAGATAGATAAACAGAACACTAGGTGAAATTGTTTGCTGTTGGCTTGGTCTGTTGTATTTCAGAATAGCTAATGTGACATCTCTCAATGTTCAGGGTATTTCAAGCAACAGATTAAATCCTTGTCAACTTCTAAGCTCATTAGGAAGTCATAAAGCAATTTCATTCTAAAAATAAACATGGGTACAGTGAAGCATTTAACTTCTTCCAAGGAAAAGTCTCATCCTTGTTTGACCCTGATCCCTAATCCTAAACAATAGCTTCTCAAACTCAGCCTGCCAAATTCTGTAAAACCAGCAAAAGGCTATTCCCTCAATGTAACAGAGAGAGATTTCTAATTAAGCTTCTGCTGACAATCCCTTCATCACTTTAGGCATACACTGAGCTGCAGTGGC
Source organism: Ifrita kowaldi (assembly GCA_013398055.1). NCBI lineage: Eukaryota > Metazoa > Chordata > Aves > Passeriformes > Cinclosomatidae > Ifrita > Ifrita kowaldi. The sequence goes on from VZRS01011873.1 coordinate 396,823, forward strand.
AGCCTCCTGTATGCACAAGGAGCAAGGTGATGAACATCAGTAGATTTTACATCCCTATGCCCCCTGCAGTTCAGCTGCGAACACAGAGCACAGGGCACTCCTGCTCCCTGTCTGCCTTCTCCTATGGCAGGATGCTTTTCCCCATGCTGACATACAGCTGTAAGGAAAATTCAGTACCTGTTTAACACCTGTAACCCAAGAAATTTTAGTCTTTAATATTTTTGATCTACAGTACTAAAAAGTAAAATAGAAACAACAGAACAATTCTGGTGAAGAATTTTCACCAGGTCTACACAATACTGTGGACAGCATTATCTCTATGAAAGTTTCCTAATTTGGTTGTACCAATAGCAGAAGATGGAATGGAAGAACCAGAAATGCCTTTTAGTCTATGTTTGCACGTACCTGCTCTATGCAAAACACCACACGAGTTATACTTTCACAAAGTAAAACAGAGAAACCAAGCTGATGAATGCTACTGCTGTGAGTGCAGGCTAATATTATTTTGCAAACAAATCTTAATCCTCAATTGTTTTTTACAACTTGATCCTTCTTGATGAAAGAAAAGGGAGAGGGGTGGAAATAAGAAGATAGCGAACTCAACCTCTCAGTCTGATTTTTTCTACTGGATTTTGTTTTCCCTGCCAAAAACAATTCCTTACTCTGATGTAGTAAGGAAAATTGCTTTAGATGGGCAACAAGCTTCCATCACCCCTCAGGGTAGTTCAGGTAACAGACAGTAGATTTGTACTCCAAAAATGAAGCTCTCTTAAAAAACTTGCAGTAATTTATTAGCTCATTCCCATTATATTAAATACTATAGGACCATGCTTTGAGACAGGAGGCTACTGGCAAATATCCTAATATGAAGAAAGAAAAATCAGTTCTCCCTACAGAATTTTACAGATTATAACTGGTCTTCTTACTACACAGGTAGAGTTTGGAAGTTCTTTCTTGTGTTTCGTATGTGGGAAAGCTAAGACCCAAACAGACTAAAAACATGATTGGTTTCAGTCATTAGTAGGAAACACAAAGTGAGATGCACATAGATTTACATTTTCTTAAAAATAAGTGGAATGAAACAAAGAAGGCAAATTCTGTATTTAGGACTTTAAGCTTCATGGGTATGTGGGTGGTGTAACACTAATGTTTTGTAAATGCAAAAGTGTTTGGAGGGAGAAAATATTTACCAGCCTAGCAGTTATTATGTTCCATGGAAATACATTTTTCTTCTCCCTTCACTGTTAATGATCCTCACTGATTGGTTACAGATCATTTTGCTTCACCATTTCACCAGCAAGTCAAGTGACGTTTTTACCCCCTTTCAACACAATTTTCATGTTTTCAAAGGCAGTCTGTTCATAACATAACTACTGCTCTGTATCATACCCCTGTACAATAAGAGGACAAATCATTCTCATACAGCACAAGGTGTCTGTTCTGGTAAGATCTCACTAACAAATGCCCTACAGAATGAATTTCCTCCAGGAAATAAAGGTGTGCAAATGCTATATATCACCCTAAAACATTCTGGTAAATGAAAGAGAATCCAAAAGAGCCTAACAATAAAAGCCAAGATATGAAAGCCACCCATGCCTCTGAAATACCATATTGAAATCACACAGTGAAAATGAAGCACCCTGCTTACTGCCACAGCCTGGTCTCCACTGGCAAGTAGAATACAGTTACCTAGAACATTACAATGGTCGTACACCTGCTACTACAATTCAACTCAAAACCCCAAACACATATTCTCACCTATTTTTCTATTTAAAAGATGGTTTGCTTAAATAGAACAACTATGGGAAAGAAAATGTTTTTAAAGATGCATTTCCTAGAACATAAACACTCTTCTCCTTCTAAGTACAACTACACATAATACATTCTAATAATCACAAACTATTTCAGACTCATTCGCTTTTTAATGTACAGAAGACTGTTTCTAAGAAAGCTTTGTGTAATTCACATGAAACAAAACCTGAACAAAATGCTGCTGAAACAAAAGTGTCCTTGGATATTCTTTCACTGGAGGAGAGACAACGTAAAAGCTGCCTGAACTGATCATGGAAGCAAGCCTTATACACTTCGCTAGCAGTAAATACATGACTTAATTTCAAACTCGGATATTCAAAAGTATCCAGATAAGATTTTTTTAATTTCCTGAAAATACAATTTTAAAAAGTTGCTGTAGGTTATCCTAAAAACATCCCCTATGCAAATTGCTCTTCAGACTTGGAAGTTTTCTTCCCTTTTGAATGAAGAAAAGTCATCAGTAATATTCAAACAAACCTTTTTGTTACTTAGTTTGGATTTTGTTCTGGTTTTAAGTTGCTTAGTGGAAGTCCATGACGCCATTAACAAACTATAAAGAAATTCACTCATGTTTATAATCATGTCATCATGTAGTGCCCTGTTTAATCTTCCAGAAATATGGGACAATCATATCTCCTATGAGCTACTTCAGAATGATTTGAAGCAGCCCATTCATTTTGGGGTTGAGTAAAACTGGCAAGTTACTCAGAGTAATCACAGAATGAGACTGTTTCCATCACGACCATATTCCCTTAACTTGCCCGAGGTTTGCTTCAGGAGCAAAAGAAGAAAGTTTTAGTTGGACACAAAACTAATTAAACGCTTCAAAGTCCTTTCTCTGCATTATACTGGGGATGCTTACGAACTGAAATCCAAGCTGCTGATGCTTTGGTGGTATTTCCAAGCTCTGTGTGCATCTATGGATCTCGAGGAAAGTTCCTGCAGTCAGCACTGGTCTTCCACAGTGAGAGTTGCTAACATTTGGTGTTTGGCTGTTACCACCAGCTGCACATCACAGATTCCCCCAGCAACCGAAGAGCACATCAGAGAAACAGTGTCAAAGGTTACTGTACATCAGGTGTTCACTTCCTGCCAAGGAAGTTAATGCCAAGGGAGGTTTGCTAAAACCCTTCTCTGAAACATCACTGAGGAGCCACAGACTTCTCTCCATGGACAGTAGTGATGCTGTATTTTCAGGAGAGGTCTTCTCCTGGAAAAAGATCGGCTGCTTGTTAAGATCTCAGAGTTAATGGACTAATAACAACAGTGTTTAGAGGCAAACACCCTGCACAGGTTACAAATTCAAAACCGGACTGCCATGAACCCTTGCTCCTGAAGTTAGCACACAGTCCAGCTACACTTATTGAGCTCCTTCCTCAAAGCCCTCTGCTCTGGCAGAACCCATGACTGACCAGCCCATTTCCACAAGAACTGCACAAGTGGGCATAAAACAAACACTGTCTCCAACACCCACCAGAAGAGGAGACAGGACGGCTCCTGCAAAGCAGCTCACAGAGCTGTCCTCAAATCAGGCATGTGCTACCCACTTCAAAAAAAAAAAAAAAAAACAAATTCTTCGTTCAGCTGGTGGAATAATGATTACAGTCCTGACTTTACAATAAGAGAGGGAGGCACTGTTCCTCTGAAAATTTCACAAATGCTTCAGGAGAAAGGGAACACCCAAAACAATTACTGATAGTCAAGACCAGACAGCTTTTGTCATATTTCCTGACAGCAACCCAAGCACAGAAACAGATTTGTGTGTTTGTCGGAAAATGAAGACGGGAAACACTCTTATCAAGTCAATTGAAAAACTGAAGTAATTTTATTTTCTGGAGTCAAGGCAAAGAATGGTGGTGAATTCTCCACAACAAAAGGTCTAGACACTTCTGATAAACAGTGTACTTCTGTCTCAGTGGGAGGCAGACATATACAGCAAACCTGGATAGTATCAACCAATATACTAAAAAATGCACTTTTAATAAAACTTAATTCCTGGCGTCACTATTCTCTCTTAAAGGCTGAAATTATGAGCTGCAAGTAGTGAAACCTGTTAAGTAGCTAATCAGCAAAAAGCTGCTCACACAGCACTAGTAAAGCATCAGTGCTAGACAAGAAGCAGGCCAAGCAGGACACAAACAAGTCACTTGCTGGAAAGAACAGCATTATGCAAGTTTCCAGTACACGCTTTCCTACAACACGCTGATTATCAAAAATATGGCACTTAAGCCAGAAAAATAATCTCCACACATAAATTACATGGAAGTTGTGGGAAAAGCCTGGAGCAACACACAGGGGATGGAAAAATCCATTGCTACACAAACTATGACAGCACAGGCATGCCTTTTTTCTTCCTATTCTTTTGAGACTAGGAATTGTGACTTTGAATAAAGAGAACTTGCATGCAGTAACTGGCAGGTTAATATTAAATCCACTCCACCACTATGGTGAGCTGATTTTCCCCAGTTACCTGTTTATAGCTAATGAAACAGCATGCAAATTTTGTAGCCTCTTTGCCTCAAACCCACCTCTCAAAAGATTTACAAAGTAAAGCAGGAAAAGTGTATAGAGAAAAAAGTCATAACCATATTCACTACTCAGGCTCCTCACAGCATCAGCAAGAGAAAAAAACACCCAGAGACTGGGAAGATAGGGCTCGTGTTTTCAAGGACAGACATTGCTTCATCAGAACATGTGTCATCAGCTTTTTCTGGCTATAAAACACAGTTAAAACTGCCTGGAATGTTATCAACGCTGTTGGGAGGAGAAGTGTACCTCAACCACTTTATAAAATGGCATACACTCAAGAGATCAGAGGGACTTCTGAGGTCTAAGCTGATGGAGGTTTGATCAAGTGGAATGACATGCAAGTTGCTCTGAACCAGCATTAGGAGAGAGGGTAACCACTTGTCTCTGTCTGCACAGCGAGTATCCAAGCATCTTGTCAGCCCTGAAAAACAACACTTCATCTGCTATTATTCCATACCACTGGCAGCTGTTCCCATACCTCAAGATGTAGCCTGGAAATTACACTTACTGCCAGACTCAAACACTACACTACCTTGTATACACGGTTCAGCTACCTGCAGCAGAGCAGAATCTCAAAGTGCCTCACCAAAAAGTATAAACAAAAGACATTAACAACATGCAGTGCTATACAGTGTTAGTGTAGAAGACTGAAAAATACACCTCCTCCTTCATCTCCCCAGACACTGACTGAAAAAACATTATAAAAATCCAGACTTCCACTATACAGGTTAACAAAGTGAAGACATGGCAGTGAAAAGCAAGGAACGCCAACATTCCTCTGGGGATAGTAGCTGGTTGGTCTGATGATGGACTTCAGCTCCTCTAACCTCTCATTAAGCAATTGTTGGATTCTAGTCTGAGCTCAATTTATTTTCTGTTACAATTGAGTGGAGGCAGGCAAACACTTTCAATATGCAATTCATACCACCCATCTTTGGCTGAGATGACCACAAGGAAATTATACCAGCCACCCTTGGGTGCAGGAATGTGAAACCATCCCAAATGAAGGCAACCAGCCTGGATCACCCACTTATTTATCTGTAGCCAGAGAAACCACAACAGATATTCCTTCCACTATCAAAAAAAAGAAAAATTAAAAAAAAAAAAACCACACCAAAGTGAAAAACATTGACTGCTGACCAAAGTGGATGCAGCAAGTAGTGCTTGTCTTGTGGTGAGTTTGTGGGCTGCAGCAGTCTCCACGAGCCTGTTGAATGCACAAAAAGCAACTGCCGAGCGACACAGAGCATATCACAGCACTGTGACAAGATTTACATCGTGTTCTGACCGCAGCAGGAGGGAGTAGGTGCACAAGGGCAGTTAATTATTTTCATCTGGTGGCATGTCAGGCAAGGCCCAAATGCAGGCTTTACACATTCATCTTGCTGATGGAGCAGACACTAAAAACTAAACAAACCACAGCCTCCAAATGAAAAATTTGGCCTCACAGAGTCTTGCTGCCTTCAGCTTTTTTAGGAACTGTCTTTTTAAGGAATTTTTTTTTTCATCTCAAATGGGTTTGTTGTGGTTTACTTGGACTCTGGGTACAGGGTTTCCTGTATTTTTAAACTTTCGTTGTGTCGATTCCAGTAAGTACTTTAAAAAGAAAATTCTACCCAAGGTTGGAGTCAGCTGTACCAAAACCTGATTTTCTTTTTAGTTTTATTTTAACAGCAGCTTACCAAGAATAACCAGGAGAATTCTCCCCTGGGAAGAATAAAACAGCACTGAACGGACCTAACACCTACAAACCTTCAGCACCCTCCTGCAAAGAAACCATGTCTTGAAGCTTAAAAGAGGAATCTTTGGGATGAGAAATGAAAACTAATGCATTGTATCAGGTTAGACTTGAACACTTGCAGATGGCTTGGAACACCTACTAGTTCAGTATCAAAAAGACAGCAGTGCCTTTTGTAAAAGCTTCAAATGAAAATTTAAAGAGTTAAACTAAAACATTATCACCTATTGCAGGTATTAATTTGAACATAAGTTATTATGACTTCCCAGATCTCCTCCTTTCCTATCTTCTCCCAGATACCCTCATACAAGCAACACTTACTGGAAAAAACATTCAGTAGAAGAAGGGGCATGGTTAGCCACACAAAACTTCAGGTCTTTCATTTTGTTGAAATTTGGGTTCATTGCATTATCTAACAATAAATATGTGACATTTTTGCTCTGTACCATAAGTCCCTTCACTGAACCAGTCAGTGATCTTTGTTAGCTCACGGCACATACAGAACCCAGAGACATCAGCATCAGTCTTTATCAGGCTTTTGCAAAATTGTTATTTACTGAATTCGATTCAGTTAATACTTACCTTTATAAACAAACCAGAACCCACAGATTTAATAAGACCTTGAAAGCAGCATTGGACAACTGAAGTGCAACACAGTAACAGTGACAGCATTAATTCATAGATACTTTAATTGCTGGTTTAATGAGATACATCACATCTACTGAAGCTTTTAAAGATGTTTTTATTATGGTTTTATAAAGTTTTATAAAACCACCAAAGCACTTTAAAGAATCATGCTTTCTTGTGTAATACATAAAACTAATTTCATACTGTGCTTCTGAAAGTCTATCGTGCTGTTTTTCAAGTTATCTTACAGATGGCACATTTAAAAAAAAAAACAATGGAAGCATGAATTTCTAGTGACTGCAATGCAACAAGGCATCCAAACCAAGATGTTTCATTACAACTAAGTTAAAGTGTGAGTGCATTATGTAATAAACAATAGCAGTTTGGTCATTTAATCTTAATTCTGTTTACAACAAAACTAACATTTGTGCTTCACAACCTAATATCCCATAATATAAACATAAGTTCTCTGCTGTAAAATTCCCAACAAATTACTGTCCAAAAAGAAAAACATATCTAAAGCAGGAGACCAAATCCACTCACTTTCCTCGAGAATTGCTATATTTAAGACTAATATGACATACCAGACACAATAAGGCACAATGGGTGGTACAAACAAATGAATACAGTTGTCCATGAAACTTGTTCTCTTCCACAAATACTAAAATATGTACCGCTCAAGATAAATTTTCTCTTAAAAATGAAATACATCATCTTGTTATGAAAGTCCTATACAAAAATTTAAAATTTACACCATCTGAGCTGCCAAAAAATAAAAAAGTGTATCGATTTCCCACAAAACTATATTTCTCACCAGCACATCCAGCCACTGGGAAAAAGATATCCCAGCACTCTGGAAAAGAAAAGCATTATTTCCCCTGTGTTTAAGACAAAAATATTGTATTCTGCATACAGTAGTGTATTAAACTTAAAAAAGCCTAGGACTATTAAAATTACAATATTGATTTGGAAATTAATGGTTCACTGCCTGGATGAAATAAGGCACTTTCTTCCAGCGGGCCGCACTTTTCATGTGTATGGAGACGATGAATCAGGTTCTGGTTAAAAACAAAAAGGGGCTCAGTGAGGTCCCAGAAGACGACAGGAACATTTCAACAGCAGGGGAAGACACAGGAGGTAAAACCTGGAGATGAAACTCTACACGGAAGTGGTCACTCTGTCAATGGCATTATTGACCTCGTTTTTGTTTGAATCCAGTCCTTTAGCAGCATTCATATCATTCCGTAAATTCTCCACTGTCTTTTTCATGTTCTTTAATTCTCCAGGGTGTGGAGTGGCTCGCCTTAGAAGTGTTCTCTAAAAATAAACAGCGCAATAAGTGGTTTTGCCTTTGTCTCTCTGCAAAAACAACATACACTTTCAAGGCTTCAGCATTCAAATACCAAATATTAAGTATCAATTTTTTTCCTTTTTTCCCCCCTTTTCAAACTATGATGCTCTGTGATGAACATTACTTTAAAAGCTGCTTGTTTATGAAGACAGGGAAGGAGGTTTTAAGAAGCAAGCTCTAGAGCAAATTTTGTCCTCTTTTGGACTACTAATCTGAAAGCCACTCAAGTGAAGTACAAATACAAGTTAAGAAGTGAAGATTCTTTCGTAACTATACTTGGGGATTTTTTTTCCCCCCTTTTGGGAGGGAAAGTGATTTAACAATGCAAGTGATTTAAGATCACACTTCAAACATAAAACATTCATCTGATTTTGAAAGAATCTCACAAGATCTCTTTACAGCTTTAAATGGTGTTTGTGTGGAGCTCCATTTGCCTTTCAGCCCCACCACACAGTCTGGTTCTCTAGTCAATTGAGAACAAGCATCTTGAGAGGAACAGGGAGTATTTCTCTCCCACCTTAGGCACAAGAATGTCTACCATTGTGCTGAAACCTTTACAAGGAAAACAAAAATTTACAGAAACTCCGGTTAGCATCCAGGCTGGAGACCAACAGAACACCACAAATACAATATACGTATAATACACATATACATGCACTTACTTTTAGTGGCATGCATGTAAACTGTGCAGAGTACAGCAGAACTGGTGACCCATAAGTGGGCGCTTTGGTCAAGACTGCTTCGGAAATCTGCCCTTCCTTCTCCTCAGTAAGATCATAAACTTTTTTCCCCTAGAAAGGTTCTTGCCTCAAATCAGGCTGTAGTACCACGACTGAAAGCAGTTATCTTCAACACCTGAGCCCTCACTACTGTACGGACATTCTCAGGTTAAGCAGCATCATTCTGAACTCCCTATCAGTCAGTGAACCATGACTGTTAAGAGACATTTTGTTTCTGCTGCTTTGGAGTAAGCAACTACCTTACTTGTTCATTTCCATACTAAAGTAAGTGTTTTTATAGTCACTTTTTAAACTAAAACAATCCAGACAGTGCCCTGAAGTATCTCAAGCTGAAATCTAATGAGGACCACCAGCAATTTTTTAGAGCATCAGAGAAGCACATTGAAAACGTGACTGAAGCAATCTTAATCTTTACAAAGAGTTTTAATTGTTAATAAAAGCTAGTAGAACTAAAGATCATGTTGTGTTTTGATCTTCAGGACATGCAGAGCCCAACTTAATGGAGAGGTCTTATAAGTACAGTGACAGATGTTTCCACATCCTTTGTTTAAGTGGGAAGCTAATGAGCAACATTCCTGCTGTTTATGGACACTATGGTTGTTTCAATGCAAATGGTGGAGTTAAAAAAAAATGAATGAGAGAGAGCAAGAAAGAGATTGGAAATAGAAATTAGAAAGACAAACAATAGCAAGCTTAATGGAGACACATGCCAGAGCGCTGGAATCCTAAATTAGACCCTATATACTTTCAGGCAGTAAAGCTTCACAGATGCACAGAAAGTTCCTATCTTCTTTCTGGAAAGAAAACATCCTGAGCAGAGGAAAACAAAGCAAAACAGAAGACTGCCCTACATCAGAATATAAAAGTTATATTCAAAGCAGAAAAAACAAAGGCATTTAAAGTCAACATAAAAAGTTGCAGCAGCCAACACGAACAGCTTCTTCTCCAAATGTACACACAAAGCATGCAGTCCAAGCTGAAACATTTACAGCAAGAATCTCAGAGACTTTTTATACTTTTGCATTAATGTCACGGTGTCTGGACATATCTAAAGGCTTGGAAAACATACCATTTCATTTTCCTCTTCATCTTTTTCATCTTCTAAGAAGCGAATTGCACTGACTCTATTCACTGCCCGCTCGTTCCATGTTTCATCTGACATTTCATTTACCAAACTCTCCAATGCACCACATCGTGGTAGGTTATCTGTTAGAACAGGAAAATGTAACTCAAGATTCACAGCAACATGCACATGAAGTCACACAATCAACATGCTACATTGTTCATAACTACAATATCTGAACGACCACTTATCCAAGACTTACAAGTGGCTATTTCTTCAGCAGTAGTTTTTGGAAGAAAACAGAACTTGCATTAGTTTTCTTTTATCAAGCACATACACTAAATATTTTCTGTATAAATTAGGTATTTCTGTACTTGAACTGACTAGCCACTATACCTGCTTTTCCTGTGGAATATGGCTGCTAGCTGACATCAGTCAGTTCCCTAAACGGCATTCCATAACATAGGATCATTGTTTTTACTAACCTCATCCTTTCAGTATTGCTAGGCATACACATCCAACAATCTGAACTCCAAGCCTTCTACCCTTGAAGCCTTGAGATTCATCTGGGGAGGAGGAAATCTGATTTCTAGTAGTACAGCCTTTAGAGAAAGTCAAGTTGACCTCACTCTTCTTGAACTAGCCTTATCTTCTCTAATTCTAAAGGGGTTAATTCATTTATTTATTTTAATTCTTAATTATTCTTAAAATCCAGAAGCTGAAAACAGAGACATTCCTACAACTCCTACTGCTTTAATGGTTTCTATTTGCTCCAGCCATATACAACTGAAACACTGGAATTAAGTCTGGATACCTACAATACAGACACCCACAGCCTAACTTTTTTCCTCACGCCCCTTTGTACTCAATGGAGAAGAATACACACAATTTTCTTTTAAAAGTCCATTCTTGGAAGGGATAAATTACTCTCCAGTGATTACAGCAGAAACTTAAATATTAGCTCAGATGAATCCCCTTGAATGCTAACACACAGCTTTAAAAGCTTGAGGACAAAAAACATTCAGAAGTTACTGGAGCAGCAACACAGCCAACAAAAGCGTTTATGGTTCCACCTGACCCAGAGGCAAGTTTCAGCACAAAAGGGAAAAGCAACTTATACTGCAATTCTACACTTGTTAATGAATATAATAAAGTTACTGTATGGCACCTTTGCTTGAAAGAAAAGTAGCTTGCTAAAAAGTAAAAAGTCTACTGTTTACTATTAGCAATTTCTTTTGCTGGTAAAGAGATTGCAGTTGGAAAGCCACCATTTAACCATATATATATCTATACATATCTTTAAGATGTATAACAAATGTACACAAATATGGACACCACTGCTTAGCCCACTGGCAAGCCTCAGAATAGTGATATGAGTAAATCTTTTTCTTACAGATCTGTATTTTATTTATTGTAGCTGCTGTCACTGTATTTTCAGTAACACTCAGCGCCAAGTTTTCAAGTCTTCTGAAGACTAGTAGGATAACAGAAAAATATAAGTTTAATACTGAAAATTCAACCAGAACTTTACTACTTTGCTCTCTAGAGCTTATGCATGTTGTACAAACCTTTATGGGACAACTCAGGAAACAAAGAAGTAATACCTCTATACCTAATGAAAAGCTGACTCTAGGCACTTACCTTGGCAACCGGGCTCAGAAGGCATTTGAGGAAGTAATACACATGTTAAAATCTTTTCTCCTGTTTCAGGGTCTGTGTCAGTCTGAAATGTCAGCAGAGGTTGGGACTGGTTATCAGATAACCACAAAGCCTTCAGCTTTAAGGTAGTCAGTGAAATGGGAAGATACGTCAGCCTAGTTCAAAAAAGCAAAGTAAAAATGTCAGGGCAATCTCTAGGAGACTTAAATGATGGTTGTGAAGGCGACTCAAGTATACATCGCTGAGTTGGAACAAACAGGATTGAATTTAATGCCTCTAACAGAAGGCATTGCAGTAGTCATCGATTCCAACTACTGCATTCTTTAAAAAAAAAAAAACATCTGCAGCTTAACTTTATACCATAATCCTCCAAAGCTGTGAATAACAGGTAAAACTATGCTGAGATTTCTCTACTGCAGTAAAGTGCCCTGGAAGGCAGACAGCTGCTTCCCGTCAGGAGCCTTACACGTAAACAGCGGCCAGAACAGAACTATGCAAGTGCCTGTGAGACAATTATATTGCATAGATGAGATGCCATTCGCTTTTCTTCCATTTTGGTTCTTTTTTTAATTCTTTTTTTAATTTAACTTCCTACCAAGCAACTGAACTAATTTGCTGGTTTATGCTTTAATCCACTCGTTTTGCATGCTGATGTTTGAAGCACTAGGAGTCATGAGAAGCTGCAAGGTCAAAGTGGCTTTCCCTGTTACTCACACTGTATCATGAAGATAAGATATCCAATATTAGTGCCACTTGACATTATGGCTCAGTAGCTTTACCTGAAGCTCTGTCCATTGCCTAGATTCTCAGTTTTAATTCAGGGACATACAAATCCAGAGGGTTGTTTTTTAAATCCAATCTCTTCTTCAGGGTCAAAGTAATCCAAAAATCACACTCATGACAACACACAATTCATGCTACTTTTGGCCCAGGGGGATGACTACTTCGACAATTTCAACAGTAACACTAACATGAATGTCATAACTGGCTTTTTATTACTCCGTTCTTAGACATAATATCTTTTGCTATCAGAAAGAATTAAGTAAATACAGCAAACGAACATGAAAATACATAAATCTCTTGCCTGTTTCCAGCAACATCCAGGACATGAAGTTCAGTGGCCTGTGAAATTTCAGAGGGAATTCGAGATAATCTGTTGTCACGTACAGAAAAGACGTTAAGACTGCAGCAGCCCCCAACCTACATTTGAGAAGAGGGGGAAAAAAAGAAAAGCAAGTCTGGTTTTGTTGCAGTACCATAGTGTAACAAAGGCATGCAGTACGGGTCACGGAGTGTGTCACAGCACATTCAAGTTGCAATGCCTGCCAGACACTTCCCCCAGAGGTACAGACTGCAAACAAGTGTTAGTTTAGAAGAAGTCTGACCTAAAGCAAGTCTGTTGGGGCACTCTCGGGAACATCTGTATCTGCAAATAATGGGTATCTTTACATATAGGTCACATTCTAGCTACCTTTCCAGAGCCTTCCACACCCTGAAGAAACCAGTAACCACACAGAAGCTACTCTGTTCCCAACAGTCACAAAAAACCCTACAGTCAACTTTTTCTAGCTCTATGTTTTATGTGTTAATTCCTTCTTTCCTCATGGCAACTTCATATCCAAGCAAGTGCAAGGGGGCTTGAAGCAAGGCAAAATGCTAAATACACCAATCAACTCCCAAAATTTACTGAGTCCACAAAAATTAATTAAGAGTTCACTAGAAGCAGAAGACTGAGTAAAATCTTTGATGCCCTGATTAATTAGAAGCACCTAATTTCAACGATTCCCACACGAATTGCCCTTTTTTAATCTATTTTAATCTAATATCCTCTGTCTCTATCAATTTATGCAAATATAAGCATTTGCATTCTCAAGCTAATTAGTTTCTTGCATGCAAAAGATGGGAGTTTTCAGTTTTACCTTTAAAAATCCACATTTTGTACCAGAAGTAGCTGTTTTCAGAAAAATAAACCCTCCACATTTGATTAAAAAAACCTGATTCCAACTTTATGTTCTAAAGGGAACTACTTTAAACAGGAAGATTATCAGTTGTAGCAACTCAAAAGCTGCCTTAAGCAACTCTTTGTTCCTATTAACGAAGGAAACTTACCTTTGTTTGCTTATCGTACAGAGTTTCAAAAAGCCCTGTTGTTTGTTTGCCAGTTCCAAAACTCACCATAAGAAGGGGAAAAAAGACTTTTCTTTCCTTATTCCAAGTATTAGAGGCAAAATACCCCAATGCCATTTGAAGCTTTCAAGTTAAGCAGACATAGAATCTAACTGTAGAGTTAGATTCCAAACTAAACACAGTGGAAAACCCCAGTTCAAAAATTAGAGGACTTCTATAGTGACGTACATCTAAGAAGGTTCTTCTCTCACACTATACCAAATACGTAACTACACCTTGGCCAGGAGTCCCCAAAACTAAGCTGAACTTATTGTGTTCTTGTTAACTGTCAGTTGTGTCTTTGCAAAACCAAACCCAAGACTGAGATTATAGACAAATAGCACAAAATATTTTAACTAGTCAAAGTAAAAATAGTGTTGATTTAACCTACGCTATTTACTAAGGAAAAGGCCACTTTTAAAGGATGCAACTGTGACTTACAAAATAAAGAAATGGAGCATTTATATCCCACTCACCTTCCTTTGTATCGTAAATGCTTTTTCACAGAAGAAAACAGCAATCAGCTGCTCAATGCTTCTGATTCACAAGCTATTTACAGCACGAAGTTAAAGCACTAGTTTCTCGACAAAAGAGAATCTGTGATATTTCCCTTAAATCACTGCACTCCTAAGATGCAGCTATTTCACAAGATTATCAGCTTTCCCAGCCCTGTGTGTACCACAGAAGCATGAACCTTGCAAGCCATTTTAGCTTGTGAATCAAAGCCCTTAGAAACCAGCACTCAAATAGTAAGCAAACATTTCTTAGTGCAAGAATTCTGCTATTCACTTTAGAGTGTACAAATTCTTAAATAATGTGCCTTCACACGTTCACAGAACACAGTGTGACATTAAAAAAATATATATACACACTAAGTGCCTAATTGGTGTTTCTAACATGAGTAGCTCTGAAAAGCAAGAAATACAATTAGGGAATGTTGATGAGCTGGCAAGTGATGCCCTCAGTGTGCACAAAGTGTTCCCTTTTCATGAATGAAGTTTGCATTACTCAAGTCTTGGAGCATGGAGATCCAAACAGGTTAGCCAAACAAACAAAGTAAAGCCATGCAGCCCTGATGAGACCAGAACTTCTCTACTTTTGACAATGGAAAAAATGCAGCAGTGGAATCAGGACAGCCTGAGTCATCATGCATTTAAAGCAGTTTAATGAAAGGTAATAGTAGAACTATGGACTGAAGAATACTTACAGGGTTATCAATTTACCTGACCCATAATATTCCAAGCGGCTAACAATTAAGAAAATACAAGAGATGTTCAATTTATTTTTCTTTATCCATACTGGACAAGAGCATGCCAACAAATGGAGACAGAACATACATTCTTCTACTGCCAAAGAGGGTTGTAACTCATAAATCATTTAAACTCCAGTTAATTTAACTTTGCTCTTTATCAGTCAACACGCTGTTGTTCAAAGGTTGTTTCACTCAAAGGTAGTGCACACCTTTTATTTTAGTAGGGTAGCTAAAAAAGAGACACTGAATTTTTTTAAATGAAACTGTTTTTAGAAAATGCAGACAGCATTTAACAAGCAGCATTGAGTGAGATATCACAAAGGAGAAAAAGACAAGCTGACAGTTACAAATCAGCTAAAATCTTTGTCATTTCAAACAAAGATGGCACCCATCCATCAGTACAGAAAGACATCAGGTCCAATGTTTGAAAACCCGAACATGAAGCAGTACCACGGAGGCAAAGTGCACACACTGCATGGCATGCGGAAAGGAAAACACTGTTGTGGCCACCATGAAGTAACACGGTATCAGAACGTCGCTGGTTTGGCTCAGAGTTGTTAACTGAGGAAGAGCCATGCTTTCCAAGGGCCACATGCTCACAACAAACTGTGCCAAACCACCGCATACGCACCAAAGACACAGCTGAGGCCACAAGCCCATTCACCAGTTAAGCACACACTTCATTTCCAGCACAGACTTCACTTAATGGGGACAAGCATGTGCTTAGTTCTAGGCACATGAGTAACTGCTCCAAGGACTGGAGGCTTAAAGAAGTCCTCACGTTCTTCTGTAGTGAGCAGGACATCAGAAAAAGATCTCATACGAGTTGTGCATGCCTAAGTCATACTCCTGAGACTTAGTTCAGTTTAGCAACTTCAGTTTAAGGGTTATTGACTTGTCACATCACACCAACTCCAAAGAACAGTAAGCCTAGGTAAAAACCAAAAGGAAAACCACAAAAACAAAACTCACATGTCAGTCAGGCAGTAAATGGTCATTTCTATGAAGTGCTAATTTTAAGATCATTGATACTATGAAGACAGAACAAAACTGCATTCGGATGGGTTTGATTGAGAGGATGAGCATCACTAGGAGGCCTCTGGGTTCCACACAAACCTTTAACCCTTTAAACCCTTCAATGGATGATCTTATTGCTCTTTTCTTCTATCTCAGTCTGAGGCTCATCTTCCTAACAGCTTCCTCATTATGGAGAAGCAGTAAGGCTTGGACACACATAGACAGGATGTCAGCTTGGTTGCTTAAACATCCCCCCTATCTCATCATGACCAGCATTTAGCATTTCACCCTCCTGCTTTTTTGCCATTCATATACCCACTACTAGTCCATCTTAAACAGTCCTCCAGAACTGCAAGTCTGAACACATTGCTTCTCTGCTGGTGTATCTGATGACTCTCAAGTAGATACCAACATCTGTTTACTACTCAAAAGCTATGAATCAATTCTTCTGTCCTTTGCCACCTTTCACACAGCTGTAAGCAATGCAAAAAAAATTACATTATGACAAATACTGTAATGATTACTCTTCAGTTGTCACGTGACTAGCTAGAAGTCCAGTGACGCCCATCTCTTTTATTCAACTCTCAAAACAGCTGTCAGCATCAAAAACTCTCACAGATTTAAACAAGTCTGATAAATACAGTGGCAATTTAAACACACTTCCTCTTGTGTTGTAAAATCTTTTCCAGTCTTATATCCAAAATTTTGTTTTGGTTCAAAGAAAATAAAGTCAGAATTTTCCTTGGCTCCACATAAACTATACTAATTCTTTAACTGCAAGCACAGAGTACATTTAGGGGTGCAAAAAACTGCCCAATTCACTATCATTAACTATTATTCTGTTGCTACTATTTAACTTTAAATTGGCTAGGAAAATCTTCAGTAAACTCACTTCAACACCTCCTGCACCACTGGTGAATAGTAGGAGAGGAGCTCACCAAGACAGCTTCTTAGCCCTCTGACTCAAGTATTCCTGCACTTTTCCTTAGTGCCTTTTTTTTCCTCTGAGGCACACATACTTCTACACAAATGAGGGAAGGGACAGGACATCAAAAGTTACAATCAGAAAAAACAAAGTGGTCCCAACTTGTTTTAAAAAATTAAAATTTAAAAACCATAGTTATTGCAAAAGAACCCCAAATCTGTAGTTTTACCTAATGGAGCAATAATTCTCACGATATACCTCAGAGCCAGGAAGGACACATTACCAGATCTCTGCAGGTTGTAAAGACTCATTAACAAAGGCATATAAACTGGAAAACATTCCAAGGAGGTTATTTATGCAAGTGCCAAAATCAACACACCAGTTTCATCAGCGTTCCTGTGCCAGGGTGGGATTTCAATACCAAAGAGTCACCAGGCAGGTCTTTCAAGTTTAAGGGGAAAAACATTTGTAACTATGAACAGGTTTAGACATTCTCCATTCTTGCTGAAGTCTGTTTTCACCACTTCAGTCAGAGAGGGACTAAGCTGCAAAACGAGATACTGAAGATGAAATCTGTCAGTGACTCAAGCCTTGGTCATACATTCAGTTCTTCCACGTTTTACCTTTATCAGCACACAATACAGAAGAACCTTTGAACCAGGAAACTCTGAAGGTGCATTTGCATACAAACTCCTCAATAATCCCAAGTCAAGAAATTTTACACCAAAAGATAAAGAATGGTTTTACAAATGTGCCTTGCAACAAATGTTGCAATGTTATGGTTTAAAACATTGACTCAAAATCCAATTCTTTTAGACTGTTAACAAAACAAAACCAAATCAACATCCTTCTACCCTCTTCCCCAAAAAAAAACACCAAAAAACACACACACCACCACAGAAAAGCTAAAACTCAGAGATTATCTCACCAGGCCACATTAAAGCAGGCACATAATTCCCACCATCCTATCTATAAAAGTGGTCTTTGCTATGGGAATAATTCTCGATGAAATGACAGCAACACCAAGCAGG
This sequence comes from Ifrita kowaldi, assembly GCA_013398055.1. Taxonomy (NCBI): domain Eukaryota; kingdom Metazoa; phylum Chordata; class Aves; order Passeriformes; family Cinclosomatidae; genus Ifrita; species Ifrita kowaldi. Next base: position 414,733 of record VZRS01011873.1, read on the forward strand.
TACAGTATTGGGTACATGTACTCTTCTCTCTAGCTGAATTCCACTTTTTTCTACACACATTACAAGACTGGGTCTTTGTTCCTCTCCAAAAGAAACCAGCAACAGCCTGTCCCACACCCATTTTTTATAGGGATGAAGACCACATATGCACAGCTGCTCTAGCACTCTGTAAGGCAGCGAAAGAATGGAAGAGGTAAGAAAAACATGCAAAGGAAAAGAGGGAAACATACTGAGGAAAAATATCTGCACTGCATACTCTACTTCTGCATCCAACTCTGCTTCTGTGAGGGGGGAACCAGGGTGGAACAAGTACCAACTTTGATGTGCAAAGGTCCGAGACCCCAGTCTTTGCCATACTGTCTCAGGAGACATCTTAAGCAACACACAGCAGGCAGGGTTGTTGAAAATTACTTCTGTCAGAAGTTTGTGCCTGGCTTTAAATCTTAGTTAGTCAGTTTAAGATGAAAATAAACAGCAAACATAGTATACTTCCTCACTGTCAAGGAGAGCCTTCCAATAGACAGAAAAAGTGACACATTTTCATGTCTTCCCTAAGTGCACTACCAATGCATTTTGTATTATTTTTTTTCCAAGTCAGTAACGACGAGAACAAAAATGGAAATTGAACATTTCACCCAAGACACCAAGCTGTTCCTCCCTGCCATCCAAAGGGAAACTCAGAACTGGAATCTTTGCCATTATCAGTCCCCTAAAGCTGCTCCTGTTGATGTTTTGCATAACAGCAAACAGTACTTGTTATACCTGTGCACTCAGTTATGTAGAACACTTTTCTTCTAGAGACATGAAATGTGACTCTTCACTTAATTCCTCTGAATTTTAAACAGAAAACCTGTACTATGAAATCTTCATGATTGGTTTAAAGCAAAATGCTGCTGGTTAAGAAAAATACTATACCAAGAAAATGCAGCTCCAAGAACACATGGAACATGAGCAGAGAGCAGCAGATTCCTTTGTTTTTGAAACTATCATTTCAGCACTGTAAGAAGGCACTCTAAAAACATTCAAGGAAAAATGTTTTACTACACAGCCGTGGCCCAAGGAATTCAAATGGAAACTTGAAAAACTGAAACTGAAAAGTCTTGTTAGCTAGGAAGTAGGTTCTGTAATGCATGCATATGAACAGTATTTTTGAGGCACACCATTGCTATCTGTTGTTTATGCTTTCTATTTGTAACATTACCAGCTTGGAACTCAAATGCACTGATCAAAGGTGAGATGACCCTGCAGTTAGAAAAGGGCTGACTTCCTTTAAAATTAAATAATAAAAAATTAAATATCCACAGAGCAAAACATAAAATCTTACATTACATGTAATTTCAAAGCATTTGTTCCAATGAGACAGACACGTTGGTATGGACACTTTTAAAGGAAAAATAAAAATTCTATTTCAAAGTCATTCATAGGTAGCCAAAGAGCTCTGCTTCCTCTGTTTCCCTGCCAAGCTCCTTGGGAACCACCCTCTCCCATTTTTATTTCCTGGACTTCCACAACTCCCCAGCTCACCTTGTTCCAGACACTACCTTCCATTTCTTCATTATTCGCCTTCTCCAAACACAGGCTCAGCCCTGTCTTCATTCCACTTCTGTGCAGGTGTCCCCCTCCATCTCTCTCTCGTGTGCACTGAAGTTCTCTAGACACATTCTCATTCCTCACTTCACCCTTGGGTATCCCCTTCACTGACTGAGCAACACATTCCACCTCTGAAAAACGTTGCTGGTTCCAAGTCTTCAGTATCGTGCTCAGTATTAATCCCTCTGTTGTTCTCAGCTGAGCTCTTGACCCCACATACCCCAAACAGACATGGTTCGTATTCCCCCTGCTTTACCTCCTTCTGCAGCTGAGCCTTCTCCTCTCACCTGCTCCTGTCCCTGCTTCTTCCAAGCCACACTGATTGCCCTTATGCACCACCTCCAATACCATGTATTCCATTAACTGAGAAAAGTGCTTATACACTACACAAGCTATTAATGGCCAATCTGGAAATAAAGTGTACCTTCCATGCTAAACTCAGAACAATTCTGCTCAAAGGTAGACGTAAAACTGCACAACTCTCAAGTACAGGTATTTTACCATACCTGTGTAATGTATTAATTTAAAGTCCTTTGTAAAGACATGGAAAGTCTTCTGCTGAATGAGCACAAGATCAGAAAGATATTAAGCTGTTAGAGAGCATCCAAAAGAGGGCAACAAAGATGGTGAAGGGCCTTGAGGGGAAGCTGTATGAGGAGTGGCTGAGGTCACTTGGTCTGTTCAGCCTGGAGGAGACTGAGGGGAGACCTCACTGCAGTTACAACTTCCTTGTGAGGGGAAGAGGAGGGGCAGGCACTGATCTCTTCTCTGTGGTGAACAGTGACAGGACCTGAGGGAATGGCCTGAATCTGTGTCAGGGGAGGTTTAGGTTGGATATTAGAAAAAGGTTTTTCACCCAGAGGGTGGCTGGGCACTGGAACAGGCTCCCCAGGGACGTGGTCACAGCACCAAGCCCGACAGAGTTCAGGAAAAGCTTGGACAATGCTCTCAGGCACGTGCTGTGACTCTTGGGGTGTCGTGTGCAAGGCCAGGAGTTTAACTTCATGATCCTGATGGGCTTCTTCCAACTCAGTATATTATAAGATGAAAACTGCTATCACATACCAACCCAGATAGTTTTCCCAGGGTCTTGCCTCTTGCTAGCAATCATGCAACCTGTCTGGGTAAGCCCTCTAACAATTCTCTGCTCAGAACCAGAAGCACCACCGCAGAGAAGACACTGTTCTGCTAGAAAAGCTGCAGTGCTCGCATGTCTCCTCCCTCACCTTCCCCCAGTTAGGTGACTGGCCTGTGGCAGCTCAGACCCAGGACACTGATTGCTGCTGCCAGTGCCACAGCAGCATCCTCTACCCCTGCCTGATCCCTCTTCTTCAGAGGATCAGCTCTTCCCCATCTCCTTGTAACTTTGCTTCCTTCTCATACCTGCTTCTTGAGCTGTCCAAGCTCCATAAGGAAGCAAGCCAGAGCAGATACTCTTCTCAATTTCCATCCATCGGCTGTCACCGGAGTACATAACCCTCCTGCTCCTTAGGTGACTCAAAGTGGAGAACAATAGCTACAAGCTCAGAGCCACACGTTAGATAGGAAAATTAAGAGGGAGAATTACTTGGACAAAAATTACAGAGAAAAAGTAGTACAAACAGAACCAACTCACAGTCCCATGCTACAATCACAGGATGCTGCTTTCCTGACTTCCACAATTTACACCTGAACTAAACTTGTAAAGCCTTCAATATATTTAGTTTCACAACACAAACTCTAGCCTCATTTCATTCTACATACTGTTACAAGAGACAAGAAGTCCTAGTGCACAACACTGTAAAATCTGAGGTATCTTGGTCACATCAGGTCCTTATATTTAAGGGCAAAAGTAGTTCAGAGATCTCCAAAACCAAAAAGACTGTCAAGACAGTCACTGAGCCACTTTTCAGAGTATGAAACTTTCCCTTTGATATTGGTCACAGGAGTGAGGTGATGAAGAGTGTGGCAGTAGTTTCATACTACAATGCAGAGGAGACATATTGGTGTTGCATTCACCCTACCAGAACTCCAAGTCTTCAAACAGTGCAGGACCTGACATCTACATTGGGAATCAGCAGTTAAAAACTAATTAAATCCCAGTTAGTTACAAGCTAATTAGATCCAAGCCTTTTTGTTTAGCTACAAAGACATTTTGCACTTCCAAGCCACCAAATCACCACAGTTTAGATCTAGTAGACAAGTTTCTGGTTTTGATCAGTTCAGAAAGAATACCCACTGGACCAAAGCTGCCTGCTACTTCTTGTGGGCATCTGAAATCAAGAGTTTTCTGTTTCTACAATCTCATCTGCACACAACTTACCTCTTTGGGCAAAGACGTTAATTTGTTTCTATCAGCATTCAAATTGTTCAGCTTCTTTAGTTTTCCAATGCTCTTCGGCAATGACTGTGCCAACAAAAACAAAATAATACACAAACAGAATTCATAAATACACAGAGTCAGGAAAAAACACTTAACTCGCTTTTAAAATTAATTAATAGTCTGATCCACTTTCAAAATTGCAATGTAGTTAATCCTCATTACTGTCAGACCTTCCAAAGAAGGGCCAAGGTTTTCACTGCAGAAGAAGTGTCCAGGAATGTCAGTTTCTAACACAAATTCACTCATTAATTATCTCTGCACCACAACAACAGACACACAACAACTGTGTACAGAATGCATGTACGTAGGATGTGCGTATTATTTAACTTTACACTCCCAAAATTGCTTCTTGTTAAGCTATCATTGGAGAGACATCTTTTCAACAGTCTTAAGCTTCTAACTCAACCAAGCACCAACTGAGCTTAAGAAATGCTCAAACCTAGTTTATTTAAAGACAGCTATTCTCCAAGTGTCAGTGTCACATGAAGTTTAAAAATAATGGAAGGAAACACCTAACAAAAGGAATCCTGAGATCTTATTTTAATTGACCACATATCATATTTAACACCTGGCTAGAGCAGATCAGCAGAGCAAGGAGCAGTACAAGCTCTTCAGTGCTCAGGCCTTCTATTCAGTCCCAGCAAGACTGATCCAGATAATGCACAGCAAAAACTGGCAATAATGCAATACAGCACAAACCCCTGCATAAAAAACCACAACAAAGTAAGTGATACCTGCACTCCACATGCTCCAATTCTCTCACTGGTCATGAAAGACTCAGAAGTGAATATGTAATTGCTTAAGCATTTGAAGGGCGGATTGTTACTGCACACAACTTGATCTTCAGCATTCATTTAACAGGTAAGAAATAAGATGCATTTAAAGAAAATGCACTACTTAGCAGTAGCAAGGGTGAGTAACCTAATGAGCTAAGTGATTCAGCACTTAACAGCAGGTCTTATTACCACCTGCCATTTGAGCAGCCATGACCATGCTTACCTGCAGTTGGTTTTCTGTGAGAACTAGTTCAGTAAGGCTTTCACAGTCTCCAATTGAATCAGTTAGTTGAATCAGTTTGTTCTGATCAACCTTCAAAATGGAGAGCCTCCGTAATTTTCCTGGATGGAAAGAACAACATGGATTTTTAGTCTAGTATCCTCCAATACTTTTAATTACATTAATTTTTACTGCTGCAAAACATCCAGAAATCCTCTTAAACAATGAAAATTTTTTTTTAGGTAAAATAAAAGAACTCAAGCACTGCTTAACTTAGTGCTTGCACTATTTTTGCAAGTTTTAATACCACTGAATTAATATTCATATCCAACCTTTAAGCATATTAAATTGTAATAAAGTTACAATCTGAATGATATCCTATGTAAATATCAAGGATGTGACTACCCAAACACCTATAAACAAGTGAAAATTATCTGTTTGTTCCTCAATTATACAATGTTTAGTAATAAAGAAGTTTTCAGAAGATCACCTACACCTAATCAGCCACAATGAGAACACCTTGCACTGAAGTGACAGCCCAAACCCAAACAGGATCAAGGTCTCTTTGTCCTAATAGAGAACCTAGTCAGTCAGACATGAAACCCGAGTTTATTCTTTAGATGAGAAATCAAACTTCTTTGAAGGTGATCTTCTCGGGAAGAACAAAATACTATTTCAGTGCAGAAAACTCTTTGTTCTACTCCTTTGCATTGGAATGGTCTTTGGTGCAAAAGCTGACTCAGGCAGAGCCCAAGACAGAGAATTCAGGAGACAACACTAGCTGCTGACACCTCCCTGCCATCCCTTTGTTTTCCAAAACAGCTATAATACTCTGCAGTATCAAATTCACTGATGAGGCTAAATCATGAAGAGATGTCTGACACGCAAAAAGACAGCAACCTAAACAGAAACCTGAGGTTTAGCATGAAGAGGTGCAGAGCTCTGCACCCAGACAGAATAAACCTGTGCACCAGCACAGGCTGGGAAGTGACAGCTATACAAGAGCCCTGCTGGCAAGGACATGCATACTATCCTGAGCAGCAGGTTAAATACTAAATAGCAGTGAGCTCTCATCAGAAACATACACAAACTAGACTACATTAGGAGAACTACAGCCAGCAGATCAACAGAGGTTGCTATATCCCATCTATTTGCAATTAGTGAAACCACCCCTGTAAAATCATTCTCAGTTTCATGAGATGTCCTGTCTTCCTCCTCAACTCCCCTGTTCATATGATGGGGGTCCAGTAGGAAGCGATCAAGATGGTCGGAGCACATATGAGGCTGAGGCTGAAGGAGCTGGCTTTGTTGACTCCCACCAAGAGACAGCCAAGGAGGCCTCTAGGAACTGCCCAGAACCACTTGCAGGGCAGTTATGGACATGACAGAGTCAAACCCTTCTCTGCAGTGGCAGGTGAGGCAGCAGTGGCTGCAAATTGCAGCGTGGGAGATCCCAGCTGGACTTCAGAAGCAGCTTCCTCAGTGGGAGGTGGTGCAGCACTGGCACAGGCTGCCTGGGGGTGCTGGAGCTCCATCAGAGCTCTGGAGACCGGGTGAGACACGGCCACAGCTGACCTGACCCACTGGCACTGGTGAGAGCCCTGCTACAAGAGCTCTACAGATCCACCAATCCCACCAAGGATTCAGTTATCAGCTGGGCAACTCCCAGGAGCTTCCACAAAGAGCAGCAAAGTTCACTTCTGCCAACAAGCTCTGTCTAGCCAGGTGCATGGGCTGCTGACTTTCAGAAGCTACAGCTCCATTTCTGATGTACAACAACTGTACTGGCCAGCACAGATCATCAGAGAGGACTGCTACAACTCTCTGTCAAACACACATTAGGCAGCTGTAGGACCCACAGCATTCACCCCACTCCCCCAAGTCTAACTTCTAGAGAAACTTTTCTCAGCCTTATATAGAATATATAGGAAGGGGGAAGGTCTGACCACTCTTTTCTAAATGTTAAATGTGGTTAAACCACATTCACAAGTTCTCCTTCCCCTACACCTTTATTTTTCTGGGGAGGGAAATCCTCTAAAGGAGAAGGCATACTCCTACAACTTGGAAATTTCCAGAAGAACACCTGATGAGTAGAGAAAAAAATGCTTGTTCAACTACTTGTCACAACTACTGCATGGGTAAAAACATACACCTTAAAAAAGGCACTGGTAATGCTTCAGGAAACATTCTTCAGTTACTGAACCCAGTCCAAGGGGTCAGACACAGAAAAAGCTGTAGTTTGAATTCTCAAGGCAAGGATTAATGGGCTGCGAGGCAAACAGCCTTCCACCAGGTTCAGTAGAGGATTAATCACTTTGTCCAGATGAAGATAAACACATATCACCATTCAAAATACTGTATTTTTTGTAGTGATACTTTCAGACAGTCTTATCAAGTGACCCACAGCATGTTACAAGCTAAAATTTTACATTGTTAAAGAGTTCTGATGGTGACATGGATACAATGGGAACTGAAAGGACATATTAATTTTTATGTTGTTTGGGATGTATCAAGTGAAGAGTGAAAGAGGATTATGAGGGAGTCATTATGCAGACAATTAAAATGCAGCATTAACAGAGCTATGCATTTCATACTAAGCAAAAATTAAAAAAACAACTTTAGACAAGCTCATCTCTTGCACAAAAAGACTTAAAAAACCCAAATGACTTCCAGTTACGGTGGATTACATGGTTCTGTGTGATAGCATTCACCTTGTACTTACCAATGCCATCAGGTAAGACCTGAAGTAAATTCTGAGAAACAAGCAAGTCTGTTAAAGAAGTCAGACCACTAATTTCTTCAGGAAGGCATTCCAATTTATTTTCAGAAACATCCAGACAAAGCAGGTTTTTCAGGTTTCCTACTTCCTGCGATACAAGACATAAAATTTAAGTCATGCCCAAACACGTAAGAAAGCATTTTGAAAAATGTACCATCACAATGAAGTTCCACAAAGAAAAACAATTATCTGTATGACCTCTTAATAGGCCATTCTTTGTACGACCTCTAAAAGCAGAAAAAAGTAAATAATTACACTTTACATGTGATAAACCAACCGAGCGATTCAGTCATGGTTTCTTATTTTAACTATTAAACTGGCTTCAGCAGTCAGGCAAGCTATGCTGAGCACACCCAGGCAAGCACCAGCCAAACCCGGAGTTTTCCTCAAGTAAAGACTGCAGAGCTGTTTTTTTCACAATGGCAGATTATCAACCACTACATAATTAAAGTCTACCCCTCCCAATCAACCCTAGGCAAATTAGGATTAGTCTCTCCTGGCTGCTACAGCAACATGCCATGACATCTAGGGATTTCATATCCTCACATCTCCCAACTACAACAAATGTAGAAATAGGAATTGAGGGTGTTGCTCTGGCAAGCATATCTGAACTGCCAAGTTATACTGCCATCATCTACTATTATTAATGACTACTTAATTTTTTTACCATGGCAATCCAACCATGAGACAGAGAAATACCTTTGCCTTTATTAGCTATCAGAGCATCCCCCCATTCCCCATGCACACAGACATCCCTATACACACTTGAGAACAGATCTCATTTTAGTCATCCAAATCACCTTTCAGAGAACAGAATGGCTGAGGAAGAAGTGCCTTTTACTTTTACATACATGAAATTTTCATACAGCAAGGGCCTTGATCCTAAGTTACAAAATCGGTTCTTTTACTTTTGAAATGTCTGCCTCTCAAGAGGATCTTCATTAAACACATACCCCTTATATTACAAGTTCACCCTTTGGACATTGACCACAATAATGGTCAATTTTAACAAAAATGGCTGCTGAAGTCACACTTGACCTTTTATGAACGATCACCTCTACTTAAAAAATTGTTGGGCCAAGCCAACAAAAACAAAGTCAACTAAACCCACTAAACTGTAACTGATTTCCAAGACACACAGTTGACAATGAGATCCATACAGCAAGTAACAGCAAACTGCAGGAGGCACAGAGAAAAAATGGTTTTGACTGGGCTGTAAGGAAAAAAGAGGGAAAAGGAACCATCCCACATATTACAGAAGTTCTTAAGAACGGGAATTTAGAGTGCTGTAAGCTTTAAATGCTAAGTTCCCTCATCCCATGACTGATATCAGATGGGGGATTTGCCTGAATAAACCAAAATTTCTATTTATGGCAACAGTTTCATTACTGTACTTCTTCTAAATATCATGCTTAAATGGATGAAGATTGCTACAAAAAAATGAAAAAAAAAAAAAAGGATTCATACTCGAAACTTTTAAAACTGCAATTCAGATAGATACACAAGGTGAGGGTTAGCTCAGACAACTAATGGCTCCCTGATCTCAGGGCAAGAACTATAAACAGAGGATGTGTCATCCTGCAAACTGAACAATGTGCGTATTAGGAAACAATTCCTTTGTCAAAATGCTTAAAAGAAAATTTCTGACAACATACAGCATCATGGCCAATTCCTTTCAGAGGAACTTATTAAGAGAAAACCCTTACACACCCAAAACCAAACCCAGGCAAAGGGGACTGAGAAAAGCATATTCCATTTCAAAGCACTTCCCTTTAGGAATGAATGAAAAGGTTTTCTTTTAAAAGCATCTTCAAAACAGTATCAGTAGAGCTCATTTTTACCTGAGGTATTTCAGCTAATTGGTTTCCATCCAACCAAAGGTCTTTAAGATTGAAAAGTGCACCAATTGTTTCTGGCTGTAACATAAAAAGCAGTAAAGTTAAGTAGCATAGGAGCTTCAAGTAAAAAACAAACAGCTGCCCAACAATTACAGTCTAAGTAACCCAATTCTTACTGCAAGCACTATTTAGAAGCACCTTGGTTAGAAGTAGTGACTGTAAGCATTTGGCAACTCCATCATACAAATTAATTGCTATAGCTTAATAAGCTACCATTCTTTACCTGGCATGCAGCAACAAATTGCCTGCACAGCCTTGATCTACTGAAAATCCATCCAACATTCACCTGAGCCACCTTAAGGGAGATGACAGATATACTTTTGGTAGATTGATCTGTGACAATGTAGGAACTTTCAAGCCCCAACAGTTTTGGCTCAGCCCTTTCCCAAAGATTCCTACTCTCACCCTGGAAATTGAGCTTTCATCTGTGCTTAGCCCATCCAGTTCCTGACACAAGTCCATGTGGTCATTATAACTGCAAGCGCAGACAAGAGTTAGTGTCCCTCCACTCCTTTTTATTTCCATTTAAAAAAGCTGTGTCATGCTTGCATTTTCTAGAGATCAGCTGCAGTTTTTCGAGTAAAGTGATATTGTACTGAACAAAACTAAGCAGATATGAAAGCACCAGCTCACTGTCAAAATTCATCTGTACCTATAAAAAGACTCTCCCTCCATACGTTTTTCTTTCTTCCATTTTGGACATCCTACAACCTATTTAATCTAAATGATGTATTAAACAAGACCAATATGCAGTTTCAGTGGCATGTTCTCTTACCAAATGATAAAGTTCATTGTTTCCCAAATCAAGTTCTTCTAGTCGCTGCAGCTGGGCAAGTGATCTGTGAGATGAGGTAAGTCAAAACAAAACCACATTAGACTAAGGCAACAGAACCCCACGTATTTGAATAAGCTCATTTTACTGAAACTTGAATTTCAAATTACAATGTAGTGTAAGCAGACAGTTATTTTACCAGGCATAGACTGTTTGCAGTAATATCTTACTGAAAAAATAACTTGGTTTGTCAGTGTAACTGTATGCCCTTGAAACTTAAAACTTAGTATAGGCAATCAAATCATTACTTTATTTTAACAGTAAGTCCCCTGGGGTAGCAAATGCCACATACTTTAGTACAGTTAGTTAGATTTACTTTTAGGGAAAATTTACAGTTATGCAACTGGATAAAAATTCCCCATGGTGATCACATAACTGTGTGACTCAAGACTCAATATCCATCATTTATGTTCTCAACATGATCCATCAATTTCTGAAATACTTCCGTTTTTGAGACTGCAAACAGAGGGAAGCGCAAAAGGATGTAAAAGTTCGAACCGACAGACAAGAGAGGGCCACCCTTCAAAATTAGGCTGTCGTAGAGCTCTTGCTTACTTTCCCCAAAGCTGCAGCAGCACAAAAACCAGAGAGAATTGTCAACTACATTACTGACAGTCAGAATTTTCCAAGAGCAATAAAACTGTCAACATTTGCGATAGCTTCACTCTGACACTGCATGGCCAAACTTAGCTAGCAATTCCTGTCTTCTGACCACTGACATTGAAGTGTCTTGTGGCTCACTGCTATCAACAGCCACAACCAAGGCACTGGGTAGACTGACAGGAAAAAATGACCCCAAAGCAACTGGGGAAGACATTCTGATTAAAACAGGTTAAATCTTTTACAGTATTAGATTATCTAAACAAGCACAACAGGAGTCACCAAAACTCTTGCAAGAGGCAACCGGATAGTGAAGGAAGGAAACTCCTTCACTAGAGAAAGAAAAGGCTGCTTCTAGGCAGACAAAAAGGATCCCCGAAGTATAAGATACCAAATTAGTCTAAGAAAAGACCACCAATTCCTCTGCCACAATACAGACAGTACAGAGACATCTAGATAACTTTTTTCTCCAGAAGTCACAGTGGGTGAAGTCAGACATCAGAAGGCCAATTTGCTACCAAGGGATTCATCTCCAGGTTTTAGAAGCTTCTGGCTACTCAGCCCTGAATACAAACGCTTATTTAAATGCTATAAAGCTCTAGAGTGAAAATCTCAGACATCTTACTGCCCTACTTTCACAGTTGCAAAATTTCATCATGAGAATAACCCAAACCAGCACTCCCACTGCAGATGGGCTTGTTCAATGCATGCAGGACATGCTTGGTGCTGGTGTATTTCATACAGAACACTTTTTTATAGAACAAAGCCAATTCATGCAGACTGCAGGCTTCTGCTACTAATCAAGTACAATTAGAAGTAATGGATGGAAGCAGATGTTGCTAAAAGAAGGGTGTACCTCATGTTGTCAATTGGCTTGGAATACTTTTTCTAGCTGTCATTCAGTTTCACTATGTGAGTAGATTTTAAGAATGAAAACATTTTATGTTAATACAAAGAAACACATGCAATGTGACTTACTCAGGTAAATATGTCAGCAAATTTTCTCTCAGTTCCAGTGAAGCCAGGTTATAAAGACTGAAAAAAAAAAAAAAAAAACCCGAAAAACCCCACATTTTAATACCATCTTACTTTTTATATTCCACATTTTAAGAAGAGAAGTGTGCATTTACACAGTTTAAAAGAAGTTGCTATAAACTGATTCTTGTTGTTTTAATTCAACCAGACCATCATGTGAAAGGCAGAATAGAAAGATTAAGTTTTTGCTTGTTTCTCTGTGATACTTCAACAGATTAAAGCTGGAAAGTAAACACAGAAAACACGAATTTCCATTTGTTAAAAAGGTTTGTAGCTGCAAGTTACTAAACAGAGCATATGACATCTGAATTGCTTTCACTTACTCGCCCTCAGAATCTGGCATGGGCTAGCAAAGTCACGGAGCACCAGGTAAACCCATCACTGTCCTAATGACGGCGCACTCATTACTCTAAGTGACATTCTGCATCTAAGCGGCTCACTTACCCCATATCCCAGGCTTTTACTAACATCACCATGGCAACATTCAGATTTCTCCGGGGTTTATTTATGACTAAATGGAACACAAGGAGTCAGACATTATCCCAACACTATAATCTGCTCTAATCCTCCACCATCCCAGGGAAAAATGAAAATCAGATATGGTGACTGCAAATAAGGAGTTTTCTACAACAGAATTATGTTTTGCCCTGGTGTGCAGGGAAGGCCTTGAATAAAATCTAGACAAAAAACAAGAATTTCACTAGATTTGAAACAGATGTTAATTCTAAATTTGTACACCTTAGGGAAAAAAAAATAACACAAAAACCATTCCATGCATTCAGCCTACATAAAATTGAAATATTTTCTCATCTCAAACAATACCAGCTTACCAAATTATAGAATAATTAGTTAGCTCCAGTAAAAAAAGCAGCTGATAACCTCAATAAAACTTAAACCTCAAAAAAAAGACAAAAATCTTCACACTGCAACTCCAATACAGTTATCTAAGCAGGGAAAAGCAATAGAATTGATGTAACGATGAAACAGGAAAGAAGATTTTTCATGGATTGACTTTTGATGGTGTCTGAAAAATAAATCCTTATCTCATGCACTTATTTCATACTGCATGCAAAAAACAATGAATGAAATTTCACAGGATCTTTGATTATGGTCTCAGCAGCCCCTTCCAGCTTTTAAAATAAGCACATTTTACCCAATGTGTTCTGTACTCCTCCGGAAGTATAGTTAAAATATACCACATAGGCAAAGATACTTTAGTAGAAGTCTATTACAAATTCAATTAAAAGGTAAGTGAGAATAACTCTGCTACTGCCACTCAAAACCATTGACAGAAATAAGCAAGCCATCATTCCAACAACACAAGAGAAAACTCACGCATAAAAATGTTAACACTATAAAACAGAACTCAAGATGGGACATGGTATCCAATATCCTCACGAAAACCGAACAAGTGGAGGGGGAGAGGAAAGGGGTGATGGAGAACCCTTTTCTCTGCAAAAGGTATGTAGGTCTGATCTTACCCGCACTGCCACCCACAGACTGCCATTATATTTGTGTTTACAGGTTTGCTAGAAACTCATTTCAGCCGTCCTTTGAATTTTCCACTTTCTCTTCAAGCTTATATTAGGTGAGGTCCATGATTCATTTTTATCAAGAGAATACAGAAAGGATGTGCACACCTCCAAGCTGCCTTGTAATCTTGTGTTTACACATCACCCTGTATCCACTTATCTCCCTCCCCATCACGTTGAGTGTTGATGAGTACAATGGTGCGATCTCTTAATTTCTTTTCTTACCTCAGACACCACTTTGATTGTGGCTGAACAGAAATCTTTGTCAAAAAAGCACGTTCAACAGCAAGAACTTTGGAAACACCATCTTAACCAGCCTCATCATATCATTAGACTGGGGCAGGTCAGTGAATCAGCTCAGGAAATTGATCCTGCTTAAAAATAACCCAGCAAGGAGAGTAACACAGATCCCCAAACCAACACAGAATAAATCCCCTTAAACCCCTGGGCCAGTACAGCTGCCAAGAAGGTGCAAGGAAGGCAGCTGTGCTGCAGTGCTGTGAGCACTCACTGACAGTTGTGCCCTTGTGAGCACCTTGTGAGCATCCAGCCACACTTTGCGGAGTGACTGTGGCCCACCACAGTCCCAGCCCAGGTTCTCTTCTTGCGGGAGTCAGCCACCTGCCAGATTACATTTTCACCTCTAATGACACAGCTTCCTGAGGGAGAAGTGCTTTATTTATTCTACAGCTATTCTCACCCACAGCATGCTCACAACCCTAACTCTACACCCTGGAACAAAAGAAAAGATACTGCCCCATACTCCTTTACCCTTTCTACTTCTTCCAACGTCTTGAGTACAAATCCAATGTAAGCAGACTCCAAAAAGCAAAATTAGGCTTCCCACCAATACAGAGACCTAAGTCTATGAAGTTTAAACCAGCAAAGCTGCATCATTAGAGTGAAATACTATGTTTAAGATGGATCTATTTGATAGAGAGATCAGAAAATGAAAGGAAATTCGTGACTTATTATTCTTACATTTTGACTTGTTACAGAAATGGCTCCCAGCAAATCTACGTGCTGCAACCTAAAATGTGACAGCTATCGTATAAAATAGTATATAAAAGACATGCTGATGTACTGAAGCACTAATCTCCAATACATTAAAAAGCAGAGGCACAGCTCATCCTTACATTTACCAACAGGTTCTTACCAAATTGTATGTGTACTAACATTTTTTTGATTTTAAGTTTTGTTAAGAAACACTATTTTAAGTCTTTGGCAGGAAAAATTCTACATGACTTGTTATTTTTCAAATATCTTTTCTGACTGAGTAACACTCTCGCCAGAAAGTGTAATCCTTCTTCTTCTCAGCTACAAATAGCTATTTTTCACAATACACTAAACGAAATAATTTCTTTTTTCCCTATGACCCTTATTTTGACAGGTGCACTGTCAGTCCAGTATTTCTAAAATCCCTGAAAAGAACTAACGCAAGCCATACCTTATCGATTTCAGAATCTTTCCCTAATTCTAATCTCCATCTTGTAGAGAAAAAAATCAATCATGGGAAGTCACCATAAAACACAAAAGCAACTGCAGTCTAATTTACTCACGCTAAAGACAGTTCCATCAGCAGCTGTTCACCAACTGCATTTAGAAACGCAAATGCACCACAGAACATTGCTTTCCCCACAGGCTGCTTTCCAACAAACAGTCCTTGCTCCCAAAAAAAAAATCCAACAGAAAATGCACAAGCAAATGTAACTGATAGTCTAAATGGGAAAGAAAAACAAAACAACAGCAACAAGATTTTAAAAACACAACAACAACAAACCCAAACAAAAAAAAACCACTGTCAGAACATACTGACAGAAGATACTGTTTTTTTGTAAAAAGCATTAATATTGTAATAAGTCTCACTACAAAAGCTACCACACACACCTCGAACACTGAGCATGTGCGTGAAATTACTGAGCTCAAGGAAACAGACAAACCAGGCAGAGGATGAAGCTAATTAAAATAATTGTAAGTTTTCCATCCCAGCACTACAGATGATTTCTGGTATAAGGGTGGAACCAAGTTGAATTTAAAGGTACAACATGAGTAAAAATGTCAGTTTCAGTATAAACCAGACATACTTGTTCAGCACTCTACCAACAGTAACTGTAGATACTGGTACTCATTGTGTGAGCTAGAAGAATGAAGAGAATGTGAAATCAGTAACTGAGAACAAAACTAACAGCAACAAAGTAGACATAAATGCTGGAAGTGTCTTTCCTGAGCATTCCTGTCAGGATTTGAGAGAGAAACATGCAATCCAACACAATCTACAGACAGGGAATACCACAAATACTCCTTCATCAACTGCAGCAGTCTACTCCAAAACAAAGGTTAGACTAGAATCATCTGCTAAAACCAGAAACAAAGCCTGTTGTTCTTTCTTCCACAGCAAGGCAGTTTGGATTGATTACAACAAGATTATCAGCACCACCATGTTCTACAAAACAACCTTTTCACAGACAGATGACTCTCTAAACAACAGAGATTCATTGCAATACATAAAACAACATCACTGAAGCAAAAAAAATACCAAAACAAAACAAAACAAAAGAGCAGACAGAGAGACACTCCATAGTTACTGTGGATGAAACTACATTTTCAGTGTACAGCATACATTAAATGTAGTATGCTTTGTGAAGTTATAAAACACAGAAGTGCTGTGAGTTTATCCTAGCACTTTAACCTTGGGGGAGAGTTGCAGCATATTCCTCTATCCATGGGGACAGAAAGCCAGCCTTAAGAGCAACAACAGACAACACCCTACACTCCATTTCTATCCCAGTCCCTGCAAAAAGACTAGGAGCATCCAAGCTCTTGGCAGAGACTAGCAAAGGTTTCTGAGAGAAGCACTGGGAAGTGTGATAAGACATATGCTATTTCCTTGTGGGAAAAACAAAAAGGTTAAAATTACAAAAGTGGAAAGAGAAATGTGGGAAAAGCTAGGAGAAAATGAAGATAGATGATAAAAGGAAATGATACAAAAGCTAAAGATGCTCTGTCAATAAAAACTGAACAACGCCCTTCTCTTGAGCAATAAAAGCTACACTTTTGGACCTTATGTCAAAAGCAGCACACAGCTGAGCCAGCAAGACAAGAATACAGGCTTTGGGAAATAAGGAAGCAAAGCTGGAAGAGATGAAGATCTAAAGCACCTGCAGAAATCCATGGCCTGACCTGCACCCTTTCCAGCAAGTTTCAGCTGGTTAGGGGAATATAAAATCCCAAATGTAATTTTTCCTGACATTTGTAAAACTGCAAAATGAAACACAGGACAATGGGCACAGTCCCTGAATTTATACACAACAAGAGAGAGTCCTGCACAATAAGGATAGGTAAGGTGAGAACACAGTAGATTCCGAATATGGTCTGGTATTACACTTCTTATGCAACAGCAGCAATGACTCCAAAACACAGCTCAAGGATGCAGCATACAGAAATGAGAGATTAAGTCCACATTTTGGCCAGTGCACCAGTTCCAAAGGACTCCAGTTCACTGGGCCAGCATCTGAAGATTACTGGTATATAGATACCCTGCCTGGATATACAGCATATACACCTTAAAACGTTCACCATGACACTAAACTGGGAAGGAAAGGAGTCTAAACTAGGCAATTTACTGTCTTTTTTTGTGCAGAAAAGAAACATGGGTTTTCTGTCTCTTCAAGGGTCTTGCAAGAGATAAGGTAACTGTGCTACTCTGATAATGGCAGAAAAATGCATGAAATTAGTCCTATTTAAACATATTACAGCCCATCCCCACAGCCAAATAAAACTACCAGTAACATGTATGACCCTGCCCCAGGACACACCAGTTAGATGACAAGTCACTCATCTGACAGGATCCTAGTAAGCTACTCCCATCCCAAAAGGCTTCTAGCTGCAGATCAACAATGCACTGAGAACCTGATGCTTAGCAGCTTTTATTCCCCAAGAAAATGACAGGGTTAATCAATAACTAGCCAGCTCTCAAAATACCACTTACTCACACCATAAGTATTTGAAGGTACAGCATATACCTTTGGGGTAGGCTCCCATTCCAAGTCACACCCAAAAGAAGCCTCTTTCTCTTCTTTCTTGACTGTTTCCTCAACTGCACATAGATCCTGTAAAGACCAAATCTCCAAACTCCCAAGCCTACATCAACCATATCATCCTGGTCTGCATAAAAAAAGTGTGGCCAGCAGGTCGAGGGAAGTGACTCTACTCTGCACTGGTGAGACCCCACCTGGAGCACTGCATCCTGCTCCAGGAGCCCCTGCACAGGAAAGGCACAGTCCTGCTGGAGCAGGCCCAGAGGAGGGCACAAAAATGGTGAGAGGACTGCAGAACCTCTCCTGTGAGGACAGACTCAGACAGTTGGCATTGTTCAGTCTGGAGAAGAATTTTTTTACTATGAGGGCAGTGAGACACTAACAGGACACCCAGACAAGTTGCAAATGCCTCCTCCCTAGAAACCAAAGTCAGGTAGTACAGGGCTTTGAGCAACCACATCTAATGAAAGATGTTTCTGCCCACAAGAGAAGGGTTGGATTAGACGATTTCTGAAGGCCCCATCCAACCAATCCAAACCATTCTATCAAATTAGATGCTTGAAGCTGGATTGTTTCAAGATCTTCTGTAGCATGTACCCCTTTCCAAAGCTAACTACCACTTCACTCCTTCCCTGAGTCTGCCTTATTTCCCCCACAGTTACTATACCTGCCAGCAAGATATCTTCCCCGTGTCTGAACAACCAGCCCCATGTGAATTTTTGGTGTAATGACATTTCCAATGCAACAAAAGCAGTATCTGCTATATAGGGAAGGATTATGCTTCCAGGAATTACTAAGGATCTCTTAACACATAACCATGTAGTTTGTGGTCTATATGCCCCAGGCATGTATTTTTCTCACCTTCTTAAAAGGTTCAACACTACATGCTTATTTTACTTCCTACTACTGCCCAATGCTGGCATATAATCAAACAAAGTTACCATGAAAGAACCTTGGAATTCATATCCATCATATGGTAACCAACAAATAGTACAACAGTCCTGCCTTTGTTACCCTTTGCTCATAGAAACTTGTTTTACAATGTGAATGATAAAAAAAGAGCACTGATGAACTTCTGTAAAACTGATCTGACAGAATTGAAAAAGAAACCTTCTGCCCACACCATACAACAGGGAAGAGTGATTTATGCAAATTCTGAGGTACTGAACGCCAGAAATTCTTACATGAGCTGGGAATTGCAGGAAGTATTAATTTCCTAGTTGAGGGCACTTCCTTACTTCAAAACAAACTGATCTTCACACACATGAAGTCCCGTGGTTCTACCTCGGAATATAAGGGAAGCTGGAAAAGCAACTAGAAAGCAAAGTAACTAGATTTGGTTTTGATGAAACTGTTATTATGTCTCGCCAGTACTGTTAAAGACCATTCATCCAGAAATATCTTTGAAAGCTTTCCTCCTCCTCCTCCTCCTCCTCCTTTTTGGAGGCAAAGTAACTTCATGTAACTTGTATCTAAATTAAACATTATTCTTTCCTCTCAAATTTAAGTGTATAACGTTCAGGGGAAAGGCATGAGGCTTTCCTTAGCAGTCTACTTCCAGAGTTTGATAAGCAGAACAGCATTCTAGTAATAATTCTTGTAGCAAGATCCAAAATTAAGGATTACGTTCTTAATACTTGCCATTTTCTACAGAGCTGGGAGAATTGGACACAAATTAGGGTGGGGAAATACTCCTTCCAAAGACTGATTTTAAATAGGGACCAAAAAAGTAAAGTTAGTAATTTAGTCATCCTAGACTTAATCAGCACAGACACTGAAAGTCAGAGAAAAGTGTATTTGCATAGTGAGTCACTTGAATTGAATTGTCAATACCATTAATTGGCCCATAAAAAGCTACATGTCTTCCACAAGAGAAAACAGGATAAAAAAACATAAATATCTTATCACCCACTAACTGAGGGAAAGCCTCAATAGATGGCCAGTAGTACAAGTCACATTCAAATTTTAAAAATAAAGTTCTACAGTTTATGGCCAAGGAAGTCCCTAAATACGTTACAGAGATAGTCTAAGTTGCTAATTAAGATTAGTTTTCTACATAAGCTTGGCTTTCAAGCTGCTGAGATCAGTTCTACTCAGTCCCTCACGCAGGGCAAAAAGCATGGACCAAAAAATGGACAGGAACACTGAACTCCCTATGAATTTCAAAGGCATCATTAAGAAGAAAAGAGGGATTTGTAATTACAGCTCATCCCGTTCACTTTTGAATGTCCTAACCAAACACCCTCTTATTTGCTTATCAAGATTACTGAAATGGATTGGGAAGGCTAAGCCAATTCACTATTACCACAAAATTTCATTTTTAAAGTATCTTCCACTCATGCAACATTAATCTTCAACAACTTCAATAAAAATGGAATTGTTTCACTTTAAAAAAATATTGGTAAATATATGTTAGATATTTTTTCTTGTGTAACATACAGGATGCGACATCTCTTCTTTAAAGGCCAGCTGGCACTGCATTCACTATTACATTGTTAGTGTTCCTGAAATAAACTTCCGAGTTCTTCACATTCAGTTTTGTCGTTTACCAACCAGCTGTGATCAACACTGAATGCTCTACCTACTCAAACTCAGTACATATTTCTTGCCATGCTAAATTCAGTTAAGCCAGAGTAGGAGTTTTTAATACTATTTATATCAGCCTAGCCAGATCACCTACACATAGTCCTCCTTCTACGTATTTGTGAGATAAGCCTCCCCATCACTTCTGTTGTATCATGTAAGACTGTATGTTAATCAGACATTATTATGCTAAACCTGAAAAGAGAATTACATTGTCTTGTTCCACACAATTTTAAGAACATTTTCCATCCTGTGTGATGCCACCAGATGCATAATCTACACTTGAGACATCCAGGCATACACTAAGAAAAACACGGTCATGGACTGGCCCAGGAATCCATTCCAAGGATTGCTATTCTGATCTGCTTCTGGACCATCTGTATTGAGCAGGTCACCCTTGCCCTTGAAGATCTTTTATTCTCCAGCTACTTCTTCTATGATCAATATTAGAAATTCCGGTTCAGAAACTGCTGAAAACTTCAAAATCTCTAGAATCAAACGTGTATGTAAAACCACCACCCTCAGTGACTAACTAACATGAAATCTCTGGGTACTTGTGGTTCCATGACTGTTGAAAAGCATGCCTGTAACAAATCCTTCTGCAAAACAATGCTCCTAAGTGCAGCAACATTTGTTCTATTCTTTTCATTATGTTCACTTTCATAACGAAATGCCTATTTCAGCATTCTACCTGCTAGCTGCAAATGTTAAGAGGAAAATATCTCTGCTTACCTGGTAATTCCCTTTCAGTAGTAAGGGTCCACAGATCCATTCAGCCTGCTTGCAGCTTGGGGGCAAACCAGACTCATCAGTCATCAGCATCAGAATACCCTTCACATCTAAAGAAATTCACCCCTCCCCACATCAGAAGTTTCTGAAGCTAAAATAAAGCTATGCTACTTTCTTGCATCACAGACTGTGCAGTTGTCTTTAAAAAAAAAGGAGGGGCGGGGAGGGGGAGACTGTGAATGATGGGGATACTACAAATCATTACATTTCTGTGATCTTTTGTTGAACCCTCAGGATTTTGAGATCATGTCCAAGTAGGAGAACATCTGTACATTTTTAGGGGAGTAATAAAGATTGTGTATGGCAAAGGAAATCCTTTTTCATCTGCCATGTAGGGAACTTTCAAAATACCCTACCTGCCAGTCATGAATAATCTCTTACTTTAAAGCTTAATATCCAAAAAAAAAAAGTAATCTGGTAATCTTTATCTTGCCCGGGCACAGACAAGACTGCTAAAAAAATGGTGAAAGCTAAAAACTGGTTATGAGTTAGATGTCTGGTGTGCCAATGGGCAGCAGGTCTTAAATCATAATTTAAAGCACACTAGTGAAGCTCTGCCCATTGCTTCAGCCATTTAAGAAATCAGGTGATTTTGCTACCCCTACAGAATGTGACAGATAACTGCCTTTTTCAAATATGTATTTCATGATGAAAGGACTCTTTTTCCAGCTAAGGCCAATTCCTCATGATGCACTGTTCTGAGAGTCCAACACTAGATTAAACATTAGAGATACATAAAAGGCTTTCCAAAGGAGGTACCTGGATCTCGCTCAAGCCTAAGAACCACAAATAAATCATAAACATACAAAGCTGACACAATCTCTCTTCTCCTTCTAGACATTAAGCTGTAAGAGCACTATGCAGGTCTCTAAAATCACCAATCTTTACTGGTAAAAAAGCCAATGTTACAGTGGGCTGAAGCCAGCACTACACAACGAACACATATGGACAAGAAAGGTGCTGGGCATTAGAATATTCATGCTATTACTGTAAGACATGCCCTAGGAAGCCTCACATCCCAATTCATTCAAATCCCCTTATGTACAAATACTCTGATTTTTAAATTTCAGGAAAAAGTCATCCCCTGTGTTTTGACTGCTACATGAATAGGGAAGTATTGAAGAAAAGTAATCCTAGAAGCAAGGGGAAATTCCTAAATGTTACCCATGCTGGGAGGAACAGGTTATGCCTGCTTGTTGGGCAGCTCTTGACACAGACAGCCCTGCAGAAGAGGCAAGGAAATTAGACTTGCTCTCATTAGACTGAGAAAGGCTGTAAAAGACACTCCTACTCACAGCTTAAATGGTGTAACTTGTTTCTCCAAATGGTTCAAATAGCCAACAGGACAAGTCCTGCTCCAAGCTGCATCTACCTAATTATTAGCTTAAGTATCTCCCATGCATTAGCATTCACTGTTTTACTCCAGATAGCAACCAAACCATGAGTTAAGAGAACACAAATCACAGAGAAACACAAAAAACAGCACTGGTAATATCAGGACATCTAGTCTGCTATCCAGTCCTAAAGCAGTCTGTCACAAATCCTTCTAGAAAGCCCCGAAACAATGCATGAGCTTAAAAGAAGTAGATTTAATCCAGCAAGAAAAAACAGTCAGTGCATGTAACAGCACCAGAAAAGCAGACTGAAGTGGTCACACAGAATAAGAAAAGTTGATATACTCGGAGCATTCCAGTTCATAAGCAAGAGGAAAGACAAAAGGTTCAAGGAAGGCCTTGCCTATGTTCTTCAAACATCCAGTTGTGACCCTTAAAAATACTCCTTTTGGCAATACAAAGGAAAATAAAAATATAAAATTTTTATATATGCACAGAAGAATTCTTAACGGCACAGTAAAAGTACTGACAGAACTCTACATATGAGTAGTCTGAACAAGTTCAAACACTGGCCTGGGACAGTGAAGCTGAACACTGCCACTCATACATCAGACCACTGGAAAAACAGACTGGATATCTGAATTCACAAGGAAGGCACACTTGAGGGTTCACCTCAAGGCAATTCAAGTCTATTATCTGCCATTAGTAAGAACTGTCTTAGTAACATTAAAGTACTGCTGTTTGTAAAAGATTTGCCATTGCTTTTGCTGCTTTCCCCATTTAAGACAGTGAGGCAAATTTGCATTGCCACAAGATTACAACTAGGTCACTAAAGAAAAAAAAGACACTAAGTACACTCTGATCACTGTACTACATGAAGATAAGTTAGACATTTCACTGGCTGCATTAGGCAGTTTCCTAGACAGCACTATAAGACTGTAAGAAATTAGGATGCACTTCCCCAAGGTTCCACATGTTCTAGTGGTCAGAAGACCTGCAGCAAGTACAGACAGCAACTTCAAATGTTTCCCCAAACAAGCCCAACCATAGTAGAATAAAACACCAGTATATATATTTGTTTGCTCACTATTTGACAGATGTCATACAGAGCACATGGGTCCAGCCTATTCAATCAAATAACAACATGCATTATTATCCAAAGCAGACTGAAGCTCCAATAAGGCATTTGCAAATATATCCAAACACCTTTTGGGGTCCCAGCAGATGAAAAAGAACAAAGGAGGGAACAACAAACGAGTACAAGTTCGTGGTTTTTACCTTTGGAGAAGCCACAGAGCATTTTGCTGCTATTACCAAATAAAAGGTGATTTGCAGCACCATCAAATTCACTTGCAGTAAATGACAAAAATTTTGCCAACTAAAATAGCAAAGTTGCATTTGTTGGTAGCCAGACTGAGAAAAAGTAATCTCTTACTTATAGATCTAATGCTAAAACAATCAGTAGAATTCACTCTCAGAAGTGATCCGTAAGGACCTCAGGTTGCAGTTCCAGTTCACTACAAACAAGACCTCCCAATAATTTCCAGCTGGAATCAAACAGGATGGATCTCTCTGTTGGACATTCCTCAACAGACTTCAGGAACAGTTACATTCTGGGTGGACACCCCGTGAGTTTCCCTCATGCAACATTATCATTTTTCTGAGTTGGAAACTATGCATGTTCAGTCCAAGCTCCCTGTTGACTTCCCAACATATTCCCCACCTATTTTGAATACCTGATGATGCAAAACCAACAGCCCCACACATTTGTGTCTGCTTCTTTAAATATAAACCTGATAATAAGAGAGATTAAAGTGTTTTTATAAAAATACAATATTCATATTCTACACAGCTAACGTGGGAACACTTCCCAGACCAAAGCAGGCCCTGTCAGACTTAAATGAAAGTCTGTCTCTCCAGGAGAACGCACAAAGATAAGCTTGTGGCTCTTCCCAACACAAGGGAGGACCCCAGATTTTTAGCTTCAATATTGAGGATCAGATACTGACTTTGAGGGAGGATGGGTTGCATTGCTCTGTTCTGCAAGAGCTCACGCTGAAATAGTATCACAACATTTCCATGAACTGCTTAGGATCAGTATAAGGCAAATTTTTACTTTTCTTTCTTGCACAGCTCCACATATTATCTCTACAAATATCTCTACAAATTCTGGTATCCCCATTTTAACCATATTTGTTTCCAGTCATCTGCTCCAAAACAGAGGCTATCACCACTCACACTACCAAATGAGAGGCAGGACAAGCAACGAGCCAGTGAGCTCTCAAGGAAGCCAACAACCTTCCTGTAGCTACAGTCTGCAATGCAGCAGTCCACACCATGCCTTTGGGAATCATGCTTGTCATGTTTCTTGTATTTATTTTCAGCATCGGGCAGGATCCCAAATTTTTTGCCTTGATTTTCAGTAAATGCAAAGCCTGAACAGGCCTTTTCTTAGCTGCCAGTGCTGAAAAAGCTGCACGAAAAGTTTTGTGAACTTTTACAGTGAAGGAAGAATGTCACAAAAGTCCTGGCCCATGCAGTTTTTAGGTACAACTCTGCCCTAGTCACTGGGCATACATTGTCTGTACCTGTTAGTGCTTGTGGGAGGTTTCAAAAGACATTTTCCACTTCTGTTGCAGCTGGCATGGTGCCAGCTGACAGCTTTCATACCCACAGGAAGTGGCTAAAGTAATGCCAGTCTGAACTTGACTACATTGCAGAAGCTCTTATTAAGATACTTTCTGCAGGACTCCTCTGTTTAGAAACATCTGGATTTTACTGAACTAACAACAAACCAGTGCAACGGGTAACAGATATGTGCAGCTATTTGCCAGGGGAGAATACTAAAGATGTCTACATATCCCCAAAGAGAAACTGGACAAGTACATCAAAGAGATTCATTATGGTCTATCAATTAGACAAACCAAAATCCAAAGCTCAGGAAATCCTGTGAACCAGAAATAGCCAGGGGGTGGAAAGGAGAGTCATCAAACATACACTTTTCTTCTGAATCCTCACTAAGCATCTACTTACTGCAACTGCAGAAGGAAGCTGGGCTAGATGAGCCTTTAAGCTGAATCAGCACAGTCATTCTCATATATTTAAGTGAGGAGACATGGAATTACTACTTCTTCAGATTGGAAGGGATACCCTTCTCTCAACTAAGGGGAAAGAGATTTCCCTTCTGCAAGTGTGGATCTCTGTTTCAGTCAAAAGGAGACAGATAAACATTGTTCACTTCACTTACCATGTGTTCCCACTTTCAAAGTCTGTCCTTGCAACACTGCTCTACTTTCCAGAGTGAACAAACATCTTAAAAGCTAATAAAATTTCATTTTAAGAGCTGTTCCATGAGTTTTCATTTCCACAGCTCCCACTGGAGTTTTTTTCAAAACCAGACTGCTACCATAGCTAGTTAGGAACCTTCTAATTTCCATCCTGATCACAGCCAGCTTTTACCCATCTGTTCTTGTGCCAGCAATTGCCTGGTTTTGAGCTAAGCTGCAAGCCATCTGACATGTTCACAATAATGGATCAATGGTCTACTTAGGAAAGCAAAAGGTCAGATCGGCATGACAAACACCAAATTAATTTTGCACCTAAAAATTACAAGTTATTTTAAATCCTAGAGAACAGAGTTGAACCATACACATACACACTTTAGGTTCTGCATTAGCCTGAGAATGTCAACTGAAAATGCCATGTTGTAAGGTTTTTTAAACAGATCCCTCCAACTTGAAAGAATGGAAAAAATAAATACAGACCTGTAATGATTTTATAGATGTATTAAATACAATTATGCAAGTCATTTATACAATAAATGCAATAATAAAGAAAAAATAAATTTAAAAACTAATGAAGTGTAAAGAACTTACTTCCCAATGTTTTCAGGTAGTGCTTGCAGAGAGATGTCATTTACGGAAAGACACGTTAGATTCTGCAATTCAGGAAAGCTTTCAGGTAACCTATGGAGATATTAATTCAAATCAAAGACTTCCAGGAGTATTTGCATTCATGTGAATAACACTTTATTTAATAAATACACACAGAGGGAGGAATACCCAGATTCCAGCATGAGTGTCAGAAAATTCTAAGGATCATAAAAAAACCCCCACGATGTAGGGTTTTAAATTTAAAATTTATTCTGTGTCAAAGAACTGGTGATACGGCACTCTCTGCCCTGCATCCAATCTGCAACTTCAAAAAGCTATAGGGCTTGAGAATATTTTAAGCATTTTCACAACATTGAAAAATAAAATCAAACACATTTTAAAAAAAAGCAACCAATTTTTTTTTATTTTCCTGCATAATCAAATGGTAAAATGATTAAATTTTATTTTTATTCAGGCTCCAGTTACATACATGCTTATAGCATGGCCATTTTGAATTAGCTGCTAGGCTGCTCTCCAACTGCTGCTTTTTTGAAGAAACATTCTGTTCACTACGAAGACAATGTTCTGCTGTTACAGCATTTCACATTTACTGGTTCACAACACAACAGCATGTTAATCCCCCCTTCTCACACTATAAAATGCAGTCATATGCAAAACACTTCCAGAGTTCCCAAAGCCTTTAGGTCCATCACCCAGCTGGTCTTCTGCAAAGCGTGGCTCCCTGTTCCCTCACACTGAGGGGTTCCTGCACCACTTGCTGCTCACTGGCTCTACCAAGAAGCTCCGTTTGCAGCTGCACAAGAGACAGGATGAGGTAAAGGGGCCAACTAGGTAAAGGAGCAGAAGCCCCTGGCCCAGCCACTCAACTTCTGCTAGACCCCCAGAGCACACAACCTAAGATCAAGCTGTAGCATTTGGTTTGGTTCCTGCTCTCCCCGTCATCCAGCTCAAGGCACATGGTATGACCTGCAGGCAGCTTGCCAAAGGGAGACAGACCTACAGGCAAATACAACTCTGCACAGTGGGGATGGGGAGAAGGAAAAAAGGCAAATTACAGTGTGGGGCAGGAGGGAATTTTCATGTGATCAATTCTGTACTGCACTACTTCATATTTTGGACCTTATTAACAGAAGATGCTCAATATCTTCAAAATGTGAGCTCCACTGGAACCATTCATTACTATTTAGACTCCAACAGGTTGAGGAGTCGAGTCAAATGGTTTGGTTGTCTTTTGCTCAGCCCTGATGTTAACAGGTAATTGGACTCAATGATTATTGAGGTCCCTTCCAACTAGAACTATTCTATCTATAGCAGGCAGTGGACTTCCACATCTATATTAACCTATATATATGTACAAATATCTATAAATAAATATCTATGAACAAATGCATCTGCTTTTTATTGATATAAATAATAAACCTGAAATAATCTGAAGACAACTGGAAAAATGGTCTGCCAGCCACCTTTAATGCTCCAGTTTCATCAGTGATTTGACAATGAGGAAACATACCACATTAGTGGTAGGACATTGCAAAGATCTCCGACTGGCTTCTAAGCTTAGAGGAAATAAGGACAAGAATCAGTGGCTAAAATAAAGTTCCAAAATATGATACAAAAATAACTATTTGACTTTCCCGCTTTTTTTTTGCCTGGGCAAATCAGTGCCAAAACTGACATGCTATTATATAGGTAAAATTGAAATTCTGGATCTCATCACAGAAATACCTGGCAACCATATGTAAACAGTTTCTGGAATCTGTGCTTTCTAACTTACTAAACTGCTTGGAGTGATGTTTTCCAGGACATGCATACGCTTTGGAGCCACTTTCTCAAGAAGTTTTAGAATTCCCTTAAATTGTCAACAAAGAGTTATGAGAGATCTATTTCAACACCACTGAAAATCTCATCTGTGAATTCCACGAAGCTGTAGCTGTGCATTACAAGTATTGTTTAAGGAAACACATTACTCAGGCCTCAGGCCTTACTGAGCACACAGAATGAAGAAGGATAACTAGAACACTACTACTGACAATTTTGATTTCAATACCACGAGATGCAGCTCTGAACTTTATACACTGCAACTGATGCCTGGAAAAAAGCTGCTCAGTGACCCTCACCACTTGTGTATCTAAACATCAGTTCCTCAGTTTGCTTTGCCAGATTTTTGTGGTATTATTATCCTTGCTATATAAATAGGCTACAGAGCCACAGGGATTAAGATCACAAGTGTCCCTTTAATGCTCAGCGATGTGACTTTCAGAGAACTTAGGAGGCACTATGGGCAATATTCAAAGCACACTTCTGAAGAATCTGAGCTGCACATGTGGGAGAAGCAGCCTTGCAAAACCACTGGAGCGGCTTAAGCTATTACAGACTCCTGTTTGTTAGCACTGCAGCAGCCCAGCCAGCCAGCTAACCCTGCAAGTATCTGGCCATCTCAGTACAAAGCAAAGCAGGTCAGTGAGCACCCACTTCGAACACTCTGGCTTACGAGACTTGCTCAGCATCACAAAGGAGCTCTGTGGCAATGGCTGGCTCAAGAAATAGCTCTCCAAACAGTATTTCAAAAGCTTTAACCAGCAGATCACCTCTTCCTTGCCACCTCCACCCTCACTTTACTAGATAAATTCCAAGTTCTTCAGCAAATGGAACAGAGAAATGTAAACAAAACTCCTCTTCCACACTAGAAGTGTGCATAGGCTCCAAACCCCAGCTCACCAGAACACAGGCTGGCAGCAGACACAGCAGCCACCGACATACACAGTGCATTTCTGCCTCATGTTACTGCATGTCACTGTGTCCCAATTGATGGGAGGGTGATGAAATGCTGGTCCAAGCTTTAATCATTAGTAAAAGCCATTATCAGCAGCAGCTGATCTAAAGTCTATTCCAAATCATCAGGCACCTGGGTTTGTGCCAATGTTTTTGTTCTAACCATTGCTTTATCTCTCCCAAGCCTTAACACGGTTTTCCTATGCATTTAAGAAAAGGAATGAAAATCATTTTATAGACAATCACATTTACCCAATCAGATTTTTCTGGTTGGCTAACAAATTTCATCCCCTCCCAAGGAAAGATGCACATCACTTTTTAAATCTGAACTTTTGCTGCAGTACCTGCCAGAGACAAACACTGTTGGCAATATTACACAGAGAGCCTAGGTCACAATTTTTAAGGGCTTACTTAAAATTGTAATTGTTACAGCAAGATTGCAATTCTGGTGTGTAGTGTACTAAGAAGAAGGTGAAGTTACCTAGTCAGTGGATTGCCACTGAAATCTGCTACCTGTAGTGCTCTGCAGAATGAGATGCTTTCTGGTATTTCAGGAATATCTGCAGAAGAAAAAAAAAGGAAAAAATTGTAAGCAACTGCATTGCATCAGCCCCAAAATTATTGCTTAATGACAGTAAGTAACTGGCTACTGCAAGGAGTCATCTTGGTATCTTTCAAGACATTTCAACATGCAAGACTGCTCCCTGTCCAAGTACAGAAACATAGAAGCAGAGCCATTTTGTGCTTTTTCACATCCCATTTTCCCCTCCTGCTCCATGGTCATCTTCCTACTACTCACCTGTCCTTGGACTGATCTTTACCAGACCCTGCCTCACCTGTCCTTGGACTGATCTTTATCAGACCCTGCCCACCAAAAGAATCAGACAACCGATGTGCTAGGGCTGTCCTAAAGAGCCAATTGTAATCTGAACCTCTTGTGATTTGATCAACACGTGCCCACATTCTGTAGCAGAAGAAAGTACATGGGTACAGAAAACAATGGAAGGAAGAAGAGAATATGGAAGTCTCTCCACCTGTAACATACACTCATGGAGCAGAAACATCCTCCCTTACAGCATAGCCAGGTAATTTGAAAATATTATTCACACTGACAGGTCGCAAATAAGTGTTACTACACTGTTTCAGATTGACAGGAAGTAAACAGGTATTTGTACAGAAAACAGGTGGGGTTTTTTTCAAGGAACTTAAATACAGCACATTTATCTACTCAAGTCAGGTACATCTTAGAAATAAAAATGTCTTCTGGCTCTCTTACAGCAAACTGAATCTCCACAAACAGGCTATGAGTCTTCTGGTGAAGTACTTGTTTATTGTCACTGAGATCCAGCAAAAATGAAACAAATACTTTTGGTTTCCTTGAATCTCAAAATGAATCTTTATGATTGATTTTAAAAGTAATTTTTAAAAAAGGCAAATTTTAAAGTAAAAGTCAGACTTCTGTTTCAAGGTTTACTACTATTACCACTGACCTCAGCAGCCATGTATGATCTAAATACATTGAAAAAGAATTTGGAAATTAGTTCTTTTCCTACCCAGCTGAGTAACTCAGAATTGACTACCTAAGTATTTTGCTCAGATTTTCTCCCCAGAAGAGGTGTGATGGAGAAAGAAGGGTAGAAAGGAGGAAAGTACTTGCTCACTAGGTTCATCTCTTGCCAGGTAATCTCAGCAAAAGCATGTGTTTTGCTCAGAACAAAATCACAGAATGGTTTGAGTTGGAAGGGATCATCTAGTCCCACCCCCCTGCCATGGGCAGGGACACCTTCTACTAGACCAGGTTGCTCAAAGCCCCATCCAGTGTGGCCTTGAACACTTCCAGGAACGGGGCATCCACACTTCTCCGGGCAACCTGTTCCAGTGCCTCACCACCCTCACAGTGATTAATTTCTTCCTAAAACCTCATCTAAATCTAGTCAAAGACACTGCAACTTTTATCTTGCATTACAACAACAACAAATACCGGCACGGAGCTTGGCCAACCAACAGCAAGGAAAAAATACATCATCCACTATCTAGTCTTCATGCTGTTCTTCCTTGGAAACTGGCTGGAAACATTCTGAAAGGGACATCTCTATTTCAAAGCTTCTGAGGACTCAAAATAACTCATTTCTTTGCGACCAAGCCAGTGTCCACAAATTTTAAAATGCATTTATGTACACACACAACCCTCTCACACAAAGATACACACTTTTGCATGACAATCATTCTCACAGATTAAAAACAAAACAACAACCAAACCACAAAAAGTAAAGCTGAATTAGAAATAACTATCCTAATTTGTTTGGGGAAAAGATATATATACATTAAAATGCAACATACAGAGCAGAAGATAAATCCTCAATGCAAAAGTTTCTAAAAGTGATGATGCTACTGATTTCCTCCACCAAAGTATAGTTGCACTGCCACACTGCAAATAGTTTCTCTTCTACTCCTGTACGATGTACTACAAAACCCAAAAAACATGCCTTCTCAGCCAAACTATTTTTATAAGCTTTTTCTGTTATAAAAGTCTTGGATAGTATCTCTAAAAGCCAACACGTATCCAAGCTAAGAAAAAATTACTCCAATACAAGATACTATTTACAATAAGACAGTATAGGCACTGCTTACAGTTTGGATGCATTTACAAATCACTAAATCTGTTCTAGAAATAAAATGTGCTCCACCAGAGTATGAAGTCACTACGTGAGCAATTACATTTCTTCAACAGAAAATGTAAACAGACATAGGGAAAACAAGGCAAATTTCATTTTTGTGGGGTTTTTTGCACATAATCTCTGACCCGGGAGACCAGGGTAAAGGGATGTTGGAAGGAAGACTTTTCCATGGTCAAGAGGGATTAGTGTACAGAACACCTAGGCAGCCCAGACTTCCACAAGTGGATGGGCCCTGTCGGTACACACTCACAAGTGCTATGGGAGCTGGTGGACACCACAGCCAGGCCACTCATGATCATCTTTGAAAGGTCATGGGGATCAAGAGAAGTGTCCAAGGACTGGACAAAGGCAAATTTCACCCCGGTCTACAAAAAACGCAAGGAGGAGGACCCAAGGAACTGCTGGCCTGCCTGCTTCACCTCAGTCCCTCCAAATGGGTGACAAGAAGGTGATCAGGCGTAGTCAGCATGGATTCACACTTGACCAAACTGATGGCCTTCTACGATGAAACAACCATCTGGATGGTTGAGGGGAGAGCAATGGATATTGTCTCTTTGGACTTTAGCAAGGCTTTTGACACTATCTTCCACAATAACCTTGTAGACAAACTCAGGAAGTGAGGACTGAATGAATGGACAGTGAGGTGGACAGAGAACTCGCTGAGCTGTGAGTCCACATCTGGAGTGCTGTGTCCCATTCTGGGCTCCCCAGTACAAGAGAGACAGGGAGCTCCTGAAACAGGTCCAACAGAGTGCAACAAAGATGATTTAGGGACTGGAGCACCTCTCCTACAAGGAAAGGCTGAGGGAGCTGGGCCTTTTCACCTCCAGAAGAGACAACTGAGAGGGGAACTCATCAATGTCTATCAGTATCTGAAGAGAAGGTGCCAGAGGATGTTTCCAGGCTCTTCTTGGCAAGCAATAGGACAAAAGGCAACAGGCAGAAACTGATGCACAGAAGTTCCACCTGACCATAAGGAAAAATGTCTTTACTGTGCAGGTGACCAAGCACTGAAACGGATTGCCCAGAGAGGTTGTGGAGTATTCTCACTGGAAATAATCAAGAACCAGGTGGACACAATCCTGTGCAATGTGGTCTAGGACAATCCTGCTCAAGCAGGGAGGGTGGATCAATGACCCACTGTGGTCCCTTCCAATACTACCCATTCTCTGATTCTATAAAGTGCATTTTCCTCCCCCTCGCTTGATAATTTCACTATTCATTTTTCTCCTCTGCCTATCTGGACAAAAATTCAGTGCAGCTCTCTGAAGTGAGGATCGTTATACATTAACTGAATTTAAAAAGGTTGAAATGCACCTCATTTTCATTGCCAGGCATCTTAAAAAGATTTCTCAAGCAAAACACAAGTTATGAGAAGATACTTTATCACTACATGTGAAGACTAGTGTAACATTGCATTGAATAAATGAATTCGGAAGAGAAAAGGAGAGGAGCATTTTGCTATATGACAAAAAATAGAGTGATAATCGTAGCAGAGAAGATAGTGGTACAAAATAAAAGCATTGACATGATAAACTGGAATGCAGCAGAGGATATTAAAATATATAAAGAAGTCCTTGTGTCTCTTCATGTATTAAGAACCTTTCACCATTAGTGCTGACTACTCAATTTTGTTACAGACATTAACATGTACGTACCTGCCAATATCAACAGCAATAAGGTTGAATACTTTTCTTGCCACTGCTGGATAACCAGCTCAAATCCTACTTAAATATCTAGGATTCTTCTAATGCTACACTCCAACGAATGCTCTGCATTTACACGATGCCCCAGATGTTCTGGCACACAGATTGTGCAGCACTGCTAATAATAAAGCCATAAACCAAACATAAGCCCTGTGACGTGTGACAGTACAAATGCACTGACAGCAGAAAAGGAGTTGTGGCTGCAGAAATGGATCAAAATCAAGCTCAGCAGTCATGTATACAAGAGGGCATGTGTCCTCTTCTCCATTCAAAACACTTCTTCAGATGCTTTATTGTTACAGCCTGCACAAGAATTTGCTAACAATTTAGCAAGCCCTGTACAAGTAACTTTAGAAGTCAGTTTGCCACTAGGGAATTCTGTACTGTCTGGATGAGGAAATTACTTCTAAAAATCCTTCTGTTTGATGATAATCCTTTCTTCCCTTTTTTTTTTTATTTTTTTTTAAGATTTTTACAACTGTTACATCACTCAATCCACATTCCCCCACTTTTCTTCCTCCAATGGCTGCGAGGGTAATTTTTAAACTGATAAAATTTTTGTATGGCACATTTTTCCAGCATTTTATATTAAATTTCAAGAACTGATAATATTTCATCTACCCAAAGGCTACAGTACAGTCAGCATCCTTTATACATCCTGCAATATTGAACATAATTTCCAATATCTAAACAATATGACAACAGCAATGGCCAGGAAAGTCCTGGGCTGTGACAGGGCTACCAGACCAGAGCTACTCAAACAGTGACTCTTGATCTGATCAAAGTAAAAGGTATTTTTGCAAGAACTTTGCTGAAGTCTCATCAGGCATCAGAGATACACCACATTCCTAAGGCAGAGTTTACCACGCTCAAGATGCTTCCAGGGAGCAACTACTGGATGCAGTCATATTTTCCAGCTGTGAAGGCAACGCAGAGCACCGTGTGTTAGGAGCACTGGAGCTGGCACACTGCATACACCCCAGCAAAAGTCAGCTGATTTACCTGGTCATAGTGGAAAGTCCACCAAGAGGTATATACAGCACTTTTCCATAAGACAAAACACCTTTAACTCTTTAATAGTAACTCATAAATGTAATTGAGCAGTTGATCAGTTTACACCAAATTTATACCCAGGGAAGCCCATTCGAGACTCAAAGACTGTGAATCCATGCAGCATTGTCCCTCAGGAGAGATAACCAGCAGCAAACTGGGTCTCATCCATCCAATTCAATACAGATTATTTTTCACCCTCCTCTTTTCATGTATATAATACACATTATCAAGTACAGTGTTTACACATACACACACGGTCCACTGAAGCATTAAGCACTGCAATACTCAAGTGATTTAGGAACCTAAAGGTTCTCTTGTCACTTCCAGGGAGGTTTCTCTGTGCCACCCACTTTCTCAGAGGGTTCTCTGAGAAACCTGCCCTTGGAAAAGCTGTTTTCTAGCCCTGCTCTCCACCTCCTCCCCCTACTAAACATGGAAGGAAACTGCCCATTTTGTCAAATACCTTTCAAGTGGTAATTTGCGTTGCAAGCATTTGTTCGTCTTTTTGAAGGGCTCTCCAGCTAGAAAGCCCAGCTGAGCAGGCTGCCATGTCACAGATGTCCCCACCACATCTCTCTACCCTCCCAAAAGCAGCCAAATGCAGCTCCCAAAGGGTCTGACCCTGCAAGGGGAAGGGATGGAGGAAGGTTACTTCTACACTGAGATCATGACATACACAACGATCAGACAGGTTTCCCTTTTTCTAAAACCAGGAGGTTTTGCTACTAGCCCTGAAGACAGAAGTAATCAATCTCTTTAGGTAAAGTGCTCCAGTTTTGGGGGCACAGTGTGACAGGAGTCATGTGGTTCTTGCAAAGTCTGTTGAGATTAAATGGCTCTTGAAAAGGTTGTAACATTTTCCTCTTCAGGCTCTGACGCTGAGGATATACAACATACAAGACATAAAGCTGTTTTAAGACCTGTCTTTAAAGCTTTAAGGAAAATTCACCAATAGGTTCAGGTTGCACTTTCTCAAGTAAATCCCTCACTGAATAATTAACAAGAAACTGAAGAGACATGTCTCATTTCTCCTGCTTGTGGGATACACCCCTTTCCGAAACAACATGAGCACCGGGGAAAAGAGTCCTCACAAAACAGCATTTCATGCATACATATATATTACACATGTTAATTGAAAGAA
The DNA here is from genome assembly GCA_013398055.1 of Ifrita kowaldi. NCBI lineage: Eukaryota > Metazoa > Chordata > Aves > Passeriformes > Cinclosomatidae > Ifrita > Ifrita kowaldi. Next base: position 450,343 of record VZRS01011873.1, read on the forward strand.
AACTGCAGGGACATAAGAACAAGCTGAGTTTTTGAACACATAGCATGTGGTGATTCAACAGACTATCTTTCTCAGCTGCAGCAAGCAGCAGTAACAGAGATCAGGAGCTGTAAATTTGAAACGGGAGGAAAAAATAAGGCAGGGAGACAGAGGGGAGAGCTTGAAGACCAGATTGCAAGAAAACAACAGTTCCAGGTGAATTAAGTGGAAGAGCCCAAGTTTGACAACAAATTTATGTCTTCTACCTTTTCACATAAATATGCCAGTCAAGAGTTAAACAGATGAGTTAATGGAGATGTTTTTATAAGAATTTCCATGTCCGACCTCAAGGATAACAGAAATTAAATACTTTTAGTCTGAGAAGTAAGACAGGGAAAAATGTGAAAACTAGCATTCTACCTATGAAACTGTGGATGATAGAAAGTGTTTGAAGTGTTTTAACAGCAAAGTTCCAGATTTACTGGATTAATTCTTCAGTAACTTCATTGTCATGTCATCTTTTCAATTAAATAGAAACCGAAACCCACACAAATCTGTGAGTACAAGAACTAAGAACGCCTGTCTGCAGATAGTCATTTTATGATCTCTAATCCAGATTATCCAGAAAATTAAGTCTTTATTTTATGTCACTCCTACATGTATTGCCTGATGTTTAACACTCCAGCTGATACTTCATGCAGGCCTAAGGTTTCCGTGTCCAACTTGGCCTGCTCCCTTCCACAGACTTCCCTTGAATTTGCATGAAGGCACTATTGCTAGATGCACACACAAGTACACTAGCAAAGTCTCATCAGAAAGAACAGTGAAATCTGGCAGAATATGCCCTGATGTAAAAATCCACTTTTCTGTAATGAATTTTAAAATAACATCTTCTAGACTTCTCTAATTAAATTATTTTATCATGAGATTTCATTTATCTTCTCTTTCTCAATCACAATCAGCACTTGCTGCTTCTTTCTTCTCCACGATGAGAAGCCCTGCTCAAGGACAAGGTCCAGTAATTTCTCTCCATACCTTACTTCTCCTGCTGCATGTAAAGCTCTTCCTCCAACCTACTGACATCAAATTAATTTTAGTGACACAGATTCACAAATCAGATTCACTCTTACATTACTTCTTCAAAGCGAGCGAGAATTTCTATGCATCTGAGGGACTCTGCAGAGCTCCAGAGTTCAAAAGCAATTTGCAGTAGGTGTTTCTTTCTTCCCTAATATGCTCCTTTGTACACTGATCCCTAAACTTCATGTGTAAGACATTAAAGTGATGATGTTTTTAAGTACAAATTTTAAACTAACCTCAAGGGAGAGACGGGAGATAATACAAAGAAAGGTATGTCATAAGGAATTACATTTGGGAAAAAAAAAAGGCAACCCAAACATAAAAACCCAAACATGCAACATAACTCTTAGCAAGCAAAAAGTTCTCTGATCTCCAAGTCTGCTTCACTTTCATTAGCACCAAAAAAAATCCCTGAAATCCCCACAAAACCAGAAACCAGTCACTGTTCAGATTCAGACTGAAGCTTAAGATACTCTACCACCACACAAAACACAGTAGTCTCTGGTGGGATGTTCCATCCCAGGGTTGCAGCGACTGCATTCACAGGATGCTTTCTTGTATCAGATAAGACATGTCCATGCAGGAGCAGGAGAGCAATTCTTGTTTGTCCATAAGCACCCACCTGGACACAAATCAGTTCAGAAGACAAACAAGCAACATCCAGCAGTTGTATATGTTAACAAAACAGATGCATTTGTCAACTATAGTGCCTTCTGGCACAGGTAGCTGGCTTGGGGTTTTTCTTTGTTCACTGAGCAAGCAAGCATCAATTCCCATTTATTCCGTAGCTTTCCAGGTTTTGCTATTTGCCACCAGACCTGTATCAGTACATTCACGTCAAGGCAGCTGGTGGCAGGCAGAGAAGAAGATTTCGTGGAGGAAGTCTCTGCTCAGATGCTGTGGAAGTGCAGCAGAGGTGGACATCCAGACTCCAGGTAAAAGCACAAAGCAACAGCAGCAGCTGCCAAACAAGAGAGCAGAGCCCATGTGAGGCTGCAGGACAGGATCAGAAGACTCAAAGTGCTTCTTCCTACTTAGCTTATCTCTTCACTGTAAAATAGGTGGATCAGCAGGCCAGGCTGAACTGAAACAAGTGTTCAAGCCTTTCCTCCCTCAGAATTTCTACGTTGAAAAAATCCTAGTTATCCTGCTTTCAGTGCGGGAGAGGAAAAGGGGAACACTTACTCACTCTGTGAGCATAAGGGAAGTAATCCTACAGTACAGATGACAGGTATACCTTTGAGAGCAGATGGCTGAATTAAAAAGGGAAAGCACTGATGTGCAGGCACTGATACAAACAAGTGAGCTGAGTCTCAGAGAGCAAAGCAAAGATTCTACACTGCTCTTCAGCAGGATGGACTGATGGATGCTCTGCAGGAAAGATGCTGCCTGCTCACCTGGCCCTCTAATGACTTGTTGAATAAAATTTACCAATCACACAATGCATGTGGTGCCCTGAGGACGACCAAGATGTCTAAAGAGACTGTCAATTAGGTTGTAAAGTGGCTAAAAAGAATAAACACTTCAAATAAAAAGCAGAAATATCAAATCACCTGCAGCTGAAAGTGGAACAGAAAAATACCATTGTTGTAGAGTTCTCCAAGTACCCTGAGAACTGAAGACAGAACAAAACACAAGTTTCTAAATTTGCAACTGTGATCCATTTTGGAAGCAAGGAAAACCTAAGAATAAGTCTCATGGAGCACTTGGATCTTCTAGACTGACTTCCAAAGTCTTGCACCCTGCCCAGACCTTGCATAGCAGCAGTTTAGTCTTTCCTTATACAGCGTAGTGGCTACTGAGATGCTTGTGAGGAATCCTCTCTACTGTTATGGTAATCCTAAAGTAGCAGATTTATCTTTGGTCAAATCTGTAATTATTTTCATATAAATGACAGCATACGGCAACTGTGTGGACAGAAGGTTTTGGAATGAGAATATCCTGATGTCACAAGACTTGTGTCCAGAACAACCACACTATTAAAACAATCGTAAGATCAGTTTAGCCAGAAACTACAAAAATGGGTAGCAACTATCATGTAGCCAGAATTCTTCTCTAAGGTGGGTATGAAATACGAACTGTACACTTTAAACAAACAGTATTATTCTTACTGGATATCATAGTAAAGAACCATGTCGAGATTTTGGTATCAAGCATCGTGCAGAGCCAAATATAGCTTAACAAGATATGCCCACACACAGATTTCCTCAATAGATGCCACAGCCAAACCCATCACTCCTCTGTTCAAAAAGTAATGGATCTCAGCTCCACTGAGAGCTGACTCAGCAAACAGAACCAGAATAATCTATCTACCAATAATATAAAAATCCATTTAATTCTCCCATTGCACTCACACTTGCACCTTTTCCACAGTTTTGAGACTCAGGGCTTGGACATAGCACCAAACTGCAAGGTCACAGACCACTTCCACAGAAGAACCCACCATTTGAGCTCCCTCACCTGCTGCCAGCTGGAAAGTCACTACAGACAGTCAGTGCAAAACTGCCAGCACAGCCCATACCAATGCTATGGGCCTGCATGACCAAGTCCTCGGTACACACATTCAATGGAAACAAGAGGAGCAGCAGAAAAGCCTGCCGGGCTTTGATCACAGACAGCATCTCACAGGTAGACACAGCAGTGCAAACTCCTCTCCTACAAAAGCAATGGGGTCAGAGAAAGAGGTGGACAGCAGAATGGTTCAAATGGTACTCCTGAAGCTGGGAAGGGTAGGAAAGCCACTCCAGTGCCTCATGTCTAGCATCCCAGCTCACAGTGATTTTCTTTTTAGGCTAAAAGAGCTGAATGAAACAAGCTGCTGACAATCTGTCAATGGCTGTGAAAGGTGTATGACATTAGGAACAAAACCTGGCTTCCACAGCACACCTGTTAAGAGAAAGTGTGTGCAGGACAGAAATTTCTTTCAAATAAGAATACAACAGTTAAATTAATACCTTCAGGGCCTTTTAAGGAACAGGCAATATCATGACAAATACACATCAGTGGAGTTTGGAGGATTGAATATTTGTCAAAGGCAAACAGAAACCCTCTTCTGGAAGAAAAGAGATACTAAAAAGGATTGCACCACCTCTGCAAGAACACAGCATACATACATAGTAGACATAATCCCACATATCAGCATGCATTAAATTAACTACAGACACTTTATGCATTGCCCCTCCTGTTTAGAAGAAGCTACAGAACAAGAAAAGCCATTAACATTTTAATGAACCTGGGATGGCAGGGCCCTAAGCTTTAAGAATCTGGCCTCCAGGGGTGGTGCAAGAAGAAAAGGGGGGATGGAGTCGCTGAAGGAAATATCTGGGGGATGAACAGCATGGGTAGCAACCTGCTGCAACTCACAGGGATCTGAAGCACACAGCATGCTTTTGGAAGAAAGGGAAGCTTAATGAAGTGCCAGTCCAGGCACCAGGAAAGAACTGCAGAAATCCAAGCACATCTTTCTACCTTGGGAGATGGCACTTTATGAATCACCGGGTCTTTCAGGAATTGCCTCAGGGAATGTCCAAGTGCTGTGGGAATAAAAACAGTACACAGGCACTTCTGACTGTGCTGAGAGCAGAAGCTCTCCCTCTGTCACGCAGAGCAAAAATTTGCACTGGAGCTCAATGCAAAGCACTGGAGCCCTACCCAAACTTTAGGATTATCAAGCAGGAATGCTTCAGCGACCCAGTGTCTTCACAGAATTCACCCATGATATGAGAATCCAGGAAAAGATTTAACCAAGCTTGGGGAATCTGAGGAAACCAGAAGTAGTTTCAGACACACAGCAGGTGAGTATCTATCTCAGGGAATACTCTTGAGTTTCAGACATGCTTTGCCAGCAAGTCAAAAGCTCAGGTATACACTGTTGAAATCCTACAAGCCTGTTTCCTTTAGTCTTGGAACGAGTACATCAGCTTTTTGAACAACTTGATACTAAGAGGCAGAGATAAACAGGATTGCCAAATAACCTTCAAAGTGTTCACCACCACTATGCTGTTTTCTTAGCACAGCTTCTCTGCCCTCTTATATTCCAGTCCTTGATTCATCCATTCAACCTCTGCACAAATAAAAGCCTCAGCCAGACTAGAAAAGCACAGTGGGGATGCTTCCTAGGAAAATCTGCATGAACACATGGCCTTGCAGGGAATAAGAAATAGCATCAACATGCAAATAATCCAGGAAAAGTTTAAGAATATATGGCTGCTTACCCTCCCAAATCCTTTTCCTTCTGCACCACTGAGGCTATCCTTACCCTCCCCAGGCTTCTCTCACATACACAGGGAGCATCAAATTTACATCTGCTGAAGACTTTTTAGTTTTATTTCTTGGAAAGATTTTTGTAGTTTTTTATTCACTCGTTAACCAAAAACTGCTTGAAGAATTAATTATTGTAGCACATTTTTAACATATACGAGCATGTCCTGGGCATTTTAAAACACCTGAGAATTTACGAGAGACACATTTAAGAGTTTCCCTATGCACCTTTCCCGAGTGCCTATGAAGCAGGGCTATTACACAGCACATAACACTGCATGGCATGGGTATCCAGAGCTACCTCTGAAGATCAGGAGGGATTGTGCCTGGAGGGATTGATCCCTCCTCTAGATTCAACACCTCACTGCTGCTCCAAGCACAGCTGGCCACTGCAGCCTGGAAGAGCACCCAAGTCCACCCATATGATACACCCACCATCTCATGTGGCTTCAAAGATCATATGCTGACCAAAGGGTTATAAAGTAGGAGAAAGGAAGATATGTTACCATTTTATTATGGGGGAAATGGAAGTACTCTGTTTATTCAAAACCCTTTCCTCCTTCTGTGATGAGAGGTTAAAACAGAGAAAGCTATTCCTGTGCGGAGAACATTAAATGAATTTATATCTGCGTTTTTAAGCTCTTGAGGAAACAGAATGGCCAGAACTGAAGGCAATTAGTGCATCAAACCAGACAACTAGAACAACAAAAAAACACAGAACAATGATCTCTTATTTCCCAAGCTCAGATGTCACCATCACACTTTCCTATTCATGCAGCATACTGCATTTTGAAAAGCAGGGCTGTTTTTCTCTGCCTGAAAGGAATACGAAGAGTTCCTATTTTTTTTTTTCCCTAAGTAGTTTTGGGCAGTTAGAAAAACAAAACCTTTTGGAGTGCAAACCACTGAACAGGACAAACCTGTGGCAGGTTTAGAAGGAGTCATACTGGAAGGCGGGTTCAAAATACAAAGCTAACAAATTAAAATACTGTAAATCTCAAAAACCTTTTGCAAGAATTCCCCCTGCAGCATCCCAGATGGTGTGTGTTTTGCCTTTTGATTTGGAGAACCATGAGACAACCATGAAATGACCAAACAGCAAAAAGTAATACTAGTTATCTTCTGCCACAGCCCCCCTGCACCACATTGCACAGTGCATTTTTCATTTGAAGAGTCAAGTCATGCAGTAACTGTGACATAATTAAGTAGATGGAAACCGTACCAGCCACCTTCTGCAATGAACCACAGAGAAAAGAAAGCAATGCAATAAAATGGGTAATTAACACTGAACCTTGGATATAGGAAAGCAACTGCTCCCTGCCACCTGCATTAGTTCAACCCATCACTGGAGAAAATACTTCCCTGTGCAGTAACTTCTAATGACACACGCATCTACCCAGCCATAAACATTCACACCATCTGCTCTTGTTACAGTTGAGTTCTCAAACCAACTTCCAAGTCAGGCTGACAAGAGTTCACATGGCTCTGATCCACCAGCTCTTTTCCAACTAGTTATTCATTTGCAAAGAGAATTACTAAGCCAACAGAGGGTTTCTTTTTGTATAAGGTCTGTCACTGACAGCACCCAACTCAGCCAAACTCAGTAGCCAAATACCACACCAACTAATGTTCATGTATTTCTAGAATGTTTCAACTAATCTGTCTCTTCTGTCTCTGTTTTTTTTTCCAGTTTTCCTCTCCTAAAAGGTTTTCCAAATGTGCATAAAATTATATGGTTCACAGAAATTTTTCAGCAATTGCCTGGAGACTCATTACACTTCAACAGTTATATTATCAGATAAGGACAGAATTTAGAGCACCAAACAAATAAAGGAAATACGCTACAGAAAGGCGAAGTAGCAACAGAATATTCTTCAGTCACAAAGAGTCAATGTGAAGTTAAACCATAAAGAAAAAAGGCTCTCCATTACACTATTTATTTTCTTGAATATTCAATTACAACCCTCATTTATTTAAAAGGTTACACAACCTTGATCACTCCCTCCCCTTCCATCACAGCTCAGAGGGCATTTTTGTGCACATCCACTGCATCTAAGGAGGCAAAAATAGCTGACAGTTGCTCTAATTTGGTAACACAGATTCACTGTTTCTAGATCACTGGGTCATAAGGCTGCTTAAAGGTGACCCACCGGCCCCTGAACTTCTTGTAGAACTAGTAAGTTCACCAGGCCACAGGAAAAAAAAAAGTTTTCACTCCATCACAATGCAGGACAATACATGCAACAAGCATTGCAAGCAAACGATAAACTCATGTTGTTTCCAACAACACGTTTTAGAAGATAGTTTCTCCCAGCATTCTTTTCTGAATTTATCTCTGCAGATGACAAACAGACTGATTCTTCTTCCAGAAGTACAACTAGAAATACCAGCACTCTGCCTCTTGCTAATCCCAGGTAAAGAGCAGAGATAAAGAACTGGACTTCTAACCCACAGGCAATCCTTTTTCTAGGACAGAAAGCAGCTTTATTTTTTTTCAACTTCTTTTTTTTCTTTTTCTGGTTTTTTTCCATCTCTAAATGCGAGGCATTTCAGAGAGCTTGGGAAAAGAAGTCAACATGGTGACAGATACACATATAAAACTACCACATAAAGCATTTTTAAAAGTGGAAAATAAAGCAGGCTCTCAGAAACACAGAACTACAGTCAAGGATTATTTTATTGCGGTATTTCTACTACAAGCTTCCCTCTGCTCTTTCCCTCCGTCCCATCTAGAACTACAGGCAAATCCATGAATTACACAAAAAAGTGTTCTGCAGAACATAGATAACAATTTCTGAGACAGAAAAACCCTACTAACCCAGTTTTCTAGACCATGTCATAGGACTGTAGAGAATCAAACAAATTAACTTTGGAGCTTACCATTTCGAGACAAATCAAGTTCCACCAGCTGCATGAAATTCGCTATTTCTGGAGGGAGCCGCTGGATTTCATTATCACTAAGTCCAAGTTTCCGTAACTTCACAAGCTGGAAGAAAGGCTGAAAGAAAGGAAAAATTACATGTCAGAAAATATTCACATAACTCACATATAGGCATTATAGACAATGAGGAATAACTGAAATCACTTTCAAAATGTGAGCTAATTAAAGCTATTGCATGGCATTAGTTATGCAGATCTCTTTCAGACCTGTATCAGAACGAACATTTTGTTTGCATGTAAAAATTAAAACAAACTATAACCTGTGTTTTACCTAAAATGAAAATTTATGTAAAAAATATAATCCGTAAAGCTTGCTGTTAAAGATCATTGCAGACAGACACCAGCAAAATCCAGAGTGCCAGCTTCAAGTCATTAGTGGGGTGAGACTACCACGCAGAGTAATTAAAAGCATCCTAATTACACACCAGGGCTCATTAGAAAGTTAATGCACAGGGACACTGCTAAAGAACGAGATCCAGAAAACTGATGAAGAGGCGCTGACAAGGTCTTCTCCACCGGTGAACACCAAAACCAACTAGGTTACAGAACCAGCCTCCCTCAGGAAGGCTTTCTTTCCAGCCTCAAACACCCTCTGTTCTGTGGCCCAGTTTCAGAAGGACTAGTGAAAGTTGGGCACAGTACACACAATTTCAGGTCTTCTTTGCTTGATGAAAAACCTAGCCCAGCCCTGCCCACAGTGAGGACACAGGCACACAACGCAAACAGGATGGCAACTTTCCCTGACCCCCCAGCTAGAGGCTCAGGGGGTCTGGCAGCAAGACAAAATAACAATCAAACAGGCCAAGCTGAAAGTCAGGTCAACCCCAGGCACTGGGAGCAGCTGGTGACTGAAAGAGAAAAATGATCACTTAAAACCTAATGAGATGCAGGCATTCCTAAGAAAGCTGTGGAGCTCTTATCGCAACTTCCCTCTCTCCCAGGCAGGCCTTTCAAGGAGAGTGACTGCAAGGGGTGAGGATTTGTGCAGAATGAAATGGCCATGTATGTTCTACCTTTCAAAAATGTTACATACAAGTCATCTTGATCAAAACTGAACGGACTCCTCAAATCCTGAGCAAGTTTGGTGCCCCTGGAGTGCACGGGGAGTTTCACCCAGCAGTCAGAACGCGCACATCTCACCCACTGCACCCCATGGGTTTGTCCCCCTAGGGTAACTGGAAGATACTTGTCAATTTGGGATACCTGCTTACATTTAATCACCTGCAATCCCTTCTAGGAAATCAGCACCTCTTTTTTAGTTTTTGTTTTATTTAGGTGCTGGAGTATGTGCTCTAAATGTCACTCAGATATGACTTAGATTGACACAAAAAGGGGCAGCAAGGCATCTTACTAGGACACAAGATAAAAGCAGTCTCATGAATCTGTATTACAATACAGGTTTTTAATCTTATTTTGAGCGTCTTGTGGTCAAGAACATAAATCAGGTTTTTAAGTGCAAAGTTTTGCACTTCTGCATCAATCTTTCAATATACACTGTGTCACAGAAAAATAAAACACAGCTGAAACTAATGTGTTTTCCCTCAAAAGCATGGGTTTCTTTTAGGGAATAAAAAGGATAGAGCTTTAAAAAGTTTATAAACACTCAGCAGTAAAAGATGCACCAGACCTGAATGTGTAATCTCAAAGGCATTTTTGAGTCAGAATGGCATTCCTCCCCCCTCCCCTGTATTAGAAGTGTTTTATAAGAGAGTTGAAATTTTAAGAGGAAGGTAAAAAACCCCTATAATTCCATATTTTAGCTCCCTAAAAACATATATTCAATGCTTTTTAATCCTTCATTGTCGTCAAAAGATCCGTAACTGCATTTTCATATCATTACCATTCTTATCTTAAAACAAATGTACCCCTTTTTCTAAATATTTATTAATATGACTAAACCAAGAATCCACCAGAAGCTTAGAAAAGCACTTAAAGACAGTTTTGTGAAAACACAGCAGGAGTACACTCCACAGAAGAAATCCCAATCTGTCCTAACACTCCAAAATAAATACTTGCCAAAATGTGTTCCTCAAGGCAGTGTGTAGCTGCTGAACTATACGACAGTTATAAATATTGATGTTCTACTACAAATCTTATCCTAAGCAACAGTTGCGCCGACAGATATTCAATAGCAAGTGAGCAAAGACAGAAGGAACATGGTTAAAAGACAGAATAGTCATCAAAAGCCTGTTAAGAGCTGAATATCCCCAGGAAGGCTGGAGGGCCCTCACAGTACCACGTCTCAACGCAGTATATATTTATTAAATCTGCAGAGCACGTGAGCAACAAGCAATATTACACAACATTTAAAGACATTCCTGTTTCTTTAACTGACTACTACTTAAAAGACAAATTAACTGGAAGCTTTGTTTTCCGTTTGCATAACAATTTTTAATGAATGACACCATTTCCTAGATAAAATCAAACTGCAGTTACATTAATGGCATTTCTTTGAACTTCTCATTTATTTTTTTTCCTTTAAACTACAGGACTCAAACACTCTCGCATATTTAGTGCATCCTACTCCCATTTTAGTAAGTGTTCTTCCTTTAACTAAGGCACATCATTAGTGCTCTGAAGCACTGCTGGAGAGGCAAGCAACTCCTTTTGGCCGCATATGTTCTACCTTTCAAAAAGGCCACAGGGAACAAAGAGAATTAAAAGTGCACTCAATAAAGTTCAACAAATGTAAACAGATATATATGTGCATGCATATAAATATCAGTGATTTCTTAAATCCATGCCAACAAGAAACATGTTCCTAATTTGATGTATCTAACACAATTCTGCATCTATTTGATAAGCTCTCACATGATCCAAAGTGCAATGAGGTTGTTGGCCAGAGCAGCATATCCACCCAGCAGGCTCTAATAGCAGGTTTTGCTTGCAGACCCAACGTCTCTATGAGTATCCTGGCAACACTTTTAATGCTGCTAGTTTAGCCAGCCCAATTAATAGTGCCTCAATGAGAAAAATAATGCCATGAGCATAAGCACTGAAGTAGCCTACAACTTGCTATTTAGTAACAATTCCCAATCCTCAACTGAAGCTTTTCCTGCTATCAAAGAATTTATAGAGGCTTCCATTTATATGGATTTTCTAAGAACATACATCTTGAACAGATCCCTTCTCTCCCTGGAAAACTAACCTAGTCTCTCTCACCCAGACACATATTTTAAAAAAAACTTCATTCTGACAAAACTGGGTTGATGTCAGCCAACGGAAGAAAAAAAAGTAACAGATAAGTGCATGACTCACTAAAAAGTATAAACAGACAGTGTGATCCCACAGTTCTCATTTTCATACCTTTTTTTTTAAGAATACCACTACAACTGGCACTCAATTCTAGAAAAAAAAAATTTAAGAGAATTAAGCCAAACTAGTAGGATATTTTCTTCCGTGCAAGTGGCCAAGACAACAAATCTCTGGGTTTCTTTCAATGGCTCACTCCTGAAACAAAGAGCATTCATACCTGAGAATTTTCCCTGAAAATTCAGCACCTTGGCTGATGGGAATAAAAAAACCATAAATGGAGATCCATGAAAACAATAGACAATTGAAATAATTGAAATAGGAGGGAACAAAGACGCATTTGCGGCTAATGCTGTTTAAGGGGAGGAGCAACATTTCAGCAACATCTGAGCTGCTAGAGCCTTTGCAGAGCTAGAGATGTCACACTCCAAACCCATCTGGCACAGGTAGCATACCTAAATGTTTACTGTGTTAAGCAAAACATTTCCATAAAAACGTTACTACTAGCAGCAAAGAGAATTAAAATTAGAGCCTTTACGAATCCACTGCCTAATTCTCGCAATGGGCCAGCATAAGCAGTAGAAATTAGAATGAGATGTAAAGGAGAAAGAAAATTGCAAATTAACTTGTTTCACAGTCACATACACACCAGATAGGATGAGGGTTTGTTGGTTTTTTGCTTCAATTTTTGGGTTTTTTTGCAGAGCTGTTGCACAAGAATTTGTAAGCATTTGCCCTTATGTCAAATATCCCTTAGACACCAGTATGGATTTTTCCCATACACATGCACCCTCAGCTTTTAAGGCTTCTTCGGGCAATTACATTATTATATATATTAAAATGAATTAAGTAACCTATAAGACAGAGTATGTTACTAGGTTCTGTTTCTTAAGTACACCCGTATTTATTTCATTCATTTTTTCAAACTTAAAAATGACCAACCAAAGGCTATCTGTGCTTTAGAATTAAGAAGTGCCACATAGTAATTTAAACACAGCTTAACTCCTAAATGCATTCTTGTTTCAAATCTTGCTTCAGGCTCCATTTACTTCTCCTACATTGCAAACAAAAATCAGTGGAGACACCATTTCATTTGTTTACTTCCAATCACCAGCTCTGTGTCCTCCTTCGGCCATGGGATATGGGAAATTACAGTCAATCCTTCCCCACACTTTTTATACTGCCTCAGAAAGATCTTTTTCTGAGGTCTTTCTTCAGGCAAACATAAGTAGAAGAGGCAATTTTGGTAAGGAAAGCAGTGAACAAGAGATATGGCATCAAATCCATGAAATAACCTCGCAACACAGCTGCTCCCCAACAAGGTCCCCAGTCCCTTGCTTTTGGCCCCTAGAAGTTATCAATTTGTCTGCATTGTTGCATGGCTTCAGTGGGAGCAGAGGAAGCCCAACTCACTCCAGGTGAACACACTGCATGGTGGTCAGGATACTATGAGGGAAACAAAGATTAAATCCCATAATGAAGCAGCACCACTGAATTCAAACACTCTGCTTCCTTGGGATGGTTTTAACAGCCAGGCTCTGGCACAAGCATATATGCACATTCCCCACCTGTCTGAAGAGCAAAGGCAAAGAGGGAAGGGTGAGCTTCCCCTCATTCCTCCCCAGCCCACTTCTGAAGAAGTCATCAACACAACGGCCTTTGAAAGACGATCAGTAGGGGACACCCAGTGCTAAGATTCCAAGAAGATAGGACATTCAATACCCTACAGTAACCAACTGGTGGGACTTCTACTCCACTCAGCTGGTGGACATACCAGTCTGGAGCTCTCAGGAAGTTGTAATGCACCCTGCACTCCACTGAAGCCTCAAGACATCCACCCTCAGTCGAAACCCACAACTAACTCGGGAGCAAAAAGCTCTTTCTAGGATGCAATCCTGTACATCATTGTCTTAAAATCCAACCCAGAGACTTCTGCCAGTAGCACGGGTGGGAGCACTGAGGAAAACCAGCAAGAGCACAGAAAACAGACACCTTTCCCCTGGAAGCACATCCGAACTAGTTGCATGATAAAATGCAGAGGAAGCTGAATCCTGCTCTGGATTCATGAAGTGTGAAAAGAGATCTCAGCAGACTCCAGTAAAGCCTAGCATGGGTATTATCAGCTTGGCATCTCCCACAAAGACTGCTAGCAACATCAGGATCCCTCAAGTCACTCTGCCTGCTTTCACCTGCGAGCAAAGACAGCTGGCAAGGGCAACAGGGTTTCACAAATACAGATCCCATGTGATCCTTCACGCACAATACACTTTAACTTTCAAATAAAATACTCCCTGAGATAATGAAACAATTTCTGAGGGCAGGGACTAACTCATGGTGCAGCACAGCAGAGTCATCATGCAATTGATGACTCTGCACCAAAGAAGCAGCTAATGGATTTCCTCTGGAGCCATGAGGAGATACAGCAGCAGCTGGGGATGGACAGCAGTACACAGACCTCGGCCAGACTGTTCTGTGGCGAGCTGGCAAACAGACAACTACTCCATGCTGCTGAGGTCTCTAATTCTGTCTTCACATGTGCCATGAGCACATTTGGCACGATGAAAGATTGTTTCACACACCTAACCAGGCATGCAGAATATATTCAAGCTGTACTTCGGTCTCACAACATTCTATGACCAACTTTGGCATCATGAATACTAAGGAAAGATATAATGGAGGCGGACATTCAAGCAGGAGTCCATACAAAACATTAATAAAATTACTAGATTTCACAACAAGAGAAAAGCATTAATGAAAGATCACAGTTCATGGGCCCATATCCTAAACTGACCCAGATGCTGCAACTGCTGTCTCCCCCTCCAAAGGATACTTGAAATGAAAGCCCAACAGAAAGACCAGCCAGGCAAGAAGGGCTGGGAGAAAGGCCTACGGAAGCCAGAGCAAAACTGATACCCATGCCTCACTGAAGGTATTCAGCATCAACCTGCTACACTTCTGACGCCCTATTTTCAAAGCATCTGCCATTTTCTGAACCACTGACAAGGATGGGCCAATTGCAGGTCCTAGTCTCAGTCATTACATCCCTTTTGAAAAACCAATAGGGGATTATCCACTGTCAAAAACCAATACACTGCAGCACTGAATCAAAATGCTGCGCTACCAAGCAATGCATTGACCAGGTGGTCTCATACTGCTCCTGGCAGGCAAGGATTTTACTTTCTCTTTTATGTCAATTAAGCAGAAGCAACAAAGGTTAAAGAGCACTCCGTGCTAGAGCTGTTTGTTAGAGCACAGTGGTGAGATGGACTACCTCTGCCTTTAAGAGAGGCCAGGAAACATCTGCTACAATGAAATATGGATTCATTGCAGTTAAATGCATTTGCCATTTGGAGAAAAAAAAAATGACCAAAGCCCACATTAATCTCTCTAACGAATTTCTAGCATGCATTTTTCCAGTATACAAGACTGTTGGCACGAGGTAATGCCTTTTTTTTAGACCAACTGATATAATCAGAAAAATAACTCTATGTATAATCATAAAATTTATTTTAGAGGTACACATGTATAATCTTTGCCCACAAACCTTGTCTCACCCATGTACATCACAAATAGAAGGGAATGCTACCAGTTTACTACAACAGTACACATATTACAAAAAAAAAAAAAGTTAAAGGTATTGAAACGTAACTACCTAATTACTTTCTTTCAACTCAGGTCAAAAATCAGTAGAGCTGAGCTGTTACTTCAAAAAACTGCCATCAGAAAATATTTCAAACCAAGTAGACTTCAAAAATCTTCTGAACAATCACAGGGAAGACCATGACTTTCCTTTGTTTAGGAAACTGCAGGCTAAATTCTTCCTCTGCGCCCATCAGACTGTGGTCTTTCATATTTGATGTCAAAAGGTAAAGTACTTCTTCAAGTCCGAAGCAATACAACAGAAAAATGCAGAAATTGGGATGAGAGAACCTAGAGATACTTATCTGGTAATAAACTTATTTGTAGCCTTCAACACAGAGCTCTGTGTTTAGAGGTGTGTTCATATAAGGATCCAATGTTGCTTCTCTACAAACCATTATGGATTTTAATAATTCAAGCACACACTGCATGCTAGTACTAATTGACTATACTCACAACAGGTTTTTACAAAAGGTAACATTCTCAACATACTGAAGTTGTAAAGTTACAGGTATTCTTAGCAAGTATTTTAAGTAGCATTTGTCATACTGAAAATATCTTAAACTTCCAATAAAACCACTTTTACTGTGTGTGTACAGTCTGCTTCAGCTTCACCCAGTGGCACAGTGCTCTCTCTGACACTAACTGTAAATACGTGCTTGTTCAAATCATACAGTGGTGTTTCTTTAAGTATTTACAGCAAGATGTGCAAAAACACTGCAACACTATCAATGTAGAAAGTAAAACAATTAAACATTTGAGGGTGAATAAACAGGGAAAACCATAACAATTCAATCTATATCATTAAAAATACCCAAGTTAAAGATAGGCAAAATCTTTGATATGCCCTCTACAGAATCATAAAACAGTTGAGGTTGGAAGGGGCTCTAGAAATCACCTAGTGCACCCCCTGCTCAAAGCATGGGTCACCTAGAGAAGGTCACCCAGGACCATGTCCAGTCAGGTTTACAGCATCTCCATAAACAGAGATTGCACAACCTCTGGACAACCCGTGCCAGTGTTTGACCATCCTCACAGTAAAAAAAGTATTTTCATATTTCAGACAATTCCCTGTGTTTCAGGCTTTGCCCACTGCCTCTTGTAATGTCGTGGGGCACCCCAAGCAAGGTTTCATGCTGATTTACACACATTTATACACAACCATGCGCCTTTTTCTTCTCAAGGCTGAACTACTCTGGCTCTTTTAGCCTCCTCTCCTGAGAGATGCTCCAAGCCCTTAAAAGTCTTTGTGGCCCTACAGTATATGTCCAGTATGGCCAGTCTTCTGGGATACCCAGCACTAGACAAAGCACTCCAGGTCTGTTTCCCCAAAGCTAGCCAGAGGACGAGAATCACCTGCTGGCAATGCTTTGTGTAAGGCAGCCCAGATACTGTTTGCTGTCTTTGTCATGAAGAAGCATTGCTGGCTCACGGTCAACTTGTCCACCAGGTCACCCATGGCCTTTTACTGAAAAGGTGTTTCCCAGACTGTTGGCCCCCAACCTGTACTGGAGAATTGGGTTATTTCTCTCCAGGTGCAGGTGTATTTCTCTTTACTGAACTTCATGAGATTCCTCTCTGCCCATTTCTCCAGCCTCTCCCTGTCCTTCTGAATGGCAGCATAAACATCTTTTTTACCAAACTCTTCCAAGTAGAACCCTAAACACACCAAAGTTTGTTTTCTCAAGATGCTGTTTATTGTCCTATTCCTTCTTCTCAGGATCCTGAACTTCACCACCTCATGGTCACTACAGCCAAGGTGATCAAGGTCACTACCGCTACTGCAACCCTGATCTTCACATCTCAACCTGTCTTTTCTTAAGTATGAAAACTCCTGAATTGCTTATGTCCTGCTGTGTTGTCCTTCCAGCTGCCATGTGGTTCAAGACCCATGTGAGGACCTGAGCCTGCAAACATGAGTCTTCTTCCAGTTATCTGAAGAAGGCATCATCTACTACTTCATCCTGATCAAGCAGTCCACAGCAGACACCCAAAACAATGTCATCCACTAATCCCAGCCTACTCTCAGCTGGCCCATCATCCATCCCAAAGCAAAACTTCACATATCCCTGCTGCTCTCTCATTCAAAGTGCAACTCTCCATCCTTGCCTTTCCAGCCTGTCCTTCTTAAAGAGCCTGTGTTCATCCACTGCAACACTCCAGCCATGTGAGATATCTCACCACATCTCTCCAAACCCAAGGAGATCTATGCATTCAAAAAAAGGAAATAAAGCTCCTATATATGTACAACTTAAGCAGCCATAAACCCAAATTTAAAGAGAGGCATAGTATGATAATCACGTCTTTCCACAGATTACTGGCCACTGACCAAACAAGTGTCTTTCAGGCTTATGGTTGCATAATGATAGAAACAATGATAGAACAGCGAAATTCAGCCCAGAACAGGTTTTTTCCTGAGACAAAGGCGTGGTATGGAAAGAACAGAGGGACTTTTTCTTAAGGAGCTTTCACATGATTTTGGTAAGATAACAGCCCCCTGGATTTCAACACCACACGTAACAGAGATACTGACAGTGCCGAACGCCAAGCAGCAGCAGACCAGCAGCATCTCTAAAAAAGAAAGTGGGGCACAGGAGGAGGCCAGGGTTTAACCAGGTCTCTCAGGAAAAGGGTCTCCCGTCTATCTAGTAACTCTACAGAGAAGCTTTAGTACGTAACACCAAGAAGAAAAATTACAGATGACAGACATAATTTGTAAGCTCAGAGATGCGAAACGATTCAGAGCTGCACCACATTAGGTTTACAAATACTACATAGAAATCATTCCCCGGAGGAAAAAAAAAAAAAAGAAAAAAAAGAGTTCCTAAGAGTTCCTCAGACTCTTGGGCTAAACTAAGTACATAGAAAAATTTTTTTTTTTTTTTTGTCACTGGAGTTTTTCCATAAACAACATCTGCTAGAAGTCTCATGGGAAAGTGGTCTTTATTCTTTGAGTTAAAGAACTGAGCAGCAGCAAGACAAAACAGCAACAAAACAAGAGTTATAAGCTATTTCCACCACCCACCAATGCAAAGAATGCTGTGATTTAATACAAAGGCCAAAATATAATACTGCATTCAAGGGTTCCTAGGATATTTTTATTTTTTTTATCACTGGAAAAAGAAATATGCAGAGATTCAGTTTTGCACTGCAAATTGGAGGCACAGAGAAATTAAGCTGACAGGATGTATTTGCCCTTAAATTCTAATGTACGGGAGAAGAAAACATTTCATCAACTACAGACTGATCTATAGAATTGAAAGCATTTTATTTTTATCTGATGCTTTTCATTAGAGAAGCTATTGAAACGCATCATGCAGAATGTGTTATTTTCTTCTATCAAAGCAATTTGCCAGAAAGCCTACTCTTCAGTGAAGAATAGTTTTTGACGTGTAGCAAATGATATACTACACATTACAGCTTGAGTTGAAAAATCCTTCCAGTTTTCTCTCCCAAGGAAAATAAAAATGCTGCAGGTTTAGAAAAAAACACAAAAACTACAATTCTGAGTCACTCTATGCACACTGGCAACCACTTATTTTTTTTCCAATAAAATCAGAGACACAAAATAATCAGCAGAAGGCACTTGGGATTCAACACAGGAGAAGTAATTATTTAAGCAAGTTAAGAGCCACACTTCACCACCAACTCTATACATAGCCCATCCTTTTCAGACCAAAGGGTGCAGCTCTTTAATTTGTCTTGTAAAGCAGAAGTGGCGAGAAGCATGCTGACAGCTAGAAATTGCTGTTCTGTGGGAAAACAGCCACATCTGCCGAGAAAGGCTTCAGAGAGACTTCATTATTGTGGAAAACCACCAGCAGCTTAATAGTCTACAGCCTGCTCCTCCAGCACATCCCACCAGGCTGGCTTATCCTGCAAGAAGGGCAAGCAGAGGAGGGAAGCTGGGAGGCAGCAGAAAGGAAGGGGAAAGAGCAGAGTACAAAGAAAAGAGATGTTTGCAAGGGCAGTCAAGAACCCAGCACAGAAGGGACAGGAGAAGAAGTAAAGCGTCAGAAACAGACGGCAGACAGAGCTGTTTAGGTTGGAGGAAATAAGCAAGATCCTGGAAAATTAAGGACAAGAGAGGATGGGAAAGTATGAACATGCAGGGTGAGCAGTCTGAGACACCAGTGGTAACGACAGAAAAAGGTCGCTGTCAACATAAGCACAAGTTCTGCATCACGTAACTGGGGAGTGGAACAAAGAAGGGATCCAGCAGAGCAGTTAGGGAGACCTTGCGAAGAATCATTTACTGACACGGGAAACCAAATGTGCAGCAGCAAAATGACACAAAAACATTTAAAGTACTCTACAAACAAAAATTATAGCCTTGTATTCTTGAAACGCTGACAGATACAGCTTAGTGAAAAAAAGGTATTTGTAGGGAAAAGGGGGTCAGAGGAACAGTTCTTTTTCAGGTCCACATACATACACCTTAATGCACGAGAAAGCAAACACAGGGAAGCGTAGAAATAATGGGGGCAATGACACCCCCCTCTCTCTGCTTCCCAGACATTTCTTTTCACATGTTTTCTAGATTTCTTCCTACCCTCTCCTCTTAGAAAAAGGTGAAGAACTCTACCATACATTTTGGTCAGCCTACAGAACAAAAACAAAACTAGCAAAGTAATTCCTTCAAAATAATTCAAGTGTATTTCTTGTTTCTCCTGAGGATACTTCACATGATTCTCCTAACATACAATTCAGCAATAGTGCTGGGCCCTTCTGCTAGTCATTTCCCTTCAAGATGCTACAGCAATTCTCTAAGTTGTCTTCTGTATTTTGAAGGGATTTTTATGTGTGTTTGTTCTGTTGGGTTTTTTCAGTAACACCCTAACACATGCCATGCTCTACTGGCTTAATCTAGAGTAAGAGAGGTTTTTAAGTATGCTAGGAACGACTGCAAATTAAACAAAGCCTAGGACTACTTCTGTATCTCAAAATGGAGATTTTAGGATGAATTAGAGTGTATTCTTTTACTGGTGTATTGAATCAAACCAACTGAAGAACACCTTTTATTGCTACTTGATAGAAATGGGGGCAGAGAGAACCAGGGGGGAAGGGCAGAAGCATGTGCATCCAACACAAATTGCTTCATCAGCTTGAGAGAAATGCAGCAGGTCCACATATTTCGTCATGCCACTTGCTGATACTTATCTCCCTCAGAAAGCTTTACATTTGAAGGGATGAAAAAAATATGCAAGTGGATGGGAAGTGGATGTCTGGAAATAAAGCCATCATCTGGCTTTATTTCTGAGTTGTAGCCACTGCAAAGCTGGTAAAAGAACTCACCAATATCTACTTGATTTCAGAGAAGCGTTACAAGACCTCCTGCCTGCTGCAATAGACCTTTCAGACCACAACTGCCCACACTGGGAAAATGAGTCCAAACTACCTGTGTGCACAATGAAGAGCTGAGCAGCAGAGTTGGAGTTTCCTCCTCCATCCATGGCAACTTCTGCTGCAAGTGACGGAGTTTACAGGGCGGTTCTTCTTCACTGTGCCAAGGCGAGGCTTTACACCAGCAATTTCCTAAGGGGCATCACAACCATCTCAGAGACACGAACACCTTATCAGTGTTAATGGATTATATTATGGCATCAGCACAGCCCACAGGTGATTCAGCAGGAATTGGCACAGATCACTGTGAACTTCAGGACTTTATCACGCACTGAAAAACAACTAAATAACCAGCCACGGAGAGTTACACAATTCTCCTGACTTGTTTAGGCCTCAACTGAGCCCAAATCTAGCTTGATTTTGTGTTACTGCCTTTACGTATGTAGAGAAGAAACTTAATGGAGGTAAGGCCAGACTAATATAATGAATTACATTAAACTAAGGATGTAACGACCACTTGTATCTACACTGACCTAACAGTTTATTAGCTACACACTCTGATGACTTCCCCTGCGTTTTCTCTACCAGAGGTATGGTCTACCCCAGCTTTTTGCACTTATTTCCAATTCTGTATCTGTACTTTGCATTGACACTACCCTTTTAATATAAGAGGAATGAGCAATGTATGCTGTAGCTACCTTCCACTGAGAGATCTTCCATGACTCTCCTGAACCAGATTCCTACAGGAGAACTTTTAGATCTGCTGGTAGGACAGCTGAACAGGGCTCTTCCCATCAGTTTCACCTTCAATAGATTAGTTTCACATTCAGGACTGCAGCTCTATTTGTAGAGTCAACATTTACATGAGATAATAGCTCTATATTCCATTTATCAGAAATCATTAATAAGAAACTGACAAGGGAAGTTCATAGGTTCGTGCAGGAAGCCCCAATAAAAACACCTCCCTGCACTGCGGACAAGGCACAAAGTACTTGGGACAGATACAACAAGTATGTTTCCATGGTTGTATTTCATCAGATTCCTCCTAGGGCAGCTAAAAACCCACAAACATATTCCTACAGTATATTTAGGCACTCCTGTAACATGATCCATGCACATTTAAAAAAAAAAAAAAAAGGAGAGACAAAAAAAACCTTCTTTCTAACTTCAACTTCTGCTTGATTCCACCACTATGCCAAGGAGCCTCAGTTGGTTTTTGGCGTTTTTTAACCCCCTCAGCTATTTCTTACATGTATGGGATGTAATGCATAGTCACATGTAAGGAATGGGAAGAAGTGGTCTTTTTAAGGATCACAGGGCAAAAAAAGGCTATTTCATATATTATGGTTCAAGGAAGAAAGGAGAAACAATAAATAGTTGCACTCTATTTACAGAAATTAATACCATATAACACCATGAACAGACATCAACCTTTACATTTGTACACAGCAACCAACTGGTGGTAGTTTTTTTTTTTAATCAGAGAGCCATGGGTTTCAATGGGATTTCAGTCACACGCACATTAAATACCCCCATAATATGATGTGTACAAGCCTGAAAGCCAACACTAAGAAGAAAGGTCTAGTACAAAGGGACTCCTGAGTTTGGTCTGTGCACAAAGCCAGCAAAAACTGCTGGAAGTAAAAATAGCACCCACACACAGGCTACGTAAACCAGTTTTGCTCTACTTCAGAAGGATAAAGAGTTCAGTCACAACAAGATGCAAACTTGTGCCCAGGTTTTTCAAAAGAAAAAGCCAAATTTAATATGTCAGTTCAACTGAATATCTTTACTACTGTCTTAAGAAAACCTAGCCACCACGATTACTCTTACTATGTAGACTGAAAAAAGAGAGTGCATGTGAGTGCACTGAATTTCAAAAAGGAAAAAGTAAGGCTGTTTAAGTCTCGGTATGAACAGAGCAACTTTGATTCAGGTGCAAACAAAGGTGCTTTTCAAAAATTTTCTGGCTAGTGAGTTCAGTTTCTTGGATTCCAAGTTAGTAATAGTCCACACACTTTTAAGATGCAGCTTCCAGGTAAGATGCACTTCCTGTGTCAAACTCCACCAACCACAACTCACAAAGGCTTCTGAGTTGTCCAAAGTTTAAAGGATAAACATGGGGAAAGAAGCCCGTGGGTCCTCAAGTCAGAGGTCGAGCACGCCTCCCACTCACTCTGCATCTGTGGAGCCCAACAGTGCCTCGCTGGAATCACTGTGATGGAGCCCCCCTAGCAAAATCTGCAAATGCCACCTGGAGAGGCACACTGCCAGGTACCACCTCAAGGTCTCAAAACCATGTTGAATTTAAAGTGAATTCACCTTTGACAATACTACCAAAAATACAGTATGCATAAAACTCTGACTACATGCTTCAAGTGAGAAGCAAAACACTGACAACTGTGCGGGACTTAGACTGAGACACAGCAAAGGCTCGTGTTTTGCCCAACGAAGTTTCCAGGAGTAGAAGGCAGAAACGGGAACGCGGTTATCTGCTGGAGGGTTTTGGTTTTCCCATGTACGGAGCAGATAGCATCTACTGAAAGGGGAAAAAAGGGGAGGGTTGAATACCCTCCATGGTCTCGTAATTCCGATGACGTGAATGTTAATCACAATATACACTCATGTCCTGCGACTCCGGCACCAACCCCCCTGCCCTCCAACAGGACCTATCCTCCCGCAAGACGCCGATCTCCAGGTTTTGCTCGCGAAAGCTCGTTTACCACCTAACTCCGGGGAAACGCTAACCCGAAACTCCGGCTCTTCCTTTAACTCCAAGGGCGGCTACCACAGACCGACGGCCCCGGGAGCCCCTCACCGCAGCCTCGGTGCGGGCGCTGGGCCGGGGAGCTCGGCGGGCACCTGCCGGGGCAGCTCACCTGGACCCCGCTCCCATTCCCGCTCACCTTGGGCAGCTCGCGGAGCTGGTTGGCGTCCAGCAGGAGCTCCTCCAGGCTGCGGCTGTAGCGGTAGATCTCCTCGGGCACGGCGGCCAGCGAGCAGTGCCGCTTGTCGATGGACTCCACATGGCGGTTGCACCGCCACAGGGGGATGCAGTGGAACATCGCCCCGCCGCCGGGGGCCGCGGGGCNGGCACGGAGCTTCCCCCGGCTGGAAGCGTGAAGTGCTGCCCGGGCAGCGGGGGCTCGCACCGCACCCCTCTGCCCGGGGCGCTGGCCGGGCCGGCAGCCGCCTCGAGCGGGCGCTGCCATCGCCCCGCGGCGTGCGGGAGCTGCTGTGGCACCGGCGGTGTCCGCGGTGACCGGGAGTGCCGGGGAGCGGCTGGGAGGCTCATTTTACCGACTCTGGGACGTGCCGATCTCTACCTGAGGTGCCCGGGAACACCGAGCGGGAGCGTGCGCAGACTACGCTCACAGCTTCTTCTCAGTTGTTAGAACACTGTCTGGAAAGTAACACAATAAAATGTATGGAACGCACTCTAGGTACGTGGCCGTAGGTAATGTTTTCCCTCTCAAATTGCATTGGTCTAACATTAAAAAAAAACCCTCAAGGCTTTCTGAAATATGTTTTTTTTTTAATCCACTTTCAAATGGGCAATTGTAAGGTTACAAGGGTTAGCAAACACAAATACTCCGGCAGTCCTGTGCCCGTGTCCGCCGGCTCTGGGCTCCGGCAGTCCCACTCCACACCCCTGTGAGTGAGGCGATGTGCTCCTGAGCTCCGATAGCACAACAGTCTCAAAGGATCTCGTCTTTCTGGTTGCATAATAGCAATTTTGTAATCTACACAGGAACACAAAATACTTTTTGAAAACAAGCAGTTACCATCAGAGCTGCTCTTGAAATATTGCTAATTTCTTGCATAATTATAATTGGGTGCAGATACAGGAATAGGGGAGAGGGGGAGTTTATTGTAATAGTCTCTGTTCTTCAATCCCTCCATAGCACTGACAATACTTAATCTTACAAAGTCGCAATGTATTTATTGTTAGGTACTTCTTAAATTAGCTGATAAATCTTACAAGCTTAACTTGTTACATTTCTGTGGGAATTGGAGTGATCTCCCTATTTTTTGGTTTTAAAAAGGACATTTTAGGTGCTTGTGTACTGCTACTCTTTGCAAACCTACAGAACAAGAAACCTTAAAAATGTTAACTTCTTCTTATAAATACCTTTAAAAAATAGCCATCAGAACCAATGGTTTCTTACTTCCATCAATGTATTCAGTAATTACAAAAGAGCATTCAAAAATGCATTCACATGTGCTCGGAAACAGGGCAGGCACACACCAGCACTCCCAAGCCTTCCCAGCCCTGCGGCAGGAGATTAGATAACTTCGACAGGAGGAAATCAAACGAACTTGTTGTGCGTTGGCAGAGCTTGGCAAAGACCAGGATGCAGGCAGCTGCCCAGCAGATTTTAGAGGTGGAGATGAGGAGGACCATTTCCATCACAGTTCGTGGGTCCTAACCAGTGGCCAGCCAGGTGCTTCAGATGCACTTCTTGCAGCTGTTGGTGAGACTGGTCCTCCCGGATGCCAGGCAGAGGAGCCAGGTCCAGAAAATCAATCTTCTCATGGCAGCTCCAACCCAGGATCTGACACTGGAGGTATTGAACCAGATGCAGGGAATGTGGAGGCTCAGCAGAGACCAACTGAACAAATATTGAGGCAGATTTAAGGCTCAAACTGTTCACAAGCCTCTGTGACCAGCTGAGATTTGCTGCCAAGATTGCTTTGCCTAAATTCAGTGACCTCAGTGCCTCTATTCCTAGGGAACCCTCTGAGAAGTGAGACTACAGAGGAGCCATGCACGAGAGCACATGAACAAAGGAGGGCTGCAGCTGACTGTCCCCAGCTTACCTAGGACATGTAGCACTACAAAGGACTACATCACGGGGATGGGATAAGTCAAAGCACTTGAAGCTGGAGAACAATGTGACTTGTTTAATTGCCAAACAGAAGGATGAACGCATTGACTCCTGAACTTCACCTCTAAGAACAGACTGGTCAGTTGCACCTCAGGACCTCATGTCCATCTTCTGCTTGTCTGGAAGCATCCACATTGTGCCACAGCTGAGTCTGACAAGAGGCAAGAGCTGTAGCAGTGCCTTCAGTGGAAAGGTTCTCTTATGCTGCTGCTCTCTGTCCCACCGTCCTCTGTGCCATTTGGGAGAAATGCCCAGCATGCCCTCCAGACAAAGAGGACTTACACTGATCTGTCTCAGATGCTTGTAAACAGCTTGAGCCTTTCTTGCATGACATGGACACAGAGTCTGACATGAGATGTCACTTCTGCAGATGCTGTCATGTGTCTCATGACTACGCCTCACTGTGACAAGTCTAGGCAGTAACTGGAGGGTGACTGACAGTCGGGTGAGAGTGTGTACTTTAATGAAGTATGAGTCAACCTATTTGCACGCTTCTCATGAGTGTCAGGGAATCCAGGGGACAGAGTGATGGCAAGAGAGCTTAATACTTATTTATGAGATCTGCCTTCACCAGCTGACCCTCAATATAAGGATAAAGATCTTTCGCTTCTCTAAGGTGGACAGCTACTGTCATAGGATCTT
This sequence comes from Ifrita kowaldi, assembly GCA_013398055.1. Lineage (NCBI taxonomy): Eukaryota > Metazoa > Chordata > Aves > Passeriformes > Cinclosomatidae > Ifrita > Ifrita kowaldi. The sequence continues at coordinate 476,367 of VZRS01011873.1, forward strand.
TGATAAAATCCTTGGAAGCTTAGGACATTAAATCCTTGGAAGCTCAGTGCCCCTGGCCCACTGCACAGGTGAAGATATAGCCTGAAGCTATGGTATGGAAATAGGCATCGAGGAAGTCAAAAGGCAAGCCAGTGCCGTTCTTGAGGAAATAGTATTCTCACAGCAGAAAACAACCTCCCAAGCAAGTAAACCTGTTCAGCTTTGGTCAGTGTAATATGTTAGTGGGCTTCCTCTGCACTAAGAAATAGCAGCAATAACAAAACCTTCCCTAAATGAAGAAGAGACCTCCTATTGGGACAAGTTTTGGTGGGAGAGGTCTTGAAAAAGGGGTAAGAAAAGAGAATTGTGATACAACACAGTAACTAGAAACTATAGCCAGGCATGCAAGTAGTGAGAAGGGAGGACAGCAAGTTGCTAGAATTCATACTAACACATATCTGACAACCTTATTACTTGGGGCAACTGTGTCCCCCAGGGGTCAGAGCAGTATTGCCCTCTCTGATAGCAGCAGTCCTGCTGCATTACACATTTCCATAGCAAGCTAAGGTGTGGCTCAGATGCAGAAGGAATTAAAGTGTGCTGCTCTCGCAGTCCTGCAGGGGGATTACCTGGCTCCAGCTGCCATTTGATAAGAGAGGTAAAGCCACTGCCTCTTCTGCAGGAGGAGTAAATGAGTGTGGGGAGCAGCTTTGTGCTTCTTTCCCAGCCGACTGCTTTCTTCAGCCTTGTGCAGACAAGGTCAGACTTCTACCAGCTCTGATTCGGAGGGGAACAGATTAAGTCTGCTCTCACTGTGCTACTACAGTTCACATATCTTCCTGCTGTTCACATTGTGATCAGGCAACCAACATCACGGTTTGTGACAGTCACTGTTGCCCCCGTTAAATAGTGTTAACGTGCTCATAAACAAAGGTTGCAGCCCCAGTTATTTGCAGGACATATACAGCAGGAGGTGGGCAAACTCTCCTGCATGGCATTGCCAGCCGAGTTGTGTTGAGTGCAAGAGATCCCCCTGCTGAACAGTTCAGTGCTTCCAGGGCTCTCTGCTGGGAATGACACCAGAGGTACCAGTTATACAGACAGTCGCTTCATAGTTGAAACTTGGGAGACTGGTCATGACCAAAAAATTAATGTCTTACAGTCCATCAAACAAAGAGCTATCTTTCAGTCACTACCAGCCTGGTCTGGGAACATAGCCAAGAGCTTCAGTGCTGAAAATCTCAATTTCTCTTGCTAGATACCATCATCCTATGTGATCCTGAACAAAAAATTAGCTCTATGTGACTTATAAAGAATTCAGACAATGAAATGTGAAATACAGATAAGGCTGGACTGATCTCAGGAGTGTTCCTGGAAGTTATGGTTTTAAAGAAGCAAGAGCAAGGTCATGCTGCAGCTCTCCCTCGTCAGCATGGCTCAGACAGAATTGCTTTCTGGCTTGTCAAAAGGCAATTCAAGCAAACAACACCAAGTTTCAAGTTGAGACTCTTATAAATAGGCCTAGAGCAAGGATATCCATGAGCTTGAGTGAGTGCAGAGGAGGTTCGTGCTGCTACAAGGAAAGCAATAATATTCAGAATAATCAGAATTTAATAGTAAAGTACATTGTGGGCTAGAGAGAAAACATAGAGAATGGATAGAAATAGATTTTGCATCAGCATAGTTTAAGTAGTTCATAAAGCTCGTAGTTCAAAATCCACTTAACACTAGGAAAAGCACAATTAATAATAATAATAATAATAATAGCAGATAAAAATAAAGCAGGCCAATTTCTTGAAGCCTCTTTCTGCATTCAGGACTTCTTCCTTCCCCCAGATTTCTAAGCCTTGCTATAAAGAGATACGGTTACATAGCACAGAGAATCCAGGGCAAAACAAGAAGAGTATGAAGCCGGAAACACCCAAGTACTATAGGTAACAGGACTAGTTTTGGGGAAAATAAGTTAACTAGCACTGGATTTCTGCTGGAAGATTAGTTACCCAGCACCTCTGAGCAAATTACACAGGAACACTACCAAACCCACAGTAACTGTATTACAGCCTGCAGAGCTGCTGAGAGCCAGCCCCGGCAGGGTGCTGGAGGTAATTAGCACTGACATACTTCTCTTTGCTCAGTTTTGCTGGCTGAGGACTCCAGTCTCATTTGCTCTTCATTTCTATGTAAATTGTTTAGAGGAGAGCTGTAAAAACAGCAGGTAGATGTGACTATAAAGTGTTCCCATACTGATTACACAGCTACAGTTACAAACTACAGTTTAATCGTCACAGGTACCACCACATCTGCAAGGTTTTTGTATGCCTAGATTTACTGGTAGAGAATCACATGATGTATTACTAGTACAAAGGCACGTCTAAGAGCTGTGATGAATTCTTTTAGCCATAATACCAGGCTGAAGCGGCACGGGCTCGTGGCAGCGCACTTAACATATTCACTGTGGTTTTACAGTGTTATAAATAGCAATCACTGGGAGCAGAAGCTGTAGCATCTCCTATCCTCTCCACCCCCACCACCAAACAAATCACTCATGTTAACGTCAGCTTTTATTTGAACACAATGAGCTGTAATCACATGAGGTATTACTTCGATTTAATCCTACTTGCTTCAGTTTGGTTTGTAAGGAGTGGCCAGTCATATGTGGTTGCATTGTATCCAATAGTTTCATATTTCACACCGTCTTTCAAGGGCTGACACTCCTCATCTTCTTTGGCGAGAAGAAATTGATGTGTTCTCACAAATAAGGAAAAGACATATTCTGGCAGCCAGGACGAGCTTTTTCCTTCTTTCTTTTTTTCCCCTCCCAATTGCTGGGCTGGCTGTCACAGCTGATTGATAGATTCTGGGTCCCAACCATTCTTTCAGGTTTTTGCTGTTTTCAGCTGGTTCACTACAACCTCTCACAGCAAATTTTGCTTCTCCAAACACTGTGAAGAGAACAAGTAGAGACACGAATTCAGGTCTGTGTTTATTTTTTCAAATCAACGTCATGATGTAACTAATCTTTGACTGGATATAGTTTGGTGCTCTATTTCCTATGGCCAGCAGAAACAACCACACTGCTGGATTTGGCATGAAGTAAAAAGGCAGATACAAGCACAAGGTAGGTCACCCTGCCTATCAGCCCAGGCTGAGGATTTGGGTAGGCATTAAGCCTCACCTTCATTTCATGATCCCTTTTGGCTGAGTGATGAGAGACCCCCAGCTGCCAGTGGGCTTTCAGCATTGCGAGGGTCAGGCGGTCCCATCTCTGTTGGGGAGGCTGAGCTGGTGGGGTCCCACCAGTGCAAGAGTAGCAATAAGGAACACCACTTGACATGTCAAGAACCCGTATCAGGAGCATTCTTACAGCCCATCATTTCATGGACTGATTCATGGACCTGGAGCATGTTTTACGGAGAGGAGGTAGAAGCAGATAGCACCAGGGCTAATGTAAATTTTACAACAATGAAATGTATTTTGACTGGTTCATAATTTTTTTTAATTTTTTTTTTTCATAAGTGGTTCCTTATTTTCTTCTTCCTCTCATCTGGAAGGCAATTTAACGCCCTTACAATAGTCAAATGGGGTATTATCCACAACTGCACACACACAATTCCACATTTAGCATTCATAAATGCAAGTTTAATGTTGAGTCTACCCTTCACTAATTTCCTATATTAGCTCATATAAATGCATGTTAGTGGGACAGCTGTACTTGAATGAATTTTACCACAGAAGATTTTTTAAAATTCAAATTATAAAATACCAGTTATAAAAGTGTTACTGATCTTCAGTAAAAAGAATGAAGAAATTTCTGACATTTCTCCTTAGAGCAAGAGGAACTGAACTGTGAAAGTTGCTTATTTAAGGAATCAGACCAAGGATAAATAAAATACAACAAGAAATTATTTGGAATCCCAAAAGCAAAAATTGTAGCAAGCAGCTGCACCAGATAAAATATTTTTTCTGCTTTTAATCATGTCACAATAACAACTGGCATTAAAAGCAGACATCTGAATCCAGTGAGTTAGCTGGTATGATGTAGCTACTCAGTGAGAATCACAACTGTCTTCAGAATTAAATACCGTTCTGGAGAGATGTTATGCTGAGGACTGAAAGATGAACTAGCAATTTAGGACATATATACAACAGCTCAATCTTACAGTTAGAAAAAAATACAGTTTAAGAAATCAGTAACATTTAAAAATAAATAAAATTGAAAATAACTTGCCTGTACTGTTGGTAAAATGTCAGAGCTTGTTGAGTCCAGGTCACAGTGCTTATTAATCAGCTACCCAGTTCTGTAAAGCCTGTGCTAAGTTGTCACAAATGATGGTTTTCAAAAGAATTTAGGTCAAGTAAACACTTGGCAAACAGACATACAGTGGTGAACTAGGAAGTCCATGCAGGCACCTCCGAAACTCTGCAGGCAAACAGAAGGAGTAAATGGAAAGCAAAGTGGGCTGGAGTGTGACCCTTCAGCAAACTCCTAACTGCAAGGAACGTCCACCAGCCCAGCAGCTCAGCTGGATGATCACCATAGGTCCCTTCACACTGAACTATTCTATCCCATCCTTGGCCATTTGAAGAGAGAAGAGGTTTCCCAAGGTACTGAGTGCTCAGTTGAGACTGTTTTGTGTTGGAAGAAAGTATTGAAATTAATTTAATTATGGAAAGATCTGAGATGACTGCAAATGTGAAATGAGATGACCTGAAAATGTGTGGACCAGAAAAGGACCTGGTGCTTCAAAAATAGGCTTCTTCCAGCCGACACCAGAGATGCATTATACACCTTGTCATGCCCATTGGTGGGAATCGTGGCATGGAAGCACCATCACCCACTGTGGATACTGCTCAGCTTTAATTGTGAAATGCCCACTAGTTTTTCAACCATCACAGAAACACAGACCCTGAGCCTGAACATTTTATTCAAGTTTTGAATTCTGCATTTCTATTTCCAGTTTTTAGCGCATTGTCCAGACGCTGTGCAGAGGCGTAGGCTGACAGGAGACCAGACGAGGGTGAGAGGGAAACCCAGTCTGCTCTGGCATGCTCCTTCCAGCCACACAGTTGGCAAGCAGCAGCTTGTAATTTTGGCTGTAATTTTGCAGCCTAGCCGTCCATACCACTCTGCTGTGCATGGCGCCGGGCTCCTGGCTTGTGGCAGAGGCTTGACTTCTCCTCTCCCACTCCTTGCCATGGGCTTCCTTGGTTTAGGCTGTCCAGATACATCAGTGCTCTCAGGTTTAGGAGCTGTACAGATGGGGTTGTCCCCAGGTAGAAGTGCTGCTGGGACATGGGCTACCCCAAAGAAACAGAGCCCACCCGGGGCCCCCTTTCCGGTATGTCGCTTTTCCTCCAACTTTCCCAACCCAGCCACGGTCATCTTGTGGCTCACCCTGTGTCTCTTCCCAGCAGGAAGGACGAGCTGCCCTCAAGCAAAATCTCAGCAGAAATCTGATCCCAGGATACAGATGTTGGGCCTAATACAGATACAGCTGCGTGATGCAGTTTTTCCTTGATTCTTTTGCCTCCCATTTCATCCCTGTGCATCTCCTACAGGACCACCATGAGATCACATCATTTATTTTGTGGAAGGTGGGAAGCTCTAATTTATTAAGCTTAATTAATCTCAGGTCTGCAAGCTGAAAACAGGGGAAGTTGAGAGTACACAACAGCTATAAATAAAGCCAAAAACAAAAGCACCTTGCCCTTTCTAGCTTCTGGAGACACACTTAGCACCATATGGGCAGCTTACACCTCACACACAGTGCCAAGCTGCTGCAGGTTTCCGATCTTTGCTTCCCTGCTAACTTTCCTCAGCCACAAACCCACTCACCCAAAACAAAGACCCTTTCTTTAGTTTGGAAACCTCCCTAGGAAGCAGAAGGGCACCTTTTGTCCTTCTGTCATCAGGAGCAATGGGAAGAGATGATAATCTCCGTCGTTAGCTGGCCCAGTACTTCCTTTTTTAAGATCTAGTTTCTACTTGCTTGCAACCTCCCTAAACTCCAGCTGTCAGGATAATGACTTCTGCCTTACATGTCTGGCTCAGACTCAGGTATTTTTAAGAAAGTTTTAGCTAAAATGACCATCTGGTTCTAAGAATACACTTACCAGACATAAAGATTGACAAGATGCACAGTAGTTTTGCTGCTATGACCATTTGGTTTGGAAGAAAAAGAGCCTTTTTACCAGAAAGCAGCAAGCTCAGCCTCCTGCCACCAACGGGCCTTTTACTGCCACAGCCATGAAGTTTGTCCAAGATTCCTTTGAAAAAAAAATTTAAAAATCAGTTCACAAAGGCCCAGAAGCATGTGCCTCTAACAAGCCTAGTATTTAGCAGCTAAAAATCCCCCAAATCCTCCATGGACTGCATCATGCTTGCCCAGGCTGTCCAGGTGCTGCATCAAGCATCCAGCCAGAGCAAGACACTGGTTCATTAATCAGCTGAAACAAAAACGAAATTCCTTGCAGATCTGTTGTTAACATAGCTGGAATTTTTAGCTATAGAAGGAATACAGATGTGTGACCCACAGTTTGGTGTGGCTGCACAGTCAGTGATCTGGGATACAGCAGCAAACAGGGGAGAGTCACAATACTCAGCCTCATCCCACATTATAGTATCTCAGCTGAAATAAAAGGGCTGCATCCATGCTGCTTATTTGCTTATTTTGAGGCAGATTTGTAGCCCATGCAAGCTACTTACATTGGGGATTGCTGCCATTTCTCAAGAGGTAAATCCTGGCTGCAGCCTCCGCTTTAAAAGGCTCTGCGCTTCCCTAACAAGCTGTGTAACAGTTCAGCAGCTTCCATCTGTCTTGTCAGTCCTACTCCTGGCTTCCTGTAGAAAAAAATGTCCCTGGCTTATTTCTAGAAGGACTAAGTGTTGCCCACTTGATGAACAGATACATTTGCAGGCAGTCTGAGTACAAGCTGCTTAAAAGGAAAATATGCACCCAGGAATAAGGTTTCCTAGCCTGAATGAATGTAGATGTATCTGTAAATGCACACAGATCAGTTATTGATTTTGAGCTGCATCTGGGCTTTTGTACTGAAGAAGCAAAATCCTCTGTGTTTGTTATAAATCTAGGGTTTGCTGCTTGCAAAACCTTTAATCTCTTTTCATCACTCCAAGTTAAATCTCCAGTTTCACAATCTCTAAAAGCAGCACCCAACATTTTCCAAAGAGCTCTTCAAAAGCCACAAGAGGAAAGAGTAGGTAGATCCCTGCAAAATCACAGCAGGCTTCAGCTTTCCAAGGATGACCATGAGTGCCAGAGGGAGAAGTGGAAGTGTCCAACTTCAGTACATAGATTGGGACTCCAATTCCATTTCTTCTTCATCTGTATTTGCCGCCACTGTTTGCATAGTCCACAATGACCTTCAGAATGACAGAAAGGGATCAGTAAGTCTTCTCCTAGAGGGTGAAGGCTGAGCAGTCTGCAGGCTGTCACCAGTTCCTAAGCAGTTTAGAAGCTGTGTTTTCTGAGAGACGATCATTTAGCCTAAGGTGAGCAAATTTCAGAGTAGTATCACAGTTTCTAGGGCAGGAACATGACTTTTTGATTCACTCCCACACCCAAGTGCATCCCCAGGAGTGGAGAGAGCTCATTTCCAGTCAACCATTTCCTGGTTCCTCAGCTGCTGGCAGCTCTGGAGAAGTGCTGCAACACACATCCTCTTCAGAAGCTGCTCTTTGCTCCTCACTGTGCCTGCAAAGCAGTCTGTTCGTATCACGCTTGGCTCTTCTCCCTGTTATGGAAACATCAGCACATACTTGGGATCAAGGTAACAGCATTGTGACAGGAATTGCATCATCCAGATCTGCCCATGGTGGTTTTCTCTCTGTCTTCCATCTTCTGAATCTTTCACATGAATGTTAGGCATGTTCCAGAGTCCAGAATTCAGCACAGTTACTGAGCTGGAGCAAATCCTAGGACTGAGAGTCCTATCAGGAGCACCCCAGGTTTCTGCCCACCTGAGCAGCTCCGGGCACGCCTCCCTTTCCACAGTGGACATGAAAGAATCCGCAGGGGGTGAGCAACTTTCCGTGAGGATCTACCAGTCCTGCAGAGCTGTGTGTGGAAACATAACATGTTCATCTCTTTTTCTGAAGCACTCACCCGATGCTGAACGAATGAGTGGGGAGATAAGTAAAAGCATATCTGGCATCAGTCATCTTGGGATGACTCGTGCTGGAGATGTGCCTCATGCACCAGCCTGGTAAGAACAAAACTACCATCCTGGCACATGCAGGGTAGGTATCTAGTGTAAGTGGGACCAGAAGGTGAGTTTCCCTAATGAAGGAAAGAAGCCTAGCCTTAATTTTTCTTCTGAGTTTGTCTTCCACTCACAGTAAAACCTGCTTTCACAATTTCAAACAAGCGTTTAGAGAGCACAAGCTGCTGCCTTGATGGAAAGACAATGTGGTTTAAGAGCAGCTTAAATTAAAGAAATAAAAGGCAGAAAGCTAAGAGAAGTAGACCTTTTTCCCTTGAAATTTCAAACTGAAAAAAATCAGCAGTACAGATTTTCATGAATGTATTTTCCACATTTCATGACCAACCATGAAACCTACATGCACTACAGACAGCCCATTGTCAATCTTTCTGCCAGCTCAGATTTTTATAAGTTGTTGGAGGGTGTCTGACAAGCAATGTCAAATCATAATCAGAAGACAGGAATGTTTTGGCAATGAGGATGATGCCATTAGAGCTGCAAGAGTGAGGAGACTGGATGAGAGCTTTAGCTGCAGGGGAAGCTTGGGCTGAGAAACGCCCTCTGTGATGGTGCAGGCAGGGGAGCCTGCAGCAAAGGAAGGGTGGGTGATGATAGCTCATGAGCGGCAGGAGAAAGCAGGCCAGGTTGGATGGGGCTCTGAGCAACCTGGTCCAGTGAAAGGTGTCCCTGGCCATGGCAGGGGGATTGGAACTAGATGGTCTTTGAGGTCTCTTCCAAACCAAACCATTCTATGATTCTGAGAGGAAGCAAAGTTAAGCTCTCTGGGCAGGTGTAGCTACATGCACGATGTGATTACCTAACCCTGACAAAGTCTTTGTGGGATCAGACAATCAGGACTCCTGCAAGCAGGGGGATGTACCCTTGAGAATTCACAAGAACTTTGAGAAACCAAGCTGCAGTCCAAAACCACAGTAAAAACTGCAGTAAATTCCAGCAAAGGTAGCACTGGAAAAGGAAGAAATGTAGTGAACTTCTCAGTGTTTAGGAATCCAAGTCCTGCAAAGCAAGGTGTTACATAAATTACACTTAAGTCATTTAAAAAAACCCAAAAACCCAAGAAGAGAAGAGAATTGAGAATATATGTTCTGCATCCAGTAGTAGTTCAATTACCTTGATAAGTGAAACTGATTCCATTGCTACATGGGTGGTAAGCTTGGTGTTTAGCAACACCCAATACACAAACAATATTTTTATGCAATGCAAACTGTCAACATGTGGCTTTCCAGCTGATGAACCTTTGCAGACCTTTGAAAATGAGGACATCCAGTGGCTCAATGTTGTAACTGGGATTTTCGTCAAGGACTTATGTCTGGGGCAGAACCTCACCAGTTATGCCAAATTTCTGCCCTTCACAGAGACCTGAAGTAGGTCGTGTGTGGAGCAAAGGCTTTTACAGAAATCCTCTGTGCTGGTGTGAATTCTACTTAATTACAGGGCTCATGGTTGTAACAAACTGAGGTAAGCTCCAACCACTCAGTAATACGTAGAATATTGCTTCACCTTTCTTCCTCTGCTTCCCTGTGATCATAGGCTTATGCTGATATTTATATTTAAAAATAGAACAACAAACAAATAAAAACCAAACAATTAAAAAAATAATGCAAGCTTCCAAATCCCATCATGTTTCTAGTTTGGTCTCTAAGTCTCTTATTTAGTTACAGAGAGTAAACATGGCTGTGAGTTTTAGAAACCCTTAGCACCTAGCCAGTCCCTTTGGAACCAATCAGTAAAGCAAGTGTCGCACACCATGCTTTTAGTAATTTAGCCTTAGATGTACCAATTTGAATATTTACACCTAGTTTCTATATTACAATAGTATTTAAATACCAGTTACAGTAATTAATCTAAATTCTAAATACACAATGTAGGAGAAGAACTAAAATAATAATAGATCAAATTAATCCTTTCCTGCCATGAAACTGCAGTAACACATGACTCAACAATATCACATCCTAGGACAAGAATATTGTGCCTTGTACAGAACATAGGAGAAACAGAATGAAAATATGAAAAAAGTAAAGTAACATCTAAAGAAAATAGGCTGCTGGAGCTTTTTCACATTTACAGGCCACGAATTCCCCTGGGGAATGGCCTGTATAATGTGCATAATATCACCGTCTGCTATAAGAAACGTCTTACCCAACATTAGGCACTGAATTTCATTTGGCACTCAATGTGGCAGCTGAGAATTGTGAAACTGTGCTGAGTTTCCACGATGAGCTGGGCTGGGTAAGGCCAGCAAAAAGAAAATCCTTTACCTTCCTCAAAAGCTGATTTGAACAATGTCACTCTGGACTGTATCTACATGCCCCAGAGTAATCCCTTGAAGATTTTTCAGGTAGTGCTTCATACAATTCATACCTCTGAACCAGCAAAGCCAACTGCTTAAAACAGAGGGGAAAAGAGCACCCCAGACCTTCTCCCACCAATCCATTTCAACATGGAGTGCATGGTACAGTCTCCACCTTCTGCTCCCACTGTTTTTTCTGGTCTAGGCTGATTGTAGTTGCACTGATGAAGTCTCCCCACCTGGACAGATGTAACCTGCTTCTCAGCTCTCTCCAGTACAAAATGTCATTGCCATTTAAGCCTGTGTTACTATAGCCTTGTCCTCCTCTCCCCTGCACTCCCTCTTGTGCCAGGCAGCACTAATGCTCAGGCAGGCACATTATAGCCAGTTCATGCAAGCCAATTCAACTGGAATCCAATCCAGCCATTATTAGTAGCTGAACCTGCTCTCTGAACTACTTCAGTTCCCAATTCCATGGGACAAGTACCAATTCAGTACACTTTTCATCAGTTGCATGTTTTTAGACTCTGAGGCTACACTTTCAGCTTAAACCACTTGGACAGTGAGTTACTTTAGGCTTATACCACTATGTCAGAAACTGAACCCAGTGCCCTTGTGATCAGCAAGAGAGGGTTTAGCCCTGAAATTCCCCAGTAAGACAATTCTCTCACACTTTGCCAGTACTCTTGAAGCCGAGTGCAGGCTGGACCATTTCTCAGAGGGCTTCAGGTCAATTTTGACCATCCTGAACCACCCTTCAGCCTAAACCTCTCTACTTAGAGGTTTCTACTAAAAAAAAAAAAAA
>VZRS01011873.1:488314-518446 GCA_013398055.1 Ifrita kowaldi
CTAAAAAAAAAAAAAAAGCTATTCTCCTTCGCCTCCCCTTCCCCAAGCTCTCCTGTGCATTGGTCACAGCAGTGGGATAAGATCAAGCTTGCTGATCCTGTGGGAAATCAAACCAGTATGAGAAATACAAAGAAACAGACAAGTTTTTTATTTTATTGGTTTTGAATGCTGAATCAACACAGCATATAGTACATGAGCATTGGATCTGATTGAAGAAAGGAGGTAGAAATGTTTGGTCAGCAGTTTGGGAGTCTATTTTTACCAATTTGGCTCACAGCTTAGTCAGAAAAACACTCAGCCTGTTGCAAAGAAGGTGCCAGGAACATACAGCAAGAGAGGAGAGAGAGACTATATCAATGCCAGTTTTGATCAGCTCACATTATTCTATCTTAGACTTGAAAATTTTACAGCTTTTTCATTTGGGAACTATATTTAGAGCTCACAAAAACAAAATGGTGAGCAAAAAGCATGCTGGGCAGTACCAGGAATTTACTTTCATTGAAGGAGAGCTGTAGTGTTCACAGACTGACTCTTCTAGAATTACAACACATTTTTCTTCTCTGGCTTGGGGCTTATGAAGAGCAGAATGAGAATCCCACCATGGATTTCTGGACCCTGTATTAAAAAGTTCCTGTGTGGTAGGCAGTATTTGGGGTGGCCATGCCTGCTAGCTAACAGCATATAAGCTCCTGCTGTCTTTCACACATTACAATGTGGAAGCAAAGAGCATGAGTGAGAAATTCAGGTTATTTTTCTCCCCATTACTCTTAGTGTTCTCTATGTCTCTAGTATCTTATATATTTTCTGGACCATTAGTGTCACACTCAGCTACTTATATGATTTTACTCTGTGTTGAGGAAACCAGTGCACTAAGCAAAGTCAAGTCAAAGTTCCCAGTCAAACTGAATTGCTCTTTGTTCCTCCGCAAAGGTTGTTTTAATTACATAAACTTCACAGAGGAGCTCATGAGGCACACCTAAATTATAGACAGCAGGCAGGGACAGGTGGGGAAAAAGTGGCTTGGAACTCTGAGAGGTGTTGCAACCTATGCTGAAATGTAAGAGAACTGGCAAAACAACTGAATACCAATACTGGAAGCTTCTAGGTACTTTTCTTCCTTCAACAGCACTGTAATATGTTTTTCACATAGAGCCCTACCAGCTCACAAAAACTTCATCCTGAAATTAAAAAGATCTTTTCAATTAGCATAGTCTTATGGCTAGATTATCATGGCTTTATACAAAGTATCTGCATTTCATTGAATTCATTATGAATGCAACCACAAAGCATGTACTTATTTCTCCAGAGGCTGCTTTAGATTATATGTTGACAAATTATATATTGACAGATTACACGGTGACAAGCAACTCATCCTTGCATTCCTTTCACCAGCCCATCAGACAGAAACCTCACTGTACGCAGGCTGAAAATGACAAAACAACCACATTAGTTCCTGCTCATGTGTCTAATTTGCTTTCAAAATGCCAGTTTTCATCTGAGAGGCAAAATATTCTCATCCCTTCTACTTCAGGGAGGAAAAAAATGTGTAAGTACTGTAAGTAAAAAAAACAACAATAAATATGTAATTTGATTTTTCCAATAGAACAAAGTTTATAGAGCCATTATTGATATAAGAATCAACTTCAGATGTCTGTGGAGGTGACTGAATACTCCCCCCCACCCCACCTTCCACTCTGTATGGTATGAAAACTGTTCTTTTCAGCTAAAAACATTCAGAAAGTCATGTAGTGTTTATGGCCAATCCTCTACAGAGTAAAAACATAAATAAATAAATCCGTATTCTCCTTTAATACAAACTAGATGCTACAACATCATCGTTTTGTCTGTATCAGCCTGAGCCAGTGACCTGGATCTAACCCAGTTGTCTGTAAAAGAACCCAGAAAATACAAGACTGAGAATTGTTGGCTGTATCCTGCTGTGGTTTGAAAATAATGAGGCCACATATACTGTGTTTTGACAAGATTCATCTGTATGTTCACTAGATTAGTTTACAATTTTGAAGTCCTACTGGATACAGGCTATGCTTACCGTATTGAAAAATCACAGATGTATATCACAGACCTTTGTTTTCCCAGTTTAATGATAGTGAATTTTTTAATTGGACTTTAATGGACTGTGAATATTGCAATTCGTCTGACTGTTTGAGTGCATATTGCCATTCCTGTGTTTCTCAAGTTCCAGCATAAATTTTCTAGAATGAATCCCAAGTGCTACATATTAGCACAGATTTAAATGGTTCAGCTTCACAGCTATCAACTGCTGACCAGTTATGGAAGCAGCCTTTGCACAGCTACTTGTCCACTGACACCCATTCCACTCCAACACAGGCACTACAGAGGCATTAATAAAGAGATAGGATCTTGCCCTGTTGCTCATAAAACAGATTCTGAAGGGATTATCCAAGCAACGGAAAATTAGTTTTTCTGAGTTCAATCCACATGCCCTCCGCCCCCCCCAACCACTGCAGTGTTTAGAGTCAACATCTCCACTCAGCTTTACTCTCCAATCAAAGTCCAAAGGATTTCAGTGGATGACTCCTATTAACACTCCCCTAAAGTAAGCATAGCTACCTCTCTCTCCTGATAGCACTGGGTTTCTCTAACTTTCTGAAACACCCATTTTGATGTAAGCTTTATCTCATGCAAGCAATTTTAGATGACCTAACAACCTGCTCTCTTTAGAGCAGGTAAAAAGAGGAGGAGTATAAAGGACCAGTGAAGCTCCCCATGAAGAGAAGCAGTGAGCCTCATAGTCTGTACACAAATACATTATGGCATATCTTGAAACTAATGTCACTCTCCTTCAACCTTTTGTGCTTGATTTTCTGTAGTGGGAAGTGGCAGGCCATTAGCAGGACACTCAAGTGATTGCTGGCTCCTTCTGAATGAAACCTGGAGGTTTGCTGCCTGCCCCAGCCATGCTGCCAGTCACTGGGCTGTACCTCAGGGTATGGTGTGACTAGAGGATGTATTTTACATAGCCCAGATGGAAAATGACGGAGCTCTTGCAAGGCATTTGAGAAAGTCTTCCCTCTAGCAAGTCTTCTCTTATTTAACAGGGTCAAGTGACACCTGATTAAAAATGCAAGCACAGACATTGGTCTCTGGTCTTTGTAGACTGCTATGCTGAGGCCAGCAGAGCCATGTGTGGTCCTGTATGGAGACCAACACAGTTACTACTGCTTTGAGGTATCTTGTCTCCACTAGATAAAATAGCACAGTGTTTTTCCTCTGTGGAAACAAGAAAAAAAAGCAAACAGTCTATTTTTTAAAACTGCCAAAAGGCATGGGAGCCAGGGTTAGGTGAGCAGAGGACAGTGTGTTTATCTACTTGCTTCTGAACAGGCACAGCCCACTCATCATGTGAGGCTGTAAGCAGAGCTGCAGACAAGCAATACCTGAGAGCAAGGCAGGTTTTGGGCAAGGAGAAAGCTCCCTTTTTTTTGAAACATCCCATTTTCAAGCACAGGAACTGAAATTGGACTTTCTAAACCTGAATTAGAAGCACCTGCTTTCAGGAACACAAGCACCTATTTCACACTTAATGACAAATCAGCAAGTCAAAGTGCAGAGAAAACAAATTTAGCAGATTGAAAAGTATGAACAAACACTTGAAGACAGCAAACACATCCTCAATTTTGGGATTATTTTGGGACACATTAGCAAGGAACAGCTGCATCTCTGAAACTAGGAAGCTTTAATTTCCTGTTGGAGTGCTATGAAAAATAAAAAGTGCCACTGGAAATACATTTATGGAATTATCTGTGATGAGGAACAGGGGATGGTTTTGATGTTGGAACTATGGTGACACCCCTAAAAACAAGGAAAAAAAGCATGCATGTGCAACACAAAAGAAGGCACTATAGAGTTTACACACAAGGGCTTCTCACAGAGACATTTCTTTGTGCAGCATTGCTATATGGCATCAGGAGCTGGAGGAGGAAGGGTTATGATAAAAAGAGGAGGCAGATAGACACACTGCAGGATCTGGGTGAACAGAGGAGGTTGGGAGTGGGAGGGCAGGTAAGGACACAGCCAGCTTTCGGTAAAAAAGAGAACCAAAATGCGCCTTACTCAAAGTTACTGGGAGAGCTGTCAAGGCACAGAGCTACACTAGCATTTTAGATGACAGACTGAAAAAACTTACAGTATTCTTGACCTCTCAGAGGTTTCTCTGATTTTTAAGATTTTCCATGCTTGTGGCTTGGCATCTGTCTTGAGGAAATAAACCCTCTAAGCTGCACACCAACATTCTCGGAAAGGGGCTGTTGAGGCGGAAATGACCCAAACAACAATTTTCATAATTGCCCAGAGGAGTTACAGAGTCCAACTGTACCCAGCTTCAGGAGGAAACAGGGACCTGGTTCTCGCAGCTTCTTTGCAGCACTTGAAACCCTCCATAACAATCCTTCCTGGGCCACGGAGCAGCCACCAGGAAGGATGGACAAGTAGGGACAGGAGCCATGCTCCAAGAAGGACACAGGAGGTGGGATGCACAGGACCCACCCAACTCCTTACCATCCTCAAGACTGCGGTTTTGTGGTGACACTGTTAGCCTTCTGCTGTCAAAATTCTTACCAGATTCTGTTGCCTGATAATTACTTTAAGAAGACCGAATAACCTTTAAATTTAGATAAGCTGGATGTATCTCAGAGCATAGTAAGGAAAAGGCAGCTCTTTGCTCTCTCCCTACAGGTAAGAGCTCTAACTTCCCCAGCAGCAGCCTGCTGAAAGAGAAGGCAGGGAATAATGGATGGGCATCCAGAAAGAGAGTCAGCACCCAAGCAAAAGTGTCTTCTCTCCAATGGAAACAGTAGTGCCATAGGAAATGGTCATTTTTTGAGACTTATAGCAATTCACTCCTAGAAGAAAGGCATTATTCTCAAAATAATTCAATAGATTATTATGAACAGTGGATAAGAGACGAAGCTTCCTGTTGCAGAGCAATGAGAAAAATACTGATGAAAAAGAATGGCTGTCTTGTCACTGACCAGCTCAAAGATCTCAGAGGGTTTTAACTACCAAGAACTAAGAAGGATGTAAACAGCTGCTGCTAGTCACAGCAGCACCAAAAACATGGTCTGTCACATCCTTGGTTTTTCCCTTAAATCTTCAGAAAAATCCTTTCTCTGCTGTAAGTGCCACAATTTTGAGAAAATTATACCGTGTTTTCAATGTTTAACACTGGCTTATATGCAAAATATAGCTCAGTCTTATTTAAACAATCTAGAAAAACACTTCATACATTATGCATGAGTTCTTCCACAAAGCTCTTGATAGAGATTATAGAGAAACAAGATACACTGGGTGTTGAAAGTTTTGATAACACTGAATGATTAAATAACTTCATAGTAAATCAAACTAAGGTTTTCTTGAGGAAACCCTTTCCTACGCTTCTCTTGTTAGGCAAGCCAAAGAGATTCAAGCTCTCAGCAATGAAGAACATGTTGCTGTACCAAACAGCAGAGGAAACACCAGTACAGCTTACTACAGCTCTCAGATCAGGAAACTTTATGGAACAGGCATTCAATACAGACCACGGACATTTCCCTTCTTAGGGACCCATACCTTGCTGAGAATGTTAAATTTTAACTTCTTCTTAAGACCACTAAAACCTTTTATGATCCCAGTCTGCCCTGAACGTACATGGGATCTGCTGTTCTAGCTGGATCCCTCTAAGTCTATGGGGCCTGACAGAACTCATCCAAGAATACTTGAAGAGCTGGCTGATGTCATCACAAGGTCTCTCTCAATGACTTTTGAATGGTCATGGGAATCTGGAGAGGTCCCAGCTGACTGGAAGCTGGCAAACACTGGTCCCATTTTCAATAAGTGCAAGAAGGATGAACTTGGAAACTACAGGAAAAACAGGCCTGTCAGTGTCTCTTCTATAACTGGCAAAATTATGGAGAATATTATTCTGAAACTTATTGAAAAACACCTGAAGGATGACACAGTCATCATTCACAGCCATCGTGAGGGGAAAGTCCTACTCATCAAACCTAATTTTCTTTTACAACAAGGTAACCCACTTAGTTCATCAAGGAAAGCCAGTCGATGTAACCTTGGATTTCAGCAAAGCTTTTGATACTGTCTCTCACCGGATCCTTCTAGACAAAATGTGCAGCACAGAGGTGGATAAACACATCATGTGATGGGTGAGCAACTGGCTTATGGGTGTGGCACAAAGGGTTACAGTGACTGGAGCGACACCAGTCTGGTGACCTGTCACCAGTGGGGTCCCACAGGGCTCCATCTTAGGCCCTGTGCTCTTCCACATTTTCATAAATGACTTGGATGCAGAACTGAAAAGGATACTGAACAAGTTTGCAGATGACACTAAATTGAGAGGAGCTATTGCTTCCCTTGAGGGCAGAGAGGCCCTGCAGAGAAACACAGAAAAATTAGACAGCTGGGCAATCACCAACCATAGGAAGTTTAACAAGGAAAAGTGATGGATCTCGCACCTTACCAAATAAAGGAATTTGAAATTATGCCAGCTAATTAATCAGCTGGTGATCAACATCCAGGTCTCAACATAACTTTGTGGCACAGAGACCTCCTTGTTATAATGAGGTGCCCAGTATATTGATTTTGCCTTTTCAGAGCCACATAAAATATTTCTCTCCTTTCCTATAGAAGGATTGTTACCTCTGCTCAGGGCCTGTGATCTTCCTCCCTCAGCTGCAGAAGCAAACTCAGGTCTCAGGCTTTCTGGAAGCTTGGAGAAGCTACTTTGTGCATAAGCCTTTGGGAGTTCTTTACCACATTTCATTCTCTCCATGCTTTTCTAAATAGCTAAGCCCAGAACTCAGCTGTCAGCACTGCTCAAGCATGATACTAATGCTCTGAAAAGTCACACTTTAATACACCACTTTAGCATTTATCTAAAATTTGAGACAGACTAATTATCTAACTTTCAGACTGAAAAGTCTGGGAGTATTAAAAAGCACATCAACACAGGTAACTGTGGGAAAATGTGTTTTGCAGAGAGCTGTCTACGGCACATCCGTGGGAGAGAAAAGCTGAGAACCCTGAGCACTGTAAAGAGCTGTAAGCAGCAAAAGTGCCTTGTCTGGTGAAAGAAACTTATGTAATACACAGAGCTAGATAGCTTAAGGAAGAGTGCTTCAATGTTTGCCCCTCAGAGAGGTCAGCAACTTGAAAAGAGGGGATATTGCTTCCCAGTCTGGTCTCAGCAGCCTTTTACCCCTCTTGCAGGTTAGACCCCTTCCTTCTTCCAGAGGCCAGCAGCAGTTTGCACCTCTTTATTTCTGCCTGAGCAGCTAATTTTCCTGCTTCTGAAACAGCATCTCTTTCTGCAGTCTCAGCAATTCCATAAACACAAAGGGATAGGGCCTGGAGATGCCGTAAAGAGCTTCGTCTACTGCTAGGATACCTATTTACAGTTCTGTAGGAGGACAGCTACAGGAGATTTTCCAGAGTTGTTCAGCCCTGTCCCTCAGCAAGTGCCATTTTTAGGTCTGTCACCAGTGATAAAAAGAGGCAACTTCTCTGTAAACAGAGTTCACATAACATATGCTGCTGAAGGCTTCCTCCAGCACTTCCCACAGCAAGCGCACCATTTAGGGCTTAAACTACAAAGATTACATTCATGACTTTGTAGTTTCGTGTTAAAAGCAGGAATTTTGAAGTTCTGCAATTTGAGGGGGAAAAAATAACAAAACTGCAACCTCCTGCACTATTTTGACCTGAATTAGCTTCATCTTCTGAAATTAGGAGAAACACTTGGATTCTGAAACTAGATTTCTATGCCTTTACACAGTTGGCAGTTTTCTGAGTTTTTGATGTTTCATTTCTGAAAAACGATGACAGTCTCATCATATAATTTTTTCTAGAAAATATATAACATTTCCAAGCTCCATTTTTAGTATAATTTTTGCCTAGGGCACATTGGTGAGGAAGTTGAGTAAGGTTAAATGCACAGGACAGTTAGACTTCGATTCCAGGACGTCTCATCTCCAGGCCATCAGAGACTTGGACTTGGTATGTCCATCTGTGGAAACAATCTTCTCAAGTCTTCTGGGATTAGTACATTCCTTTATACATTTGGGAATGCTTGTTTTTCATCTGCTTTTTTGTTGTTTTAGATCCAAACTCTCTACAAATTATCTTTTGAAAAGCCTGCAATTCTGTCTCTATAATGTGTATAGTCACAGAGCCCCTTTTTTGCTAACCATTAGGGTTGAAGTTTTAAAAACAACTCAAGACATGTAACCAAAGGAATTCTGTACAAAGAATTCTGTACCACAGAATAAAATATAATTCAGCTCTGTGAAGAAGTTTGGAGAGGGAGAAGATGTGATAGTTGTGTAAGGATGCAACTCACACGTGCAAAACAGAAAATTGGAAAAAGCACACTAAAAAATGTTTACTAGAATCTGTAAGAGAGGAGGCAGACATTGCACATCACTTCCATTAAGCAGGAAAAAGAATAACCTGTTCCCATTCTCATGCCAAGCAGCACAACTGAAGAGTGATTCCATCACTTTCCTGAAAGGTTTCACTGCTAAACAATGAAAGCAGAGCCCATTGAAAACCAAAGGCAAATGATAACACCAAGAAAGGCTGAACCCAGCCCCTACACTGGATCAAATATGATTGGTCATAAGAATGCAACACCATTCTTTTTCCCCTCCAACTGATTCAGCAGATCAGAAAGGAAATGCTTTGGGAGCTGGAGGGAAGAATTGCTCATATGGAAATTAGGTGACAAAGAAAAAAAAAAATCACAATACATTAGTCCTGTAAATAGGCAAATCCAAGAACATTTCTGCTACAGTGGTGACCCAGGAGAGACTTGTTCCTCCAGTGGCAGTAACTAGTTACAACTGCAGGAAAATAATCTTGACAAATTTCCCCTCTCTTCAATGGTGGGGGTGGCTGAAAGGGGAGACAGTAAGCTGTCTAACCAAGGCTTTCAATCACCCACTCAAAAACCTCTCCTGTCTTCACAGGAAGGGCAGAGAAAGGAAATAAATCAAATAAAAGAACAAGGCAACTCTGACTGGTTGATGTGGGTTTTTGTTGAGTGGTGTTTTGTTTGGTTGGTTTTTCTCCCCAAAAGCAGTATATAGAGGATGGTCTTCTTACCCATCAGTGCACCAACATTTTTCACCACACTAATGTTTTGCCAAGCACAGATGTTTTGCCAAGCTTTCAGATAGCAAGTCTGAGATCTGCACTGTGTGAGGGGATTTCTTTTCCCTCTGCTGAGGTTATCTCCTATGACCACCAGAAATCCTCAGACATCCCCAGGTACCACACAGCCAACAATATCATGCTCAGAGCTGTCACAACCTCCCTGCTCACAGGGATCCCAGCTGTACCTTGCTTTAGCAGCAGCTCAGATACTGATCCCTGAACAGCATCAACTGACAACAGCATGCATGGGGCACTACACTGATGTCTACAAATTCTTCCAGAAGGATCATGCCAAACCCTACACCCCCTTCTGGCCTTGGCCCAGGATTTAAGCTAACATTTAAACGCCTACGTGGTCCCCAAGAAGAGCTTAGTTCCTGGAATTCATATGCCTTCTGAGCAGGGTCTCGTAAGATTGAGCACTTCACCTCAAAACTGTTTTCCTTCTCCTACCACAGGGACTGTTCAGATGGCAACATCACGCATCCTCCTTTTTTAAGTGGTATAGCAATCAGGCCAAGCTTCCTTCTTGGGCCCAACCACTAAGAGGATGGAAAACGTTCCTGAATGCTATGAAACAAACACTGTCAGGAAGTGGAAAGTGGTTTCTAGGCTTGAAAGAAGAAAAAAGCTCAAGAAGAAAAGAAATATTATGCATTTGTGGTCTTTTCCACAACAGCAGGACTTTCCTTTTGTGCCCGTATTTTTCTCCCATTACTTATTTAATTTGCCAGAAATTAATATGGAACTTGCATATCACCTGGAGGGAAATGCATTATGCTGCTGGGATGAAAGGCTCCAGAGATACTGCAGGAGGACTAAGAGCTACAATGTGTTTTTAGGGAAGAGAAGGCCATTGTGCACTTGTAAAATTCAGTCTTTCTGTGAAAATAGTCCCTTATCCAAGAAGGATCAGAGGTCCCCTCTGGTGAGATGTGGCAGCCAGCCTGGGGAATATGCAACAAAACCAACCAAACATCTTTCACCCATCCACCAGAAGGAAAGTCATCTGCCTCGGGCCAATATATTCCAATACCATGTGTACTGTTCGGTATGGCAGATGCCAGGAACACACACCTACCAACAGTTCCTCTATACTGGAGTAACTGCATATAGGGATGGAAGGCAGGAGACTGCAGAAGCATCTACATTAGTGTTCTAGATTAAAAGGGTGTGCATTTGAAGTAGGCTTTGAATTTGCCTCCACATATGATTTGCATTGTGTCATCAAGCACTGTCAAATCACAAAAGCAAGATTCCTCACAAAGATGCATCCCAGAGTACCCCAATGTACTGCAGCCTCAGGTGGGCATTAATCCATAGGAACAGACCACAGCACAAGCAAAAGAAAAACCCTAGCCTAAAGTGTGTGTAGCACCAACTACTTTATAATAAAGAGATTTGCTTGTCTACTGTATTTTCTAAATTAGAAATTGTCAGGATGACAATCTGATCCCATGAGTACCCTCTGTATATCTCTTACCAGAGCTGTATCTAGAGCCTTTGAAGTGAGAGAAAGTGAAAAGAGGAAATGAAAGCCACCTAACCTTGAAGTCACATTTTCCCTCTACACAACTCTGCTACTACTGTCACGGATAGGAAAAGTTATCACCAATCAACAATGTAAGTCTGTTAGTTAGAACAACTATTTATCCTTCAGACTCCCAAGGGGACATTCCCATCAGCTGTATCTGTTCTGGATGGCTACAGCTGTGTTCTCAAATGCCAGAGCCCAACCAATGATTTTGGCTTTTCTTACACGAAAGGACATCACATTTGATAGAAACTTCCAGCTGAATTGAGTTTCTGCCACGGACTGATTAGCAACAAAGAGTGGTACCTTGGCCATTCAGCCAGATTTAAGTCTTGTGAAGAATGCTTCTGGGATGAACTCTTCAGGTATGTATGACAGATGCTGCATTACCTCTCCTACTAGTTAATGTTTGTTTTGATTTCAGAAACTGAGAAAGCTGCCCCAGCATCTCCAGCTCAACACACCTGTTTTCAACTTTCATTCCTTTTAGTGCAACTATAATGCATGGAGAAAAAACCCAACACAACAGCACACCTGCTGACTTCAAATCCCTGTATAAACAGGGCATTTGCACAAGCTGTTGTGGATGAGTGACTACGACTGGCTTTAAAAGCCATTTTTAGTAGCAGTATTTTTGTAATCTACCTGTAATACCTAACATATAGGATGGTGAGGAAATTCACACATAAGGTGTTTTGAGTAAGAGACAACTCCAAGGTTTCATGACAACCTCACTCTGTGCTTCAGGAGGAGTTCTAAGATGCCAAATCCTACGGAAGTACAAAGGAAGAAACCATACCTACTTGCAGCTACTGAGTGCAATTGATAGAGTTCCTCCATTTCTAAGCCATGCCTTCAAAGCAAAGTCAGGCTTACAATTCATGCAAGTGAACTGGTTTAGAAGAAATTACAAAGACATATCTTATTTCTAAAAGTAAACCCATTCACAGACCAATCCCAAATTGCAGTAGTCCCTAACTCTTGAAAGAACAGCTATCCAAGACCAAATAGCTTCTTCACTTCAGGACACCTGGCTGTAAGGTTGTGAGCTAGGTCTCTTCATGACAGGCTGAGAGCAGTAGATGAGAGTATAGTCCACGTTTTCTTTCATCTCCACACTTAGTAGAATCATAGAATCACAGAATTGTTTGGGTTGGAAAAGACCCTGATCATCATCAATGTCCAGCTGTTAATCCAGCACTCTGATCCTCAAATGCCATATCTACACATCTTTTAAATATCTCTAGGGATGATAACACAGCCACTTCTCTAGGTAGCCTGTTCCAGTGATGAAAACCCTTCCAGTGAAGAAATTTTTCCTAATATCCAATCTAAACCACTGGTGCAACTTGAGGCCATTTTCTCTTGTCCTGTAACTTGGGAAGAGAGATAAACCTCCACCCGTGTACAACCTCCTTTCAGGTACCTGCAGAGAACGATAACGTCTTCCCCTCAGCCTCCTTTTCTCCAGACTTAACCGCCCCCATTTCCTCAGCCATTCCTCACAAAACTTGTGTCCCACACCCTTCATCAACTTAAACTGATAAATACATCATCTATAAAAGTTCATATAAACTGATTTGTCATAAGTGTGTGTACTGACCTTATTTCAATTCAAGTAAAAAAGCAGCAGTATGAAAGGACTTGAAGTTTCAGTATTTATTGCTAATTATTCAGTCCTGCAATTTTTCAGACCTATTTTAACTAAGACAAATTGAACAGTGCTTACATGAACGTTACTTCATTCACTGTAGCATAATTTACAAACAGTCACATCAAATAAGCTTCAAATACACAGCCTCATTTTATCGTTGTCCAACTCTGCTCCTCAGTGCTTTCAAAGTTTTCTTCATTATTGGTGCGATTTCTTCAACAACAACAAAACAAAGAGAGCCGTCAGGATTACAGCTATGAGCAACTTTAAATGCTATTAGTATAATATTAAGCATATAATAGTAGGCAGTAGGTTAAAACAATTAGATTTATCATCTTAGGAAATGCCACGTACTTTTGGTAGGCTTCTTTTCATCTTGAATCATGACATCTGAGCTAGAACTTCTACTGTTGCCAGCAGGAATCAGATTTGATAATGTGTTATTTCTGTCTCTCATTTCTGGTATCCCTATTCTTTTAAAACAAGCAAATAAGAAAAAAGTTAGCATTTGATATCAAGCTACTATTTGCCCTGGCTCATTTTGAAAAAAAACCAAAACAAAAAACAAACAAACAAAAAAACCAACAGCCTGATTGGACACATTTAATAGACTTTATACAGTTCAAAATCATAGGATAATTCAGGTTAGAAGGGATCACAGATGATCATCTTGTCCATTTTAATTCTTGAACAAATATTTATCAGATTTCATGTCTCTTATTAGTCTTTAAAATTAAATTATCAGCGTTTGTGACAGATCAAAATGATCAGTAGTACCACTGTGATTCATAATGCCCTGTGCTCTAGTTTGCACCTTATGTTTATTTTCCTCTTTGAACACAGCTAAACTGCTAACTAGCTCATTGACAGAAAACGAGGGTAAAGTGAGGGTAAATGAGAGTATTTAAAAACAATACCTCTGTATCTATGACTAACTAGCAAAAGGCACAATAACTAACTAAACATGATGTTGGAATCCTCAATCGACAAGACAAGAACTGAGGCAGACGCATATACATAGCTGATGCCTCCTGCTGAAGACCATTAACCCATCGCAGCACTGAAGTGTCAGCACAATGTCACCAGTGTGACCAGCCCTGTGCTCCTCAGAGCCAGTCAGTGAGGGTTCTGCCACTGCTCAGCACCACTGCACGCTGAGCGAGAACAGCGGCCTGCTAAGGATCTGCATGTCTGCCACAGGGTTTTTAGCTCCTGCAAGACCAGCTTTGTAAGTGACAATTTCAGCTGTACAAATTCTGCAGCTTAAAAAAACAATAGGTCAAAGCAGTGAAGTTAAATTCATCATGCCTAAACAAACCCTTGTTTCTCAAGAAGGCAAAGCAATGACCTTCTTCACGGCTTCTTTCACACAACATCAGTTCTTCCTAATTTATCATGTCTGAGAAAAAAAAAAATCATGCAAGGCTTGGTCTATCTACATCATTCACCTCCTGGTCCAGAGATTACTGGAGCACAAAGGACATATGTAATTGTATGCTACTGTACTTGAAGCACCTAAACTGGAAAGGCTGGTCTGTCACAATACAGACTCAATCTCCCACAGAGCAACTGAAAGCAAAAGCACAGCTCAAAGTGCCTTAAGCTACTGCCTTGGTGGGGAGCTATCTTTTCGCTGAAAATAGCAACAGTATGGAAAGAACCTTCCTAATCTCACCAGCTAAAGGCACAGTTATGAAAATTTATCTGGTGTAAAAGCTGACTTCAAAAAAATTCTTAGATCCAGGCTGCCCTTCCTGACCCATACTACAACCACCTTGAGTAGCAAGGCTGTTTGAGTAAGCTTCTGAAATTCACAGGAAAGAAAAAGTATTAAAAGTTCCTGAGGTTCATTCTGGTCAGCTGTATCACACCAGGCAGCTGACTGGGATTTTATCAAAGCAGGAGAACACGTGAGGCTACTAGGCAGGTTTACAGACCCAAACTATCAACAATGGAATCGCCCTAGGATGCCAAGTGGCTTTAGTGCAATCTGGAGGAAAAAAAACCCAGCATCCACTTACACTCCAGCTGGGAGAGTGAATTCACTGGCACTTTTGAGAAATGCGCAATGACAATGCACACACGGCTGAGGAGCCCACAAGACTTAAAAGGCAAGTTTGTTTCTAGCTACTAGCCACATAAGAAAAAGGAAAGTAAATAGAGTTACTTAGAACTTTAAAATTATTTTGCAAGCACAATTCTGAACTGACAAACACATAAATTAAAAGCATAGTACATAGCACTTACTTGCACTTCTCTGTGGGATGAAGCTGCATGACAGGTCCTGCTGTCCCATGGATTTCTTGCTGTCAGCGAATGTTCCTGGGTGGTTTTGCTGCACCAGTCATATAAGCCATTTTTACTTGCCTGCCTAATACAGAAGGAGTAGCAGATACATGACTTTTCATGTCCTTTATGTCCAAACCTCTTTGCATTGTTGCTTAGAATCCTCAGTCTAACCAGTAAGGTAAGATTTGTCTAATGCATAATATTTGCAGGATACACCAATGTATTGTATTAGTGCATGTATTTATTTTTAAGCAAATTTTAATTTAAGAGGAACAGTGTTTGTTCCTGATGATTTCTCCTAGAAGTACAGAATTAAGTACTTACTGCAAACAAGTCACTAAAACAAACATATCGTCAAGAACAGCAGAAGAGTGGGTTTTTTAGGTGGAAGAGCTAAACAGAGATTTTACCTTTTGGCTTCTCAGACTGAGCTGAAAGAATATTTTTTGTAAGGATCTTCAGTTTTTCTTCTCTCTGATTAAACAGTCTCAAGTACATTTCACGCCAAGACTCATATTCCCGAAGGCTCTCATTTTTAAAGTCTCTTTGGCAGTGCTTCTTCCACAAGTCGTCAGTCTCTTTTATAAATGCCTAATTTGAACACAAGGTATCTTAAATCAGAGATTGAAAAATAACGTTTCCAAGAGTACCTGAGCCTACAGACACAACCCAAGCCTCTGGTGGAAGAAGGTACAGAACAAACCCCACCACACGTGCTGACACAGGCACCCACACCATGGCAATACCAAGCAGGGACACTGACTACAGCCTGGCAATCACACAGCTTCAAGCAGCAGAGCTGGAGTCAGGAAGCCATGCCTACAGGCTAGGCTTGTGATTACAGCAGAGGCTCAGGCCACTCTGGCTCTCAACTCAAAGCACACAGAGAAAAGGCTAACTTGTCCTATGAAAGGCTACACACTGAGAACATCCATGTCCAAGTGCATCATGGAGCTCAAGTCCTAACAGTGTGGATAAGAAATCTATCACACACATGAAATCTCACCCCAGCTACTTCCTGACTGATATGCTTTGCAGCCTTAACAGTTTGTAACTTGAAAACAGTTAGTTCTGTCTTTCTCAGCTATTTCAGTGGTAAATACAGTGGTCATCTTTTTTCTTATTTTTAGAAACAGAAATACTCTTCTATACACACCGTCTTTCACTTAGTCATCAGCAGTAATTCTCCTGAATGTCTTAAATCCTGACACTTGAGAAAGGGAGACTTGATAATGACAGCTGAATTCAAAGAAATTAGTATGCAAGACAGAAAACCAATGCAACCCGTGGAGTTGTGGAACTCTGTGGTTACCCAAATTTAACAAGGCAGAATTTACCAGATTACATTTCTCTATTCGAAACAACTCCTCTGGTGTGCAGCGTATTAGCACGGGCTCAAGAATTTCAAAGGGCACACCTCCTGCTTCCTATAGCACTACAAAAGAGGACAGTACTTTCAGTATCTCACTTATTTTACTCAATGGGTAACACTACTCAGTTTAAAAACAAAAACGCAAGTTAATTTTAGCAAGCACTGACAGAATATCCTATGTCAGGCTATGACAATATTTATAAACCAGCAGTTCCATACTGACTAGCAGTTATACTTGAGGATGGATAAAGCATCTGAGTAGTCATTGCCCCATCTTTACTGACAGGCATCAGTTCCTCCTCTGCCTATGCAAGGAAGAAAAGAATGTCTTGAGCACAACAAACATGGAGATGGGCAGGATTTTTGGTTTATAATTTATAAGACATTATTTTAAGTAAACTTGGACCTTTAAAAATGGTAAGCTTTCAAAACAAAGGTACATTTTAGCACAGCCATCAATCCCTTTCTGCAAGTGCCTTTCAACCTGCTTCAAGTCACCGTCTGTAGGGAGGGACAATATATTTCAGTAGGACAGTTGTTGGCCTAGAGGAAAAAAACCTCATGCCCTTTGAGTCACAGCTGCTCTAAACGCCCTGAAGTACTCACGCTCAATATTGTTGTGAAGCACATGGACACACTGCTCATACAGCGTAAGCATCTTCAAAAGGCAGACTGCCTTAGAGCCAGAGTAAACCTGCATTTTAGAGTTCAGTCTCTGTCCTGTGAATAGAACTATCTCACTGACTTGCTGGGGCACGTCTACAACAGGTGCCGTGGAAGCTGCAAGCAAAACATCAGGCAGGTTTCACAATGCTTCCAACATTCAGCTCTGAGATAAACATATATTACTTTTTCTTGAAATACGACGTTATCATATTACAGTTTGGGGCCCTTGCACATACTGTAAATTGCAGAAGTGCCTTCACCATCATCTAACATCAAGACAAAATGTACACTGCAGGTGAGCTGCACCAACTCAAACCAGTCTTGCATTATTTATCTCCAGTCTACGTGAGCTGTGTTCACACCTCGATTCTCTGTTACCCACCTACAGCACCTTATTAATCCTCCTGAGTTATCTTAGAGAAGCCAGAAGCTGCAATAGCAGCAATGTTTCAACATCCCAGTGGTATGAAACCACTGAAACATCAGAAGAGCTGCTAGGGGAACTACTGGCACTTTATGTCACCTACCTATAAAGGTGCTAGTGGTTCCTATGCCAAAGCTAGACCTAGTGCTTCATGTACTTGTTTTACTTAAGATAATTTCTGCTAAGGTTTGACTGCTCTAAGGTATAGATAGGAGTAAAGATAAATGGAGCCTGTAGAACTGCCACTCGATTTATGCCTTCTCTACATCTGTGGTAACCTTCCTCAGTATTCCTTACTCAGCAAGCCATAAGAAGGAAGACCTTGTAACTCTCTTCAGCTTCAACATGACTTCTACAGGTGAGAAAGTGAGGCCCTTCTTTGCTGTGGACTGATGAGCTAATACAGCTTACTGGAAAAGAGGATAAAACATTTCTACACAATGCTATAAAAACCTGCACTACTTCATATTTGTCAGCCTTGTGTATTACTTACCTGTAAAGTCTGCAGCATATGGGGGAGATGATAGTGAAATCCCTGGCAGAGTTTTCGGTAGTGGAGTATTAAGAAGCTCTTGGAGGGATGCCACCTTGGCCTGTGCACAGTCAAGGAAACAGTCCTTCAACATTATAAATTTGGGGTTAACCAGGCTTAAAATAAGCTACAATAAACCCCCAAACCTTTATGCAAATTCCAAAATGAACTAGGATAACTAGAATTCTTGCTTTTCTACACTAAAATTTACTCACAGGATTACTTTTCAGTATATCCTTTCGTATTCCACTTACCAAGACTATACCACAAAAGGAATTTAGTGGGACATCTGCAATTAGCACATAGATTAAAGAACAGAGTAGATATGTAGAGCTAAGGGGCTTTCAGATAAATCACTATTGAGGCATGCACTGAATGAGGCAAAACTGCAACATGACAAAAGCATAATTCTAAAAGACAAGAAACAGCTTTATACCTGGTCCTATCAAGTCTGCTAGATCATGTTCAATAAGCCATTTAGCCTAAAATGTTCACTGCTAATCCCCTGAAAAGGGATTAAAAGATGCAGCAGCCTGTTAAGTGTAGGTCCCTACAAATGGATCTTGTGCAACATCTAAATTGGGTCTTAGGTGCCCTCCAACTGCAAGTCAGACACTTACAGCCTTGCATTCCCTGCACTTGCAACAGTATAGATACTATTTTAGTATCTATAGTAACTTTTCTCAACTGCTTGAATATCTGAGGTTTTTCCTTAAACAGTTTATGTTAGAGTATCACACATAAGCCTCTACATTAATATTTCCCCATCTGGGACAGAAGATGCCACATTCAGATTGCAGATCTTCCACAATAAAAAAAAAAGCCTAAAGCTTTCGCATCACAGTGAAGATATAAATCTGAAGATAACTCTAATTTTCAGTGCAAAAAAGGTCTCAATTTAAAAGGTCTAATTAATACACATTTTTACATACACATTTGCTAAGAGGAGCGACTGAAGCTTTTTGCATTTCAAGGGACTAGGACAGCCCAGATTAAGAATATGTATAATCTAGTTTTATATGCAATACTGTGGTTTACTTCAATGCATTTAAAGAAGGCTCAGTTCCACTGCAAACCTTAACATTCACTATTAAAGAACCACAGCATCTGACAAAAGGACTGTTCTATACACAAAGAGCTGCAGCAGCCACAAACCAGGATGGTCAAGAAAGGAAAAATGTGGACACCTTTCCAGAGGTAACTGCCTTTGCATTTTTCAAGTCAAATGCAGATCAGTTGATATGGATCAAACACTACTGTAATATTGGAAATAATGCTAAAAATACAAGTAATTCAATCACAGTGTATCTTTTTTCCCTCCAGTTATTGTAATTATTGGCAATTGCAATGCAGCTGACACATCAGAGTCATGCAATCTGTTCCTTCAAATACAGATAAATTTCACTGAAAATAAAAGTCCAAAGCACTTGTTTGTCTGCAGTTTATCTGCTATTATCTCAACCCTGTAGTGGTTTACCTTCGTACTGGGAGTTTCTGATTGCTCACTCTCACATTTTTTTACACGTTCAACTCCCTCTTTTGCCTGAGAAAGCTTTGAAATCTTTTGTGGTAATGAGCTGTTCTTCTGCTCCCTGCACTTTTTTGTCTGTACACCTGTAGAACAAGCCTTTCTCTTTCTTTTGTTGGTTACCTCATCATAAGTAAGATAAGATTCAAAAGACATAGTAGGGGGCTCAAATTCCTCATCACTAGAAGATTTGGCCTGGTCTTTGATAAGATTTTGTTTTGGTTTCTTCACACGTTTAGGATTTCTCTGTTTGGAAGCATCCTTTCTAGGCTTTTCCTCCAGGGGTAATAAGCCTTCATTGGCTGCAGAGGAATGCTGCTTTTCTGAAACTTTCTTGCTCTCTTTGAACTCACTTTCTTTAGTCTGAGAATTGATACCCTGGGAAGCATGCTTAGAACCACTGCTGCTACACTCTTCATTATCACATTCTTTGGGAGATGCAGAATTTGTACTTTCATGGGTCTTTTCACTACAAATATGTCCCTTATTCGACTTTGCAGAAATGGGAACACTATTGGAACTTCTAAAGGCCTGAACAGATGTTTTGGACTTCTCTGAAGGCTTAATCTCCTTGGAAACCGAAGATTTTGTCTCACGTTTTTCTTTTTCATTATTTTTTCTTCCCCTGTGACCACTGCAACAATAAAAAAAAATTACATCCCATTCTACAGCTGATGTTAAATTCTTAAACAATCCGTTTTTCCTGTATTAGTAAAACTAAAAGCATAAAATCACACCATGTGTCGTAGTTTCACAAAACCCAGAACTTTGTTCTGCGCTGTGTTCTTACTCTTCCATTGTCAGTACAGAATCACAGAGCTCTTGAGTCCAGCACTGCTAAATATTGCAACAAGAATTGACAGCAAAACGAGTGGGGAGTAGGGACATAACCCTGAGTAGGAAAACACACCTGGCAGTACTATCTGCTTATAACATGATGGATACCACTTCACAAAGTTTCCCTGCGTGCTTTATAACAAAGACATGGTGCTTGAAATAATCAGGAGACAGAGAGTTTACATCATGCTCTGTAGGTGATACAGATTAACAGGTCAGCCTTTATGATTTGCTTATCACAGATTCTGGTATTTTACTTTCCTGTTGTTTGAACAACTTCAGATTTAAAATGCACTATTTAGTCAAACTATTCCCTTGGCTTTCCCAGCTCAACTGCCTGGAACTGTTGGAACTCTGCAAAACATCTAAAGCAGAGTGGGCCTGGCCATGGCAGTGGTGGCTGCTTCAGTCTCAGAAGAAACTGCATCTCTTCACTGTGACTCCTCCAGTGTTGGAAGGCCCTCTCAGTCCACAAGAGCATTACAAGAAATACAACCAAATGAGGCTGGAGAGCAGCCTCATTTAATCACCACCTCTTTTCTGGGAAGGAAGAGCAAGTTTCCCAATTTCCTGAAGTGCAGAGCAGTGCCCATCATGGTTTAGCCCCGTTTGCACCAGCTGGGACTTAAGAACTTGTGCTAGTCAAAAAAAAGCAGCTGAAGTCAGAGTGCCAACTGGCTAGTTGACCAATAATGGTCTGATTGTTTTTCTCATATTTTATAACTGCATTGTCATTTCTTCCATTCCATTCACATTCCAATCAATGTACACTTGTCATTCCAAACACCTCCCTAAGTTTCCAATCTGTATTTTAAAATTACACTACAGTATAACTAACTTTTAGGAAAAAAGTTCACACCTACCTTTGACTTTCCAGAGAAATAAGCTTCTTCCATTGTTTTAAGAGACTTTTAGCTACATTCCCAGCAGTGGCATGTTTCCTGAAACAGTCAACTGTTTTGTCTCTGCCAGTTTCCTGTTGAAGATAGTGCAAGAAAGATGGGCAGAATAAATCAGGACTCTCATCCCAAATAACACCTCCTCTAAAACTGCTACAAACAGTATTAGCCTAGCATTCAGGGCAGTCCTATGGCAGCCAAAGAATAAATGCACTCTTTATACTGCAAACGGAACTGAAGTAGTTATTTATAACCAAATATGGGGAACAAAATGCAGCCTTAATTCATAAAATTAAGATAAGTAATTTTGCTCCATTAAATGTACAGTATTTCAAGAATTTCACTTCTCTCAAATGCTTAAGCCCACAAAATGCATCAATTCAAATTTCCTTTAGGCTTATGAAGCACATTTTAGCATATTAGAGAGCATATATGTTGGGCATAGCATAATGTAAAATACATCTCAACCAGTAGTACAGGATTGAAGGGTAAGAGGAGCAGAGTTATTTTCACAGTATCATTGTGTCTTCAAGTCTCACTCTAGTGTGCTTCATTTAAGCAAAAATATCTTGCAGACTTTGTTTGCAGAATCACAGGTGATTTTAATTCTGTATTATCAGTAAGCATCTCTGATTCACAAACTCTCACTTTCAAGATGCACACAAAGTATGGAATTTAGTAGGTTCACTGCAACCTGTTAATGCTCTTGCTAACTAGTGAAATTACACTCCTGGGAAGTCTGAGCTATACACATTACTCCCACAGAATCAGCTCAGCCCCTAGAAAGGGCTTCCTTAAATTCACTTCAAGTATATTTAGCTCACATATAATTTGAGCAACCTGATTTGGTTAAGGCAGTTATCGCAAACAGATGGAAGAAATCTGGTGGGACTATTTCATAAAGCTATTGAAGTTCTTCAAATGCATTAAAAATATGTGGAGCCCTCAGCTGTAAGACATCACTTTTCTCTATTTTACTTGAAGGCTTCCATCAAAGTTTGTCCCATTCTACAACATGCAAAACTGCTGGGAACATGAATCATCTGCAGAAACCCTTTGTCATTCTGAACAACTACTTGCAATATGAGATTATGTATTTTTATTAGAAAACAAAATAAATACTGCTTCATTCAAGCAGAAGTCTGCCTGTGTCCAGGCAGACAAACACCTTTGCCTGAAGAGGCCACCCAAATATCTTGGCAACTATATTTTTCCTCTTAGAAAAGAATTCTCTCACAAAATCCACATTTTTCTTCTTCTCAAAATACAGACACATTGCTTATAATAGCTAGACCACTGTGAGAATATCTAATACAGAATTTGATATGATGCAGCTTGGATGAGGAAAGTCACAGGAATCATTATTTGGGATGCCTGCTCTTTAAATGCAAGAAACTAACTTTGAGCTGCTAATAAAAGATGGAAGAGTTAGACAGTTGACCTAAAGAATGGTTCACCCACATTTGCTTTGTTTTAAGCATTGATTGAAGGCAGTTTTGCAGTGAAAAGAAACCAACCTGATTGGTAATGTGTCCTCTATATGCTCCGTCCCCTGCTCAGTACTATCACTGCTGACATAATACCGCATTTATCAAGTTGGATGACCAGCTTTTGGAAAATGAATCTAACCAAACAGGATATAAGGTCAAAATTATAAAATGCAACATGTTCACTACTTCTACAAATGCACACTCCTGAGACTTACATAGTGATTCACTAAAGAGTTTAATGTATTATTACTGATTACTTACCACTAGAATATCCAGCGATAAATCCAAACCTTGTGGTACCTCAAGTGTTTCTATAATCTGGAAGGAAACATTAGATTTATTGTTTTAAACAAATACTTGGAAATCCTATTCTGTTCTTCTCATCCTCATTCACATATTTAATCCAAAAATACACAACAGTGTTAAACGTAACATCCAGTAACTCCTGGAAAATGTAAGCACTCCTTTACTGCACATCAGGGCTGTGTTTGCAGTCTGTGCTGTGAACCAGTACAGTCCTGCCAACCCCTCAGTTTCAGTAACACCAGAAAATCCAGTCGATAGTTTGAATTTACTGCTACAAAGATTATAGTAAAGATAAATATCACATTAGTACAGGCTACACATACATGCCTCCTCGTCCTGTAGCAGGGGCCCTCATTTGCCACAGAGCCAACAGAAAAGCCGCATTATGCAAAGCCACCATGCAAAAATCAGCAAGCCTCACAGTCAGCAGCACTACTCCATCAGTCCAGGCCAAGAAAGGACAACAGAGCTGGTGTGAGCCCAGATTGCACAAAATAAGGTTTTGAAAACATAACTGCAATTTGTATTTTAACAAAACAAGCTCACGCTAGAACAACTGTTTTCTTTTGCACTGTCAAAGCTTACACCTGTTACAAAACTCAAGACTTCCATAAAAGCAGGAAAGATTTTTTTCACATACAAAATGCACATCTTCCTATGAAAAGTGTTGTAACAACAAAGA
Organism: Ifrita kowaldi; assembly: GCA_013398055.1. Lineage (NCBI taxonomy): Eukaryota > Metazoa > Chordata > Aves > Passeriformes > Cinclosomatidae > Ifrita > Ifrita kowaldi. Next base: position 511,714 of record VZRS01011873.1, read on the forward strand.
AGTCTCATTTATAAGCAGAGTATAAATTTCAACAGCAATACAATCCAATTTCTTTGGCAATGGGTATATAGCACCCCAGAGTCTTGTAGCTAACCATATGTCTTATCTTCCTGTTGTGGTTTAAGAATGGTATCCCCCAGTTTAGTGTTCCCACTGAAACACTCCCAACCACACAAATGAAACTATGTTATGGAGATGACAGAATTAATGTACAAGGGAAATAGCAGCATTTCATAGGGCTTTCACAAAGCCTGAAATACTAGTCAAGAGTTTCAGATCATTGACACTTCTCAGTGTAACAGCAGGAACACAAAACACACAACCCCAGAAATAATCTGTCAACAGTAACAGCTATATTAATTCAAATAACTGATGAACTGTCATTTATTATATTAGATACTTCTTCTTAAATGGCATTGCAGGAGGTGGAAAAGGTACTAAAAAATGAGTAGCAAGCTCAAAGAAACAATTTACAAATTGCACTCCAGGGATATATTGCTCTACTGTTGCTCTAAGTTTCGTTGTTCCTATAACGCATTAGAGTAGTGGAATCCCACACTTGACACTGATTTTCACTGTGTTCAGTGGGCTCTATCTACACACCTGGCATGCAGTTCTTCTGTAAATCATCCACCCCACAACAGTGCTTCTGAGTCTAGACAAGCACAGGAGAAATACTTCACAGTCTGGGAAAATGTGAGACAAGCCGCAAAGGTAAGACATACACCCAGGACCAGAGGTAAATCAAATCTCTCCCAAGAAGTTCAGGTAGCTACAAAATGGCAGGATACCTAAAAAGAAAAAAAAAAAAAAGCTTCCTGACCAAGATTTCAGAACCAGCACAAAAGCCATATGATGTTCTGCTTATTTTTAAGATAAGGCACTCCCCGAGAAAAATAGTAATTGCTCACAATGTTAACATAGTTTCTAATGCTTGAGATAATCAGTGTCGAGTTAGTACACTTTTATTGAATGAAAAGAATATATATCCTCATTGATTTAATTTATTTTGCAATAACAAAAGGAAGTAACCGACTGCTGACACATTACGTTGGATATATAACATGACTGGATAATCGAGCAGTGCAAACCACTGGGAATAAATCCCATAGGCCAGAGACAAACCTATTTGTGGAAGAATACTAAGGGATGTTTTCATCAAGATACAGTGAATATGGGTTTTGAATAGTTCTTCTTGACAGATTTTGGACTAAGTTAACTCATAAAGCCAAGTTTATTTCAGAAGAAAAAATTCAGGAAGCAGGCAATTGCTATTCATACAACTTCAAACCAACACGCTAAATTACAAAAGTACCTAGACGACAAGCATGTTCAAAAGCAGTCAACACATTTTAAGGAATAACAAAACTTTCAAAGTTTTCTAAACTAAAGACCTCACTGCTCATTTTGGTTACTTGAAATGTATATCACATTTGGAAAATAAAGACAAATAACACTGGGGTTTTTTGTTGTTGTTTTTTTTTTTGAAGCAGAAAAAATTGATGAGACACACTGACAAGGTTTTTAGAAGTTATACCAACCACCTGAAAGCAGGGAACAGCTCAGGCTGCAGGGGAATCAGCAGCTCTGCATGTACAGGACTAGTACAAGACTCCGTTCTGTAAGTGGACAAAGTAAATGGCAGCACCTAGCCAGTAGGAATCACACATCTCCAAGTTCTTGGGATTCAGAACCAAACTTGCAGACACAATCAGAAGTAAATATAATTTGTGGCAAGCACCTGTAGCAGCAGAGAAACTTTGTATTTATCCTATTTGCTAGAGACGTCTGATTTCTCTACCAAAGACAAAGCACAAATACCAAGCTCCAGTATCTATCGGGCATTGGTGAAGGCCAGAGAAAGGTCTACAGTGAAGCACAAGACACAGTAAAGTCTTTCACCAAAAACAGAGCTTGCTAGAAACACAAGCTTTGTTGTCATTATACCTATATATAGTATACAATTAAAATTATTGCATAAAACAAGGCAAAATTATGAAGTCTATTCTTAGCAGGCATTCAAAAACAAAATGAAGACTGACTATTGAGGCATCATTCTCTAACCATTTTTTCCACCATAGTATTTGTGGCCTATCTGGCTCTTATCTCATTGGACCGGATCTGGTGATTTCTTTACGGAAGACTTTCCATATACAAACAATACATATGTAACCCTCCACTGGTTTTCACACTGTTTTACCTCACATCAGCTATATCCTCGTGGAAAAACTCTATCAACTTTAAAAGTGACTGTAAACTTCATAGAAAAATTTTGAAGAAAAGTTATCTTCATATACAATTCCTAGACTAGTCTACATAATTCCTAAATGCTGATTTACAAATAATGATCAAAACCCTTTAGGACTGGGGTTTTTTTCCGTAAAAGACATTCCAAAAAAACCCAAGACCTAGGTCTTCATGCAATATAAACAGGCAAAGCCTTATGGACAAACTGAAAGCTGGCACACACCTAGTGGTATGAGACAAAAGCAAAGAGGGCAGTAGGAATAAAAGCCAGCAAGGATGCAGGGAAGATGGGAAAGCAGGCTGGAATTTGGAAAGCAGAGATCAATGGTAATGAGCAATGGGAAAGAAGCATGTGAGCAAACAAAATTTTCCAGAGTCAAAACTGAAAGCAAAGTAGTAACAACAGCTGCCAGGTGCACTGGGTTTTTTCCACGAGACCAGTGTTGCTCCATCATCCTTTCTACAAGTGTTGTACGGTCTCCTCTTATTTTCCTATCTGAGCCTGGAACCTCAGGAAGGATGGGACCCATTAACAGGTTCCTAGACCACCTGTCCTCAGGGGACTGACAACATTTCTCTGCAGTAACTCCTGTTTTCTCTCCTTCCTCACTCAATAGCTGCATCTCTCTTTCAAAGAGATCCCTATGATTCTTTAGCTCATTCTCTTCCATAAAAAAGCTCGTGAAATTCCATCAAGTCAATAACTGCTGGCTGAGCTACATAACTCATTTGAAAGGGCACCAGGACTTCGAGGAAAACACCTTAGAAAAACCCAACCCTTTCCCGAGCAAATAATCCCTTCAGCTAACAAAAACAAAACCAAACAAAAAAAACCCAAACAAAAACCCCTAAACCAAAACAAAAAATCCTCCACACAAACAAATAAAACAAAAAGCCACAGACAAACAAACAAAAAACCCAAACCAAACAAAACACAACAGTTTGCCTAAAACAATTGCCTAGTTTTGTTTTCAGCTACTAAATCTAATGATCTGTTAATTATACCAAAGGAGCTTTCCTCCAATCATCTTACACAACACAGAAATAAACGTAAATACTAATGACACACTTTACCTTGGTTCTATAGTTTCATTAAGTTATGCCAGCCAGAGCTACAGCCATTCTCCGGCTGTCTTCTTATCTTTCCAGCTTGGCCAGTGCTGTTTTTAAAAACAGTCCTCAGAACAGGACATAATATTCCTGTAATTGTCCCTCCATATAGCAATAATAACATAACCCTGCTAAGCTACCCAAAGATAGCATTTACCCCATAAGCCACTGCACTCTATTGCAATTTCATGCTCAACTGGTAATACATCAGAGCTCCAAATCATTTTCTGAGTCAATGCTTTCCAAAATACAGTCTCCTATCCTGAGTGACCTATATTCATAGCTCCTAGCTGTGACTTTCCACCGAGCCATGGTAAAACATGTGTTGCTCAAATGAATGTAGCCTACCACGTGATCAAATTCGGTTTCTAGAAGGGACTCTCTTCATTTGATACAAATTACTTCAGTATGTGTAGCATTTCCCTACAATGCTTGCTGTCTTCTAAACTAAGGATTATTTCAGTAGCATCAAGTCACAAAGAGATGCATAATCACCCTCCCACTCCACCAAAAAAACACCACAAACCCACAACCAAACCCACAAACCAACATAGTTTCCTGATGAGGTCTGGCACTTATTTTTGGCAAGTGCAACTGCAATCATTTTATGGATTATATCAGGGCTCTGACACTGCTACTCAAATCAGCATCGTACAGAAGCAAGTCATGCCTTGAAGCTTGCATATATTTATGACAATTAGTGTCAGCCAAATAGAATTTGAGATAAATTTGGCAGAATGTATGTACATAACATCTCACTGAGTGGTATGGATCATGGCACCACCCTTTAATTCTACATCAGTTACATCTGAACATCATGCAGCTGCTCAACGTGTTCCTTTATGATCAATGTCAATGAAGACCATTTCACTGACCTTTATCAACAACAGTACAGTTACTTTTTTCCTGTACCTTCCCTAGAACCATAAGCATCATTCAATATCTGTTCTTTCTTTGGTCAATTCTCTGAAAACTCAGTGGGTAGCTATCAAACCTCACACATTAAGAAGCTTTTGAAATGGACAACTGATGTTCTGCATGGTTATCAAAAACTTTTAGCACATATTAAAAAGTCCAAAGACAAATATTGTTCTCAGTATGGAACACAAGTATATGAATAACAATGCTTGCCTACATACACATCTGTAATATTGATTTGTAATTCTTTCCACACATCCTCTTTGCCTTTAAAGATGCTAACCACATAATTTCTCTTATTAGAGTCAACTTCTGTTAGGACTACTTTTCATGACTGCCAATTTACAGCTATCAGTTTCTCACTTTCCCTGCCGCTCCTCAGGCCCTGTTACCCATAAATACTTCTATTTCACTAAACAGTTTTAGCAGGGACAGAAGTGCTGCAGCACCACCATTAGGTGCTCCATTTTATGCAGCACCTACTTGCAGCTATGCTGCACAACAACAATGTATCTCCTCCCTTAGTGAATCATAAACCAGAGTTGTTCTCATTTTTCACTTTAGTTGGATGCTTTGAAACTTACTGGTTTGGGATCACTTAAAAATTAATTGCCTCTAGAATTGTTTCTTTCTTTTCCTTTGGTACCTCTTGTTCAAAATAGCATAGCAACACTAATCCCAAGTACAAATTCAGACACTATAATATCTGATCATTTCTGCAGCACAGGAAGAGATCTTAGGTTCATTGAACTACAAATTAAAACTTCTGAAGAAGCACCTGCACGAATATTTGCCTTTTAGACAGATATTGTTTACATCACAGGCATTCAAGAAGATAAACCATTATTGGCTATGAAAATCTGTATTTCCTTTATATGCACACACACACTTTGAAAACATCCTGTAAACATGATTAATAGCTAAGCTTTTCATCAACTACCAAATACAATGCTATTTTTACTGCTGCCGTCTGCCTCCGACCACATTAAAACTTCAAGTTTTAATGTATTTGAAACCCAGCAAGGTAAAAGTGTTCTGTATTTTCAAAGCGAATGTGACCCTCCGAAAAAAAAAGAATTTAAAAACCCCCTCAAACCGAGCAAAAACGACGTCACTCTTTTGGATACACCTTCTTCAGTCAGATGTGATTTATTACTTCATAAAACACTGAGGTCAATTTGGCACTCGCTACTTTGCTTCCCTTTCCTTGGGAGTGCCGGCTGCAGCTCAGAGAGCGGGGGGTGCCTTGGTCCCCTCTGCCCCCAGCCTGGGGGTGTCCTGGGGGCTCTGCACCTCCAGTGCCCGGCGCAGCTTCAGCACCTGCTCCGACCGCGCTCCCCACCCATCTCTGCCTGCTCCAGGTGTTCCTTAGCCACTCCTCGCACCCACTGAGCAGCCTGCCCACCCTACAGGGGTTGTTTCAGAACAACATCATAGTCCTTCTTGGACCAGGAAGAACAGCAACGCAGGGCGTGACAACCCCCGCTCATCCTGATGTGCTCCGTTAAAACCAAGCAGAAGCACCTATTTCGCATAGAAAAGCTCTTATGAACACAGAAATTACAGCCCAGCACCCGCCGCCTTTGCCCTCCTGGCCGGGTACCTCAGCGGGCTCCCGCGCACAGCGCAGCCACTCCTGCAGCCCCAGCACGCTCCGCGCACCGCTCCGCCCCTTCTCCGCCACGGTACCGTCACCGGGGCCACCCCGCCCCTTCTCCGCCGCGGCACCGCAACCCGGCCCGTTCCGCCCCTTCTCCGCCACGGCACCGCAGCCCGGCCCGTTCCACCCCTTCTCCGCCACGGCACCGCCAGCAGGGCCGCTCCGCCCCTTCTCCGCCGTGGTACCGCCACCGGGGCCGCTCCGCTGCCGCCCGCCCTTCTTGTAGCCGCGCCGGCTCCGCCATTGGCCGTTCCTGCCGGCCGGGCTGGCTGCTGAGAGCAGCAGCCGGGCTGGTTGTTCGCTACCCAGCTACCAGCAGTAACAGCACGGACTGTGTGCTTTTCTGTGCCCCGCGGGACTCTATTTGAACACACAGTGCGGTGCTGAGCAAGCACAGCGTAGTTGGGCTGAGCCCGTGGAGATGAGTCAGGGAGCGGCCTGCCCAGGGAACGCCATGGCGCGCACCGTGCCCCTGCCAGGGCGGGCCCCTCAGGGCGGCCGTGCCAGCCGCGGGAGCAGCTCCGAGCGGGCCCTGTGCCGCGGGCGCCAGGCGGGACACGGAGAGCATCGCTTGCTGGTGCACACCTGTTGTGTTAGCTGCAGTCACCTCGAGGCCCGTGCCATCCCTGGTGCCTCTGCGTGGCAGCGGGGCTGCCCTGTGGAAGGGTGCCTTGTGTTGGGGTAGCGAGGCCAAGCCGTGAAGCCATGACTGGCGCCTGCAGGCAGCCCACTGAAGAGGACATCCTTTTCTTTAGGTCCTGCCTTACTTCCAGCCTGATGCCTAAAGCTTCTTCTTTT